>CM038222.1:1064842-1202987 GCA_021442155.1 Cymbidium sinense
GATTTGGTTTTAGATCATATTTAGGCTAAGTCCTTAAGAGAAGGTTAAGGACTTAAGAAAGATTCAGACTTAGAAATTTCATTCATGTATTTCAATCATGGATTTCAATTATGAATTTCAATCACATGGAGTTTATTTGAGTTTGGAGAAAATCAAATAAGATTGATTTGGAGTTTGACTTGAAGGAAGGAAAGTGAGGAATGGTTCAAGCTAAGGGTAGGCAAATTTTCCTAACACCACTAAGGCATAACCTATTCCTATGGCTAACTCTTTTAAATCTCTAGGGCTAGGTTGAGTGTCCACCTAATCACTAGATGTGTCTTAAGACTATGAAACTCTTAAAATAAAAGAGAAGTCTTATGTATGAGATGGAGGGGCTGAGAGCTCATTCTAAAAATGAACTCATTAAATCTATATCAGACTTATCCTTTCTCAGATTTACAAATCCAAACAGATAGTCTATTGGCCATGGGGGTAGAGCTAGCCAACCTAAGGGGTTGCCTTTCGGTGTGCGACAATTGTGCTAGGAAGAAGGTAGTAGACTTATATCTTCTAAAGCAGGGAACAATCGTTAGGGTGATCTATTGGTAACACAACAAATTGAACATGACTTAAGGGTGACTACTGAGTCAATGCTATTGGGGATTTATATCAACTCAAGATGATTCTTATAGGGAGTTTTATTGACACTACCCTAAAGATAGGATGCTTGGATGGGAAAAGGTACCACTAGGGGTGTCCTCCTAATCCACAAGAGAATATATATTTTATTTATATGTTTGTGTGGACCCTTTTGAAGTGCAAGGGACCACACTGAGAAGGGGATATGTCAAACTTGTCCTATCATTGATTTATTGAACTAGGGAGAATCTGCAGATCCACAGGATGGATTCTCCAAGCACAGGGTGGCTAATAGGAAAGGGGAGCTATCTTATCTGATAGTAACCCAAGTAGTGTCTAAATGGGGTTGCAAAGGATGTGATCCAGATATAGTGCCCATAGGGGAGGTGCTAGGCATCCGAGCAGAAAAGAAAGCCTATGGATATATAGTGGCCAACTTAAGGAGAAAGCATAGCAGACTTACATTTGCCATGAGTGGTGTCTCCTAAGGTGCGAGAACCAACCAACCTAAGGTGTATCCATTAGCATGAGTGGTGTATCCATTGGCATAGTGAGAACTAACCAACCTAAGGTGCTTATCGGTGTGGAACGATCAATCTAGAAAGAAAGGATGTAGGCTTACAACTTTCCAAGTAGAACTGATCATTGGGATTATCTATCATCGACGGGACATATGCTATCTAACCTATAGCGACTACTAAGCAGGGAGCCCCGGGGAAGGACTTGACCCAGACTTGAAGCAGTCACGAGGGAAGGAGCCGCTAAGGGACTTATCCTAAACCTCAAATATACTCAACCCAATCAATGCACGAATGCTAATTCAAGAAGAAAGCATAGCAAACTCACTTCCTCTTAAACGAAACCAACATGAGATAGCTTATCGACCACGCAGTAATGCCTACAAAACTAAAAAATGCTCTTCGGTGTGTAGTGGCCATGTAAGGAAAAAAAGCAAAGTAGGCTTACATCCTCCAAAGCAAGAAGACCACCATTATGAAAAACTAGTAGGGTAGCATGTCAGCCCGACCTAGAGGACCTACTGAGTGAGTGCCAATAGGGGTGTTATCTCAACTCAAAGTAGCCCGAGACAAAATATATTTTTTTGTTTTATATGTTTGTGTGTAGTTTGTGTTTGTGTTGTGTCGATGAAGATGAAGGATGATGCCACTTGGGTTCCTTACACCTACCTAAACACATCATGGATTTACAAACAAGAATACTTTCAACATGGAAGAGATTGAATTCAAAATGGAATTTCATTGATGATAATTATTTTAAACACATGATTTATAATATTTTTTAGTACCACATTGATTAGAATCATTGGCTCTCCTTATGATTAATAAGCTGATAAGAGCCTCCTTGCTAAGGCAAAAGGGCCTTCCCATATGGGTTCAAACTTGCCACCCATATTATGATGAGAAATAATTGGTCTCCTTATAACAAAAATATGCTCTCCTACATGAAAAGCTCTAGGACAGACCAACTTCTTGTGAGCTTGAATCATTTTAGCTTTGTACAACTCGAGGTTTTGCATGCCCCAGCGCTCTCCTCCAAACCTTGAGCTCTTCTAACAACTTGGCTTGTTTATGATCTACCACAACTATCCTTAGTGATGGGAGTTGGATTTCTAATGGTAGAATGACTTCGAACCCATACACTAAGGAGAAAGGAGTAGACTAAGTTGGAGTTCTATATGTGGTGTGGTAGACCCACAAAGCTTCAACTAATTGCTCATGCCACTATTGCCTATTATTGTTGAGTGCCTTCTTCAGTATTTGCATTAGAGTTTTGTTGAAGGCTTCTGCTAAGTCGTTTGCCCTTGCATAGTTTATGATAGAATATCTCCAATCTATATTATGTCTCTAGGCAAAGTTGTTGATCTTGGTGCTCTTGAATGCAGTACTATTATCAGATATAATTCATGAAGTAACTTCAAATCTATATACGATATGGTTCCTAAAACATTGGAGCACATGCTGAGTTATGACCTCTTTGAGTGAAATTTCCTTCGCCCATTTTGGAAAGTACTCAGTAGCATCTAAGATGAACCAATGACCTTTGGAAGAACGAGGATTAATCGGACCCCTATGTCGATACCCCGACCCTCGAATGACCATGAGACCAATGTAGGATGTAGAATCTTGGGTGGTTGGTGTAGGACCACACTGTGTATTTGACATTGGTGGCATCGCCTACCCGTATCCATGTAATTTTTGATCATCGATGGCCAGTAGTATCCTGGCCTCTTGGCTTTCATCTGATCAGATTGGTTGGCCTACATAATCCTTAAAATTATGATCTTATGCTTGTATGTAAATAACATAACCACATATGATCAAAAGATCATCTGCATAAGACAAGACACATCTACAAGAGTGTGAAAGTGCTCTACTTCATCCGATGGGCTTGGGACTTCTGAGGTAGTAATTTTATTTAGGTAATCCATAAAATGGTTTCCTCCAATATAACTTCATCCTTCTAATGGCAACCTCCCTTCAAGAGAGTACTTTTGATAAGTTCAATATCACAAGGGATATGGACCAGATCTATGTTGGATCTTTATTGATATGGACATCCTCCGGACATGCCAACTCCATGGCAAGTTTTGCTAAAGCATGTGCTATGACATTCTCTCCTTGAGGAATTTTATAAGTGGTAACCTCTGGGATTTGGGCCAACAACTCCATGGTGTACTTGTAGTAGTGATGGAGCTTGGGCTTTCTAATATTATAGGACCTAGTGATTTTGGTTGATAACCAGTCGAGAATCCTTGAACATTTTGATGTTATGGGATGCCATTAACTGCTAACTGTTTTGAGATCGATTGACTTCATTGTTCCTATAAAGATTGGACAAATAATATGA
The DNA here is from genome assembly GCA_021442155.1 of Cymbidium sinense. NCBI lineage: Eukaryota > Viridiplantae > Streptophyta > Magnoliopsida > Asparagales > Orchidaceae > Cymbidium > Cymbidium sinense. Next base: position 1,068,332 of record CM038222.1, read on the forward strand.
TAATCATTAGACGGAGAGTTAAGAGAACTAGTCCTACCCCATTTTTTTGGAATAGTAGATTATGGTTCTTCTCCTCTTTGAGAGGAAGCCACACCATCAAAGTACATCTCCCAGTGATGAATTCTAGTATCCCCTAAGTTCATGATTTATTCATCAAGAAGATCATCATCAAACAGAGAGTCAACAAGATGTGGGTGTGTTGCTTAGAAATCTACTAACGCTTGTGCTTTCAATACATGAAGGGTACAAAGGTAATGTCAAACTGTGAGAGGATCATGGACCATCATGCCAAACACCCTGATAACATCGGTCGTGTCATGAGATACTGTAGTGGATTAATCCTAGAGATTAAGTTCACCTTATGAGGAAGCATGTAATGTTGTAGCTTTTGGGATGCAAAGATTAAAGCTAGGTAATGCTTCTCAATGAGTGGATAATTATCCTCGGGGATTAGAAAATGACCGAGATAGTAGAGTGCATTTTTCCTTCATCATCAAAGCCCAAGAGAGTCCAACACCAAGAGAGTCATCTAACAAAATGATAGGATAGCTACTAGAATCTGACATCATCAAGTAATGCTCGATGTCTTGAAGGGCATGCTCACACTTGTCATCCCACTGAACTTAGAATATATTTTGATAAGGCCGAGAATGGTCGAGACATGTTGGATATAAAGTTTCAGATACTCCAAATACCCTTGAAATGATCCGTTGAGTTAAACTTTAGGGTGGCATTTCTAATATTGCCTTGATCTTCTTTGGATCGATTTATTCCCTAGTGCCAACAAACCCAAAGAATTTTCCAAGGTTACCTCAATGCACACTTTAGGGGGTTCATTTTGAGATTAAATTATCTTAACTACTTGAAAACTACTCTCAAGTCAAATAGATGGTCATCCTTTTCTCTACTTTTGACCACAAGATCACTAACATAGCTCTTGACTTGATGATGAATGAGTTTGTCGAAGATTCAAGTCATAGCCTCATGTTTTGTAGCACTGACATTTTTAAGGCTGAAAGGCTTGACCTTATAGCAATAGATTTAGATTAGGGGTTCTAAAAGTATGTTTCTTTCATCTTCAACTTATATCCATATGAGCCATCAATGAAAGAGAAGACTACATGAGATGATAATCATCCACCCATCAACTCCGAGATTGATAGTGGAAATTTTTCTTTTAGATATGCCTTATTTAAATCTCTAAAATCAAAGCATATGTGAATTTAGCCATTCTTTTTTTTAAATCGGATGACGTTGGCTAAGCAGGTAGGGTATTTTTTCTCCTTGATGAAGCGAGCATTGATCAATTTCTTGACTTCATTAATGACATGTTGTTCTATGTTTAATCGCATGCGTCTAGGAGCATACTTGATAGGGTTAGTAGTAGGCTCTATTGCTAGTTTATAGACCCATGTCAAGAGCCAATCCGTGAATCTCTCTGCCCATGCAAAGTAGTCCTTAAACCAAGGCAATAGCCTTATGTCATTGGTTTCAATCATTCAATAAAGAACGATGTATGTCGGGCATGGATCTTCTTCAATTCCTAAGTTGATTTTCTTGAGCTCATCGATGGTTGACTTGATCTCTTCTTCAAACTTTGACGGTGCATCTTTGACTTCAAAATCATTTGGATCATCTGAAGTTTCTAAGAACAGTTCCTCATATGAGTTAATGTGATTTGAAAAGAATCTATCAGATTCTAAATGATTGGTGATGATTAAGCAGTAATCATCATCATCGACTCGACCCACTATGTTGAATTCTAGTCATGATCTTGATTGAGAGCTTTGCATTTATTCTTCCATATTCTTGAAAGTATTCTACCAAGTATGTGGGATTAACCCTTTGCGTAATTATGAACATAAGGCAAAAAAGTACCAATCATTAAAATTTTATTTATATGAATCATCCTCAAGTTCTACATCAACTTCTTAACTTGAGGTTGATGCCCCCAGAAGAGCCTCTGAGTCTTCACACCCATGGATGACTTAGGGGCTTCATTAATAACCAAACCTTCATCTTTTTGAGAGGAAAATCGGGTTAGAACTAAGAATCTTAACTGATGCCTAACTATTTCACATATAGACTTGGATATATTTATGCTTTACTTTGAAGCTTGGTATCTATCCGCTCAACCCTCCAAGGGAATCCACTATTGAGAAGAGCTAGTTATTCTACCATAACCTATAAGACTCATCCTAATGAATTAGTTCTAAGTCTATATGGATAGTGTACCTGGTACTGGTCATATCTATAGGGTGGCTAATAAAGAGGTTTTTTATCCCTAGGACTGCCTCTAAAATGTCCTCTTCCTCTGCCTAGTGGAGGTCAGATCGTTCTACCCATATGTTTGAATGGATTATTAAACTATGGGTGGAATTTAATGTCAGGCTCCACTTCCTCCTCCAATTCTATTTACACTCCCTTTTATTTTATTTTTCATTTTCTCTTTTCTTTTCGTTTTCTTTTTCTCTTTCCTTTTATTTTTCCTTTTCTTTTTCTTATTAAACTTTTTGGCCCAAGGAATAGACTTGTTGATTTTGTGGGAAGTAGTAAGCCATCCTCATAGCATATGCTCGTAAATGGCTTGAGATCTCCTTTAACACAGTAGACAATCCCACCTCTCATGAACTTCATACACTAATGTAGAGAGGATGAAACTATGTTGTTCTCATGTATCCATGGTTTTGCAAGCAAAGCATTGAAAGATGTACTCAAGTCTATAATGTTAAACTTGTCTTAGGTCTTCCAAATCATCTATCTCTAAGAGAACACTATGGACATGAAGGCCTGTTGACCTCACTTTTGGAGTGCAGATTAAATCTTCCCATCTTAGACTATGGAGTCTTCTAGACACTAAGACTTCCCTAGTCATAAGACACTTCTAACAATTAGGTAAACACTTAACTGTTAAAAGACATATGGGTTAACCAGGATTAGGTTATGCCTAGGGATTAGGATAATCCACCTACCCTACAACCTAAATCTAATCCATGTTCACCTTCTAACCAAACCTCAAGTTCAATTCAAACATAAACTTCAAATAAACATCCAAGCCCAAATTCCAAAACCAAATGATTGAAGCCCATGATCAAATCCAAACTTGAAACCCTTCCTAAGCCATATGACCTATCCCATGGACTTAGCCAAATCTTAATCCAAATCAATTCAAACTCAATTTATTTTCTCACAAATCAATCATATTTCCAATTACCTTCTCAAATTTAAATGAAATATACATTTAAATCATCAAAACTAAATAAAACTAAATCAAAATCCAAACCTAAGCCACATGACCCAAATCCATGGACTCAGCCAAATTGCTTCATTCCATAACCCAAATTCCATTGATTTTCTCATGAATCAATCATAACTTCAATCATATTCACAAATATAAATGAAATCTACAATCATCAAGCAAAACCAAAGTCAACCCAAGTCAAACCAAATTGATTGTTGAACTTGACTAAAGCCATGATTAGACCCAATTGAACCCAATTGACTTAGCCCAAATTGACCAAAAGCTTCAAGTTGGCCTAAAAGAAAACTAAATCCAAATTAATTGAAACCAAAGCCTACAATCATGTTCAATTGGTCAACTAAACCCAATAAAACACCCAACCCAAGCCTTAGTTTGACCTAAATGAATTCAAATGAGCCAAAATAAAATCTAGGCCAAACTAAACCAAACCAATTGAACCTAAACATCCCAAATGATCATATGGACTTGATCCAACCCTTAGTTTGACCCAATTTGACAAATTGTTCAAATTTACCTAACCTAACCTAATTTGACCTAAATGAGTAAAATTGAGCTAACCTAACCAAATCAACTCCAATTGACTTGAAATTTGGGCTAACCAACTTTTGGGTCATTTCAAATTTGCCCAAATCAAATCTAATGCCAAATGATCATTCTACCCTTGGGTCAAGGGCATCACTTGAGACAAATCACCTATGTAAGTGGTCATTTCCATTCTGGTACTCTCCCAATGGTCCACCTAGGCACTTAAGACACTACCCAACCTGACCCAAGGGGTGGTTGGGTTGGCCATGACCCATTAACCCCATTGGTGCATTTTAAACCCATAGGACACCCATGATTCCTGTTTGGCAGCCACCTCCACACCTACAACCAACCAAGCTGAGCCAACTCACCTCCTCCCTGCCACCCATGATGGTCGGACGACCACTAGAAGCCAAACCTGATCTGACCATCCAATCAAGATGAAGGGGGGTATACACCCCCTCATTTCCATAAAAACACACAAAAATCATTCCTCAAAACTTTAACTACCGAAGATAACCAACTAAAGATGTTCCCTAAGCTCCCAAGCTTGTTCCTCGATCATAAAATGCCATTCTTGTCTGCCCCAAAATAGGACACTCCCATTTATGACCTAACTTCCCCATTTCTCCATCAAGCTCAAATTAACTTTGTACACACCTTCCTTAGGCCTCATCAAACAATAATGAATCATCTCCCTAGCATCCTGAGCACCGGAGGTGGGACTTCGATCAAAGCTGAGCTCTAAATCATCAGTTCATGGCCTTCCGAGTGAACGTCGAGGAATTGATCCAATTACTGGTCAGCAGGGCCTCATCACCACTAGATGAAGCTTCCTCAATCATTTGAGTCACCAGTCTATAGCTCCAGTAGGTATTCTTACAAAATTGATCCTTATAAAAAAATGAATTGGTCCATTTTGAAGTAAACTTACATCTCGTGTGATCTTGATCGTTGGATCCCCTCTGATCGATGTCATGAAGGTGTGGGATATTTTTGGAGTTGATTTGAGTGTGGGTAAGCTCATATCAAGTGATAAATGGTGGATAGACTTTATTATCCCTCACTCGTGTGATGTTAGATCACACACCATCTATTTTGCACGATCAGAATGGACAGTCATGATTAGATCCACTAGATCGATATGATTTAATCATACTAAGTTGTGGTATTAATCATAGATGTTCGATCCTAGATCTAATGGTGAATGAGAAAGTACATCCACCATCACCACACAATGAGGCCGAGTTTTTAAGTAGCCAATCCCGGTGCCACCATGGAAAGTTTAGATGCAAGTACAACACATGGCCAATGATTAGCTTAATTAATCATTTTTAATGGCTAAAACTTCTAGAAATCATAAAAAAATCATAGAGAAATAAAAAAATGCAAGTAAATACTCATTGTAAGGGTATTTCATAGGAGAATAAATTAAAATTATTCTTACCTTATTTTGAATAGTAATTAAGGTTTAATTACAAAATTAATTAGATTAATTACTCCTTAAGTACTTGAGTAATTATTCCCAAATTTTGTGGGTTAATTTAATGGGATGAACTCTACCTCCCATGATTTTCTTAGAATTTATTGCTCACTTAATTAGGAAAATTGACTAATTAAACCTTAACTACTCTTTTAAGTTAATTAATCATTAATTAATTTGATGAATAGTAATAAATTGGTTAATTAAGTTTATTAATCATTATTCAACAATAAGTGAACTAAGGAATAGGGTTGGTAACCCTTTCCCTAAGTTCATTTCACCCTTTTTAAAATGAAATTAATTAAGATTTAACTAATTAATTAAATCACTTAATCAAATTGAAATCATAATCACATCAAACCTGAATTATTTAAATCATGGGGTAGATCTTTAGGTGTTTAATAACCTAAAGAAGTTTAATGAAATTATGGTTAGTCCACATGTGTGAGAAAATAATAAGAGTAATTAATTAAGTCCCTTAATCTAATTAACTATTAATCATGAGCCAATTGCATTAGGCCCCTTTTATTTTCTAGGATCATTGCAAGTTTATTTTCCATGCATATCATGTTAGCTCATAGTTATTTAGTTAATTACCTTAAGGTGTGTGATATAGGTTAGGTAATTAATTCATCTAATTAAGGGTTCAACTTAATTAACCCAAATAATAAACTTAATTACATTTACTTAAATTAAATCAAATCAAAATGGGATTAAAATAATAAGTGATGATTTCTCTTCTCCTCTTTAAATCAAATCAAATCCAAAACTTAATTAATAAAGAAGCTTTGGTTTTCTTTAAATAATCCTATTTGATTTGATTGTCCTTAAGAACTACTTTTGTTGAATGAATCACATGCTTATATTTGATTATCCTCTTTCCAATCATGTTAAATTTGGTATGTCATTTGAATACATCCATCTTTTCAAAATCAAGTAAAATAAAATGGATTTCCTTTATGTAAGCTTCCATATGTTGATTTAATTTAATATATGTGTGGCTATTATCACTATTAAATCCAAATGTATTTTTTAAAAGCTTATAAATGAATAATAATATGTGTTATGATTCTAGTTATAAATACATAAGAAATGCATGTGTTTATAGCTTAAGTGTATGAATGGTGAATTCTCATTCCTCTATTCAGGTGTTGATTTATATAAGATTGAATTGTAATGGGTATATAGTCTACGTATCCTGGGAACACAAGGCTTTAGCTAGCCCCAAGGAGGCCATTTGATTACCTCACTTTCATGGTTTAACAATGGCACATACCCATTTGATTTAATTCTTATGTATTTCAACATTAGAATTTTGATAGAGCTTTAATTCATATATATAAATGATTCAATTAAAAAAATATACAATTTTTGCATGGTTTTCTTTCCCTCATTTATGTATACATCCATGTGTGTCCAAGAAAAGAAAGTATAAAGGATGGACATCCCGGGAATATGAGGCTTTAGTTAGCCCCAAGGAAGTCATTTGATTAACTCACTTCTGTGGTTTAACAACGACACATACTTGCCTATATCTTTGTACATGTATATGTATATGTGATTAGTGAATGAAAATCCTATTTTACTTTAAAATTTCTTGCATTCATAATTGACTAAGTGGTTGAATTAATTAGCCATATGATTTGGAGCTTACTTCTTATGTTGTTGTACATGAACTTACATATGTTTGAATGCAAATGGGTATATAGTCTAGACATCCCAAGAATACGAGGCTTTAGCTAGCTCTAAGGAGGTCATTTGATTACCTCACTTCCCTAGTTTAACAATAGCAGATGCCTGTTTAATTTCATTCTAATTTCCTTTTTGTATAAGAATTTGAATAAAGTTTTAAATTAATATGTTTAAATAATTCAATCAAATATAATATAAATTATAAACATATACATACATTCATCATTTAAGTGTGCTAAAATATGTTGCATGTATAGATACACTTAGGATTTAATCATATGAATGTTACATGTGATGGAATGATTTAATATATGTCATGTGGTAGTAATTCAATTAAATTAATCTTAAGATGCCTTTCATTTTGAATGGGATTACTTAAAGTGAACCTAATCTTAGGATTAATTAAATCATTTAATAAGCAATTCACTAAAGAGAACTAAATCAAATTAATATACTTTAGAAAACTAATTAAGGTAGGGATGAAAGAGGAAAATCCTCTTTTCCTCTCTTTATAACACCTAGTTGCTAAGTATAATCAAATTAAACAAAATATAATACAAATTAAAATTCTCAAATAAATTAAACTACTTTAAGTGAAATCAACCTTTCATGTTAAATTGAATCCTTCTACACTTAGAAAATACAACACTAATGCTTAACAAGACTTACCACACAAGCCTTAATACATACATTAGAATTAAGTCACCACTTCTAACTCTAAGTTAGAACGATGTATGATGTGATGCATATTTTGTTTTATGATGTATTATTTTTGATTAGATGTTAGGGTGTATGCTTTATAGATTGAATGGTAGGCTAATATTAGCCTAATCATGTTTTCTGCATGGGATTATGCTTAATGGATGCTTAAAAATAAATGTGAAAACTCTTTTTATAGGTTGCTTAAATCCTTAAGCATAATCTAAGTTAGGACAGGTGGGCTTAATTACCCATGTGTAGGGTGCTAAGTCTAAATTATAAATACAATTGCTTGGGATTATATGCATATTTAGCTAACCTCTATTTTGCAGGTGTAGTTAAATTTACTTTTCCTTCATAAATGTAATTATTGTAATGGGAATTAGGATTAGTGCTATGGGGGATTAGGATGAGCAAGGCCGTGGCTTTTGTCTTGGCTGTTGCCTATTGCCTTTGAAGCAAGATATCATCCAAAGAAAGAAGAATGGAGATATAAGAATTATAATTATTCTTTTCATATTATAGGTTGTATGAGGTTATTCGCCATCCATCTTTTCTCTCTTCAGTTGTATGTTCTAACCGCACTCCTCTTTTATTCTTTATGATAGTTTACATAATTGTTGACGCTATGTTTGCATTGTACATTAAATGATGTTTTTCGTAATTTCTAAAACTGATGCTTTAATTGATGATTAGGCTCTTAGGATAAAAAAGAACTTTTCTACCCAACTAATCACTCATAACTAAATTTTAAATAACCTCATCATAAAGCCTCAAGACATAAATAAGATAATTAAAATATTTAGAAACCCCTTAGTTGTAATTGCATTTTCTTTATCTTGAACATGAAGGATCTCCATCCTTGCATGATAAAGGAATGCTTGACCTGTGAGGGCATCTCATGTGATGGAGAATACCTTCTTCTAGCTGATTTCACCCATAACCTATTTCATCATGCATTTAGGCATAAGAAATCCCAAAGCCTCTATTAAAATGATGTCTCTAAAATGAAATAAAATCTCAAAAGATTTTGCATCTATAGATTAAGTCATATACTCATAGCACTCATGCTCTAGTCTCTTAGGTAGTATGTTTAGGACTTTAGTCTCTTTCTAATTAAATAACTACCCTAGCTATCTTACAGTTCTTAAGATTGAACTATATGGTTTTAAAATTGAGGAGGAGTTAGCTAGCCCACCTGTATGTTATAAGTCCGTAAGACACCTTCTATGGTTTGGGCCTAGATGATAGGTCAGGAAAGGGCAACTATTTGGCTTCTTCTTCTAGGCTAGTATCCTTGTTGATTAATTTCTCAAATGTTTTAATGGTAAAGTCCTTAAGCATGACTGAGCTTACGGATATTCTTGAGTAGAATCTCAATGGCATGTTGTTCGGATAGCTGTGGTTCTCCTGTCATACTCAAGTTGCACCTAATCAACAAAGGACTCATTGAGTTTCTGTTTCTCTACAAGGAGGTCGCCTACATTAACCCTCTGCTGAGCTCCAACAAACCTCTTAATGAAGAGGTGCTCCAACTCAGCAAAAGTCTTCACTGAACCATTGAGAAGTTCAACGTACCAATCAAATGCAACACCTGACAAACTACTAACAAAAAGGTAGAAGAGGAGTGTGTTGCTTCCACCGGTGTTGCAACAGCCAGCTCTAAAATATTGAATGTACTATCGTGAGTTCCCCTGCCATCAAAGATCTAGAAGGATGGTGGCACAAAAACATAAATAAATAAAAACTAAATAAAAACCTAAACCTAAAAAAAAACCTAAAAATAAATAAAAAATAAAACCTAAACCCTAAACTAAAAAAAAAACCTAAACTTAAAATAAACAAAATAAACATAAACATAAACCTAAACTAAAATAAACTAAACTAAAATAAATAAAACCTAAACATAAACCCTAAACTAAAAAAAATAAAATTAACTAAAAATAAACCTAAACCTAAAATAAAAACCTATACCCTAAACCTAAAAAAAAAAATAAAACCTAAACATATACCTAAAAAGAAAAAATAAAACCTAAACCTAAAAAACAAAATAAAAATAAAACTAAACTAAAAATAAAACATAAACTTAAACTAAAATAAATAAACCTAATAATAAATTAACTAAACCAAATAAAAATAAAAAATAAACCTAAATAAAAATAAAAAATAAAATAAAATATAATATAATAAATAAATAATAAACTAAATAAACCGTAACCTATCGATTTACTTAATTTTAAAGAAAACTAAAACTTAAACTTAAAACCCTAAATCCTAAACCCTAAACCATAAACCCTCTAAACCCTAAAACCTAACTCAACCCTAATCTAAACCCTAAACCTTAAAACCCTAACCTCTAAATCTCAACCCTAAACCTTTAAAAAACTTAAAACTTAAACTCAACTCCTAAACTCAAACCTAACATAAACCTAAACTAAACTAAAACTAAAACCCTAAATCTCTAAACTCTAAACCTAAAACTTTAACCTAAACCTCCTAACCCTAAAGTTAAAAAAGCTTAAAGCTTTTCAATACTAAAACCTAAACTTAAACCCTAAACCCTAAATCCTAAAACCCTAAACCCTAAACCCTAAACACTAAAAACCTAAAAACCTAAAAACCTAAACCTAAACTAAATAAAAATTTAAAATAAAATAAATAAAAAACATAAACATAAATATAATAGAAAATAAATAAAATAAAAACCTAAACTAAATCCTAAACTAAACCTAAAATAAAATAAAATAAACTAATAAAAATAAACTAAAATATAATAAATAAAAACCTAAACTAAATTAAAAAAGTAAAATAAACCTAAGAATAAAAAACATAAATAAAATAAAAACTAAACATAAAATAAAAATAAAATAAAAAAAGAAACTTAAACCTAAACTAAAATAAACTAAAAGAAAATAAATTAAACCTAAACCTAAACCATAAACTAAATAAAATAAAATAAACTAAAAATAAACCTAAACTTAAACTAAAAAGTAAAATTAAAAACAAACCTAAAATAAAAACCTAAAACATAAACCCTAAACCCTAATCCTTAAAAAGCTTAAAACCTAAACCTATACTACATAAAACCTAAAAATAAAATAAATATAAAAACTTGTGGTGAAAGAATATTCATATTTCTGCCTTCATCTATCCCCTTTTGGAAAGAGGATAAATGAAAACATAAATACAACACCTTATTGGGACACCAGATAGATCCATAGATGTTCTTATTATGGTGATCGGGTATAGCATTGAGAAAAGGTGTACTATTTGGAAAGATAGAACTCACCACCCTGCAATGGACCTAATCACCTTAATAAAGACTCTTAAGGACTATGGATCTTTGGAATGTACCAGAGATTCTTCCCCTACTTTACATGGAAAAATAAAGTAAGGTTTGTTTTAAATCAGGTTCGTTAAGTTGCCTACAGGGGCAAGCCCCTATAGTTAATTACATCCCAAGGAACAAGATTCCTTAGGAATACTCTCGATTTAGGTAAATGATCATTATCTCCAAAGATTTTGAAGGTTGGACTATCAAATGATTGGTTTATTTTAGAAAGTCAAGTGGATCGACGCAGAGGGAGTTCTTATCGAAGCCAAATAAAGATAAGTAGGGGATGCTTAGGATACTAGGAAGCCTAATAAGCATCCCAGATTATCCTATAGTTGGACTTTACATTTTTGAAATTGAATTGATTTGTTTTAGTTGAATTTGTATTAGAATGTTAGGGCTTACAATTCCATGATACAAGGTCATTGAAATGCCTAAGAGGTGAGGATTTATGCTTGTAGCCCATAAAGGAAAGTAGCAACCTCTGAACCTAAATCTAGGGAGCTTTAGGGAGGGCCAAAAGCATGACATAAATTTAAGGTAAAAATGGGTATTTGGTTTACCTCCAAAGGAGAAGATAAACCACCCAACTGTTGGACTTACAATCGCCTAGGGGTGGCCACCAACTAACTCCTCCTACGATTTTAAAACATGTTGGCAAGTCAAATGCTTTTGCAAGATAGCTAAGTTGTTTTTTATTTAGAAAGATACTAAGTCCTTAAACACACTCCCTGAGAGACTAAATCATATAAGGCATGATTTAATGACTTAAATCTAATGCTAATTTTATTACATTTTATTTTCATTTTGTACAATCAATTTTACACAGGCTTTATGACTCATATGCCTAATGCATGAGAAATTAGATTATGGTCCAAAATTAGTAAGATAAGGAGGTGTGTTTCCACCATGGCTCTCAAAGGTCAAGCCAAGTTCTCTGGCAAAGGTGGAAGCCCTCCAACCAAGAGTGAAATAATATACTTTTTTACGCATGATGTGAGAAATAAAATACAATATTCAGCTAAAGGGTTGCTATTTCTTTTATCTTGTTTATAACTTAGACTTTAGGTGAGGTTATGAGTTATTTTATTTTTAGTTTGAATTGATTAGTTGGATAGAAAATTTATTTTCCTAAGAGCCTAATCATCATCCAAGCCATACATCAAAGTAAAGAATAAAATAGGAACAGATGCCATCTTAATCCATAATCTAAATAAACATCAATCAATTTATAAAGCTAGCAGAAAAGAATAAGAGGCCATTTGTAGTCGGGCTCCACCGTACAAAATCAAAAATAAATTGGGTAGCTAAGCTCTACCCTTATACAACCCGGATTATAAATAAATTAAATATAATCAAAAAAGAATTCATTGTTATGGGGGTCTTCATTCTTTATTTCTTCATTTCTTCTTTCTTCTTTCTTCTTTATTCTTTATTCTTTATTCTTTCTTCTTTATTCTTTCTTATTTTAGTTAGTTGGAATGTGGTTGCTCCAAAGGCTTCACATGGTACATAAAGCATAGCCATATAATCAATGTTCATCCTAATACCCCATAACAATCATTACAAAATCCTAATTATAAAATTACATGAAAATGGGAAAATGGAAATCTAACTAAAACCTACAAAATAGAGATTAGCTAAACACAAAAAATTATATTTATATGTTAGACTTAGCACCCTCACATGCTAAAGTCCACCAAGCCTATTTTAGATTATGCTTGGTATAAGCATACAAAAAAGTAATTATATTTATTATACGCCAAGCACAATCCTAAGATAATGGTTAAACTAAGATCTACCATTCGGAACACATACACCCCAACATCTAGACAAAAAATAATACATCACAAAATAAAAGCAAACATCAAACCATGCAATGCCCTAACCTAAAGCGAGAAGTGGTGAGTTAGCATAAAGTGTGTGCTATTTAAGGTTTGTGTGGTATGCTTAGCTAAGCTTTAAGGTTAAAGTTTTCTAAGTATGAAAATGTTCAACTTAGAGGGTTGTTTTGATTAAGTAACTAAGTTTATTTGGTTGATTTCTATGTTGTGATTTTATTAGGTTTGAATGAACCTATAATTAATTACTAAGTTGAAAAGAGAGAAAAAAGAGAAGAGAACTTCTCTTTCCTCCCTACCTTAAGTAATTTCTAAGGTAGATTCATATTTTATTTTTATTTAGTGAATGTTTTATTATGTGTTGTAATTAAAAAGTTTATTTTCCTAAACAAACCTATTCAAAAAAGAAAGAAAAGCATAAGATTAAGTAAAGTGAAAATTATCACAAAACACACAAACACTTCATTTCTTTCCCAACATGTGTAACATGCATATGGATGAACCCCGAAATATCTATACATGCAAATGAAGTGTTTAGCACACCTTAATGATGAATTCTAAGGATTTACTTAAGAAGATTTAGATGCTTCATGATGCATGATTTTGTTTATGAGTGATTCTTTATCCATTTTTCTTTCTTCTTTACAAGTATAAAAGATATAAGTGAGTACTGCTTCTAGCACTATGTAAGGTACAGACCTACATATTACTAAGCCTCAAAACTGTTGTCCGACTAATATACCACTTTTCTTAAATACATGTGCATGTACAAACTTAAATGCATGGAAAGAGAATCAAGCAAAAAAGTTTATGTTTATTTGATTTTGGTTTGACTTTAGTTTATATGTGATGTGGAATTCTTAAGTCATGACATAAGAGTATATTGAATAGATTTAGAAAGTGTTATGTCCTTTCAAATGGACTATACACTTTGAAATCCTATAATTCTATGATGAAAGAGAAGAATCAATCACATCATCTACCAATCCCATCGAGCCATCATCATAAAGCTTAAACTAGATTTTTGTTATAATTTAAGTTGTTATTAGGTTTTATATTTTGTATGACTTGAGCTTATATGTATTGGGTTATTTATGTCATGTGAGTCATAGAGGTATGACACTTTAATAGTATGGAATGAGTGGAGGTTTGATAATGGTGATTTAAGTAATTTCAGGTAGTTATGATGTTTATTTGAGTTTAATTAATCCTAAGTATTCTTAATGTTTCAAACCTATAAAAGAGATTTAAGTTTTGAATTTAATAAAAAATTACCTTCAAATTTCTTTAACATTTGTGTTTTCCTGAGTGTAACATTGATATGATCACAACCAGAGAAGGACTCTAAGAAGTAAGTGATTACAATGATCAATTTTGTAGTAAGACTTATCCATTTAAGAATGGGATACTTTTAAATTAGTTACAAGTTAGATCATTCATAACTTTTGTATTTCTTGCACTATAAGATTCAGACTACAGGGTTAACATAACTTTAACCAAAAAATCTTTTCAACTTCATTAAATCATAATATTATGATTGTTTATATGTGTGATTTATCATTACTCTTTAGTGAGGATTTAAGAATTATCAGTGTAATAAATAACATATCATAAAAAGCACCCGTGTCTTACATCAGAATCACATAACACATTTTATACTATTCATATGCAAACTCATAAATAATCCTAAGTAGCATACCTTTCAGTTATGATATTTGATTTATAAGTTTTGAAAATAATTTTGATTTAATAGTGATAATAGCCATTCACAATCTTACTTTAGCCAAAACATGCAATTTGACATAAAGGAAATATTTCATTTTAATTTGATTTTAAAAGGCATGAATGTATGATTTTCATGTGACATACACATTTAGCATGCTAGAAAGAAATAAAGTGATGAAAGCATGTAAATTCATTCACCCTAATTAATTTCTAAAGATAATCTATAGAATAAGATTATTTAAAGAGAAATCAAAATTATTTTAAAGAGATTTTGTTTTGTTTTTTGAGTTTGATTTGAATTTAAGAAATGTGAAAAGGGTTGCTGGTCCTAACCCATTTCCCACATGTGTATGATGTTTTAGTTTATTTTTAGAACCATTAGATGATTTTTATATTTTGTTTAGGTTAAGGTGTGAATTAAGTCCATTAATTACCCCTTACCTACACCACTTTAACATATTTAATTAAATAATTATGAGCCAATGTATGACATAAAACCACACAAAGAATTTAAATCAGCAATGCATCTATAAAAGAAATGGCCTAATGCAATTGGCTCATAATTAATGATTAATTAAGCAAAAAGATTTAATTTAAGTACATTCATAACCCTTCCCACACATGTGGGTTGGATTTTAATTTCCTTAAGTTACTTAGGTTATTGAACACCTAAGCACCTACCCAAGATGAATTGGTTCTGGAATGTTTTGAAAATTTTATCAAGTTAATTAAGTAGGTGATTAGTGGATTAGCTTAATTAAGTTTAGATTAAGGAAGAAAGGGGTTTAAGGAATAGCTTAAGGAAAATATCCCAAAATTATTCCATAAACCTCTGTTAAGCAAGCTTAATTAACTTAATAAAGGATTAAACCATTATTCACATGTTTAATTAAGCTAAATTACATTAAGAGAGTGATTAAGGATTCATTAATTGATTTTCCTAATTAGCTCATCAATAAATCCCAAGAAAATTAGAGGAGGCAGAGGTCATCCCACTAAATGCATCTGAGAAATTTGAAATGAATTAATGAAGTAATTTGGGAGTAATTAGAGTTATTAAGTTTTAACTAAAACCCTAATTAAGGGAAATGCACTATTCAAAATATATCAAAAATAATTTTAGTGAATTTCTTACTAAATTATCTTCATAATGCATTTTATTTTGTATGTTTTTGATTTTTCTACATTTAGTTATGAATATTTAAAGATTTAGTGATTAAGGAATTAATTAAAATCCCTAATTATATAACTAATCCATGCCATGGACCAGGACATGTGTGCGCTTTCCATGTCGTGCAATGGGATTCTTCACTTAAGTTATCACATCTCAATGCCGTGTTAGTGGTGGCGCTAGCACTTTCTCTCTGGATTGTCCGATCAAAGATTGGATGGTTGAGATCAATCCCATGATTTCTAAAGGGATTAATCACAGATCCTAAGTGGATTAGTTAGGACCGTCCATCCAAAATGCACAGATGTATTGTCCATGATTCATCACTGAGCTCGCCTACAGGAGAGGGCATCCGTCCACTCTTAAGGGAAAGATACGAGCTCATTTAAGCTCAGATTGAGCTCAAACTTTACCCACACCATCTAGAGTAAGCATAAGTAGATCTAATGACCAATTTTACTTGAGGTGAAAATTATTCTTCATAAAGGACAAGACACTCTATTCTAGGTTTGGTTTGAAGGCATACCTCATCTGAGGCTATCACACACTCCCAACCATCGAGCTTCATCTAGAGACAAGCCCATTGAAGGTTTGGGGTTAAGGTTGAGTGGATCTTCCTATGGACCAAGCTCCTCTTCAAATGCTCATGACCTTGGTCTAGCTCCCACCTCCCTTTCTTTGAAGCCTGGAAGCTTTGGATGAGTTGATTAGGCCCTCAAGGATGCTTGAAGGAATTGGATTGGAATTGGGTATTGTTGGAATTTCCTTAGCCTCTCTATTTTTTTCTCAAAGAAATGAGAAGAGGAGAATGGGAAATGCTTGGGAATTTCCGAGGAAGCTTGGAGTGCTAGCCCAGGTCTCTCCTGCTCAATCGAGTGTGAGTGTCTTGATTCAAGTGAAATGAGGGGGAGTATATCTCCCCCTTGAAGGATCGGATGACCGAGCAAGGCTTTATTGTTTTGATCAAATTCACCCCTTCAATGGGTTATTTTGGCTATTAAGGGTTGCACATGGTTTGTTTATAGCAGAGGGGGTAGTGGAGAAGTGCCATGTGCTGATTTTGGGTGGAGGAGTGATTGATATGTGCTTGAAATGAAGGGAGTGGTCAATTTTGGCCTTAGGTTGGGTTTGGCTGACCCAAACCCATTGGGTCATGTGCACCATGATCACTAGTGTCCATTTGGTCCACTAAGAGTGTGTCAAGTGGCCATGAAGAGGATTTCACCAAATTCTAAGTGAATTTGGCCAAGAATTACCCTTTGACATAGGGGCAAAATGACATGGTAGAAAAATGAGTTGCACCAAGTTTAAATGAATTTGTAGTTGATTTTATATGATTTGGCTCATGTTGACCTATTTAGGTCAAAATGGGTCAACTTGGGTCAAGTTGACCAATTGGTCAAATTGGGTCAATCAAAGGGTTAGGTCAAGTTCAAATGATCATATGAATTGATTTGATATATTTATTTCCAATCAATTTCATATATATTTGGATTTAGTTCATTTGATTTCATTTAGGTAAAATGGGTCAACTTGACCAATTTGACCCATTTGACCTATTTGGGTTAGGTCATGGGTTGGTTTCAGTTTCATTGGTCATTTGAAATGTATTGGTATCTTTGTTTCCAACCAATTTTGGTTTAATTTGATTTTGGCTCAATTTCACCTTTTAGGTCAAGTTGGATTCATGGTCAATTGGGTTAGGTCTAGTTGGCCAATTGAGGCTTTGGTCAAGTTCAACAAGTGATTTGGAATGAACTTGACCCATTGGTTTTAATCAATTTGGCTTAGATCAAGTTTTGAACCATTTTGACTTTTTAGGTCAAGTTGGGTCAACTTGGGTCAAGTGGCCAATTGGGCTAGGTTAGGCTCAAATGATGATTTGGTCAAGTTCAAACATTGATCATGAATGAGTTTTGATCAATGGTTTCAATCAATTTATCCTATGGTATATTTTGGCTAATTTAGGTTGCATTTTGGCTAAGTGTTGACTTGGTCAGCCCTCAGGTTTGACTTGGTTTGACCCAATTTGAGTGATTTGTCATCTCATGAAGATTGTTGCTCACAATGTGAGGCTTAGGTGGGCTTAGTTCAATCCAATTTGGGTAGGATTAGAATTTAGCTCGAAAAGGGTACTTTAGATCACTTTGGGTCAAGTGAGCCTAAGTGGGCCAATTGACTTGATCAAGGACTGAATTAAGTTTGGATGAACTCACATATAGACTTATGATTGAAATATGAATCCATTTGCAAGTGATTTGGAGTCAAATGGGTTTTGATTCATTTGACAATTTCAAATTCAAAGGGTGAACATGAGATTTTTTTGGGTTTGATTTTGAATTTAATTTTGGTTTGATAATTGAAGTTTGTGTTTATATTTAGATTCATGATTGAAGGATTGATTGAATCATGAAGAAAAATCAAGGGTTTTTCTTGATTTGAATTTGATTTGGCTAAGTTCAAGAATTTGACTTGAAAGGCTTAGGTTGAATTTAGGTTGAATTTGGATTTGATTTTTTGAATTGATTTTGGATATTTGAATTTATTTTTCATTATATATGAATATAAATGAGAATATAAATGGTTATGAGAAAATTTCTTGAATTTAAATTGATTTGGATTTGATTTAGGCTAAGTCCATAAGATAGAATCAAAGTGACTTAGGAAAGATTTTTGGAATTAGATTTCAATCATGGGCTTCAACCATTTGGAATTGATTTGAGTTTTAAGAAAATTAATTAAGTTGGAATTGATTTTAATTTGACTTGAAAGGAGGAACTGAGGATTTGGTTCAAGCTATTGGGTAGGCAAGTTTTCCTAAAACCTCTAAGGAATGACCTATTCATATGGCTAACTCTTCTAAGTCTCTAAGGCTAGGTTGAGTGTCCACCTAATCACTAGATGTGTCTTAAGACTAAGGAAACTCTTAGTGTCAAAGAGATGTCCTATGTCTAGGATGGAGGGGTTAAGAGCTCATTATAAGAATAAGGTCAACAAAGGGTGATAGCCTTACATCTTCCAAAAATGAATGGGGGTAACACACAGAAAAGATAGAACCCAACCTAAGGGAGACTACTGAGTGAGTGCAGACTATTTATCTCAACTTAGGTGGTGGAATTCTATAGGGAGTTCTACTAACATTGCCCTAAAGATAGGATGCCTGCTTGGGAAAAGGGGCCCTTTAGGGGCTTGAATTCCTAATCCATAAGCAAAAATTTTTATTTATTTGTTTAGTTTATTTTATTGTGAACCCTATTAGTTTGCAAGGGATCAAACTAAGAAGGAGCTTATATCGACTAGACTATCTCATTTACCAAGGAGAATCTGCATCCGAATAAATTCTCCAACCACATGGGTGGCTACTATGAAAGGGGAACTTATTCAATCCAAAAGTAACCGTGGTGTCTAAATGGGGTTTAAGGACATGTTCCAAATAGAGTGCAGGAGAGGGAACAGGGGCTTGATCCAAAACCACGGAGAAGATAATATCATAAGTATTTGGTGGCCAACTCATGGAGAAAGCATGGGGACTCACATCTTCCAAAGAGTGGTGTATCCACTAGGTGAGTCACTTAGCAGAACATCAACCAACCTAAGGTGCCCATTAATTTGTAGTCGACTAGGAAGAAAGCTGACTCACATCCTCTTATAACAAAGCGATTGCTAGGATAGTCTCCGATAATGATGCCATCCGACCTAGGATGACTACTATGTGAATGCCACTGGGGGACTTATATCAACTCAAATGTAGTCAAGAGGGAAGGAGCCTCTAGGTGACTTACCCTAAAACTCAAATATACTCGACCTAGTCAGTGCATGATGATCAGTTTAAGAAGAAAGCTTGAGAACTCACATCCTCTTAAACAAAATCAACATGAGGTAGCTTACTGGCTGGGCAGTGAAGATAACTAAACTAACAAGGTGCTCATTGGTTTGCAATGATCAAGTTAGGAAGAAAGCGTAGGGACTCACATCTTCCAAAATAAGGAACCAGGGGTGATATCTTGCGAGGTAGCATGTAGTCCCAGGAGTGGTAATGAGTGCCAGAGGGTGCTCCACATCAAAATAGCCCAAGATAAAAGATATGTGTTTGTACTTGAAGGAATAGGATGCCTCTAGGGGACTCTTACACCTAGACCTCAAGGATACTCGACCTAGTCATGGAATGATAGCTAGTTCAAGAAGAAAGTGTCGGGACTCACATCTTCTTAAATAAAGTCAACATGAGATAGTTTACTGGCTTAGCAGTGAAGACTACGAAACTAACATGACACTCATTGGTTTGCAATGGCTAAGGAAGAAAGTGTGGGGGCTCACATACTCCAACAAATGACCACTGGGGTGACATACTAGCAAGGTAGCATGTAAACCCGACTTAGAGTAGCTAATGAGTGAGTGCCACAAGGGGCTTGCTCCCACATCAAAATAGCCTGAGACAAAAAATATGTGTTTATTTTTGTACTATGTTAAAGGGAATAGGATGCTGCTTGGGTTCTCTCTACCCTAAAACACACTTGGGGAATTGGATAAAATGGTGCCTGGATGGCAGAATTCCCACTAAGAAAGGATGTCGCACGGGTTCTATCACACCTAACTTAATTGTGCTAATCAAAATAGAATGCCTCTTGGGTTATCTTACACCTATTCTAATAGCACCAGGAGATTGTGTTTATGTCATGAAAGAGAGATAGGATGCCTCTTGGGTTCTCTTACACCTTTCCTAAACACACCATGGCGGATTCATAAGACATGCAAATAATGCTTCATAAGAAGAGAATATTTTGATGAAATGGAACAAGATTTTTGTTCTTTTATTGATAATTAATCTCAAACATGTTTTATGCATAATATTTCTTCAAAGAGATCCCATTAATTGGAAGCATAGGGTGTTCCCCTTTACAATCAATGATAAGATCCTCTTTTTAGGCCTTCTCTATGACATAGGGGCCTTCCCAAGTGGGTTCAAACTTGCCTCCCATCTTTGACAATTGGTCTCCTTAGGACTAACACAAGTTCTTACTTGGAAAGACAGGACTAGCTTGTTGTGAGCTTAAATCATTTTGGCTTTGTACAACTTTAGGTTCTGGCATGCTTGTAGGCGATCTACTCCAAACTTTCAAGCTCTTCTAACTGAAACTGTGCATTTTGTTCTATAGTGATCTTGCTACCCAATGCTATCCTTAGTGATGGGAGTTGAACTTCTAAAGGTAGAACGGCTTCGGACCCATACACTAAAGAAAATAGGCTACTAGTTGGGGTTTGTATGTGGTGCGGTAGGCCCACAAGCTTCATTTCTCATTCCACTTTGCTATCATCAAGTGTCTTCTTTAGTATTTGGATGAGAGTTTTATTGAATTCTTCTGCTAAGCCATTTGCTCTAGGGTAGTAGATGGTAAAGTATCTCCAATCTATACCATATTTTCTGGTGAAGCTATTGATCTTGGTGCTTTCGAATGCAATACCATTATCGAATATAATTCATCGAGGCACCCCAAACCTATATACGATATAGTTCCTGAAAAATTGAAGCACATGCAGAGTTATGACTTCTCTAAGTGGAATTGCCTTCGTCCACTTGGAAAAGTAATTGATGGCAGCTAAGATGAACCGATGACCCTTGGAAGAAAGAGGATCGATATGACCCCTGTGCAATACTCAAATGGCGAAGCTAATGGTGTAGAATGTTGGGTGGTTGATGTAGGACCACACCGTGTACCTCACCCTGATGGTATCTCCCGCTACATCCATGCAGTCTCTAATCATCGAAGGCTACTAGTATCCTAGTCTCTTGATCTTCATCTTCATGTTCGGACCAGATTGATGCACTCCGCATAAACCTGAATGTACCCCGGTCATGATCCTACATGTTTTGTGTTTGTCTAAATAGTGTAACCACATTTGATCGAAAGATCATCGATACAAGGTTCCATCAATGAGAGCATAAGAGAGAACTTTCAGTTTCACCTGACGGGCTAGTGACTTTTCTTTGGGTAGTTGACTGGTGTTCAAATAGTCTATGAATGGTTACCTCCAATATGACTCGTCATCCATTTTGGCAACGACAACTTCCCCTTTAAGAGAAAGTTTCTCGATGAGTTCAGTATCAAGAAGGGATATGACTTGTCTATTTTGGACTCTAATTGGAATAAACTCATCTTCTATACATGCCAATTTCTTGGGAAGTTTATCCAAAGCATCTGGTACTACGTTCTCTGCTCAGGGAACCTTGTAGATGGTGACTTCAAGGATTTGGGCCAACAGCTTCATAGTATACTCATGGTAATGATGAAACTTAGGTTTGAGAACCTTGTAGGACCCTAGCAATCTAGTTGATAACCGAGAATCTCCCCATAGATGTTGATGCTCTTGACACGATGATGGCTAACTCCTCAAATCCTTCATTGGTGCGAGGATTGGAGGTAGTATGAGAATCTCATCACATCACCGTATGGAGTTAAGAGAACTAATCTTACCCCTACCTTTCCTAGAAGAGTAGATTGTGGTGCTTCTCCTTTATGAAAGGAAGCTACACCATCAAAATGCATCTCCCATCAGTGGCTATCAACCTCCCCTAAGTTCATGATTTGTTCGTCAGGGAGATTGTCACTAGCGAGAATCAAAGGTGGTGTGCTAAGAAACCTAGTGTCAAACATCCGGATAGCGTTGGCGTGTCATGAGATACTTGATTGGATTCTAGAAATCAAGTTCACCTTGAAAGCATATAGTGCCATAGCTTTTGGGATGCAAAGATCAAAGCTAGGCAATGTTTCTCAATAGGTGGGTAGTTTCTTCATAGAATCAAACAATGGAGGTAGTAGAGCACTCTCCTTCCCTTCATCATTAGCTTGGGCCAAAAGAGAGTCATCCAATGCGGTGTAGAGGATGAGTGGCCCTTGAGGAAAGGGGCTAGAACGGTAGCTTTACCAAATATTGCTTGATATCTTCAAAGGCATGCTGGCCCTTATCATCCCACTTGAACTTGTCATCTTTTTTGACAAGATATGAGAATGGCCCTTATCATCCCCGATAGGTTAGAAATAAAGCATCTTAGATACGCCAACCTACCTTGGATAGATCTAAGTTGAGTTAAACTTTTAGGAGGTGTAATTTTTAATATAGCTTTGATCTTTTGGATCTATTTCTATTCCTTAGATAACCAAGGAATTTCCCGAAGCTACTAAATGCACACTTTGGGTTTCATTTTGAGGTTATATTATCTTAACCTTTCAAAACTACTCTCAAGTCAAAGAGATGGTCTTCCTTTTCTTTGCTCTTGACTACTAGATCATCAATGTAGCACTCAACCTGATGATGGATGAGTTCATTGAAGATCTGAGTCATGGCTAGTTGGTATGTAGCACTAGCATTTTTTAAGGCCGAAAGGCATGACCCTATAACAATAAATTTTGATTGGGGTTTGAAAAGTAGTGTTTCTTTCATCCTCAGGGGGCCATCTTGATATGGTTGTAGCCAGATGACCCATCAATGAAGGAGAAAACTACATGAGATGAGGCGATGTCCACCATTAATTCTAGTATAGGAAGAGGAAACTCATCCTTAGGACATGCCTTGTTTAAGTCCCTCAAATTGATGTAAATTTGGCCATCCTTCTTCTTGGAATGACCGGTTAACCAGGTAGGGTATTTTTCTTCCTTGATGAAACCAGCATCGATCAATTTCTTGACTTCAGAAATGATCTATTGTTCAATTTCTAATCGCATGCGTCTAGAAGCTTGCTTGATAATGTTAGCACTAGAATCTATTGCTAGTTTGTGGACTACTACGTCAGGAGATAATCTGGGAATTTCTGCATAACTCTATGCAAAGCAGTCTTTAAACTCAGTCAATAGCCTAACTAAGTCTTTAGTTTTTTTTAATTCAGGAATGAACTGATGTATGTCTGGGGTGGATTTTCATCTATCTCGAGGTTGATTTCTTTAAGCTTTTTGATTGTTGAATGGATCTCCTCTTCAAATTCTAATGATGCATATTTGATTTGGAGATCATCTAGATCATTTGAAGACATCCTCATAAGGTTTGGTGTTGTGTGAAAAGAACCTATAATGATTGGTACAACTAAAATTATCATCAAATGGATGGTATGCAAATCATAGTCGATCTTGATTGTGCATCCCACGTGTTGTTCCACTTTTTTGAAGTACTTCGACGTGCTTAAACCATGTATAAGGAATCAAACCCTTCTTTGCAAGATTAAGAACACAAGGTGAGTACCAATCAAAATGCAATTCCATTAATTCTTTGTTTGAAATATCCTCAAATCCTACATCAGTTTTTGGACTTGAGGATAATGATCGTAAAAAAGAATCTCTTTAGCTTGACATCTCTGGAAGACTGAGGGGCTTCCTTAACTACTAAACCTTCAACTTTTTGAGATGAAAGTGAGGTTAGAGCTAAGGTTCCTAACTACTACATGATAGTTTCACATATATTTGATTCAAATACATTCATGCTTTGTCTGGAGGCCTGATCTTCATCGCTATCTAGCTCATGTGCCACCTCTAATGAAACTCATTGAGAGGGGTTGGTTGGTATACTAATCACATTAGACTCATCCTCTGAGCTGGATTCCAAGTATATGTTAATAGTAGGGGTACTCTTATGAACTAGAACATAACCCTTGGCGTGTGCCAAGAGGGTCTTCCACCTCTAGCCTCTATTTCTCTGCCTACTGTGAAGGTTGAGTCATCTACCCACATGTCTATGATGATGAACTATGGGTGAAATGTGATATGGACTTTACTTCTTCTTCAATTTCCCTTTCTTGTTCACTTGGATTTTCATTTTTCTTTTCTTTTCTTTTCTTTTCTTTTTTTTTCTTCTTTTCTTTTGTATTTGAATTTTTCCAAGTTCATGAGAAAGGGTGTTTTTAAGAAAGATAGTAGGTAGCATCCTCATATATCTCAACCTCTCGAGTGAAAATGGCTTTTCATCTCTTTTGACATAGTACTCAATCCCATCCTTCTAAACTTGATGCAGCGATGGAGGAGAATGGAATCATCTTGTTTTGATGTATCCAAAACCTACTAAGCAAAGCAGTGAATGAAGTATTTGAATCAATGATATAAAACTTGGCTTTAGTCTTCCAGTCATCTGTCTTCAAAGGTCACACTATGGAACCTAAAGCACTATGGCCTTGTTCATTAAATCCTCTCAACATCATCTGATCTCCTTGAAGTGTGGAGATGTCAATCCTCAAATAGGAAAGGGTCTTTAGACTCATAATGTATGCTCTTGGATCAAAGAGAACTCTGGTAAGTTTGAATCTGCCCATGTCCATTGTAATGTAGAGGGATGATTGTGCTCCATGTCCCTAACAAGTAGGTCTTTATCTGTGAAAGTGATTCCGAGCTTCTCAGAATAATGTGCCTCCTCTCCAATAATGATAAGAATATCTCTAGATTAAGGAGAGCCTTGATTAATGATTCCCTCATCTCTTTGGATAAGATAAGGGCATCATATATGCTTAGCTTAGATGGAAACTTTGTTAGGTGAGAGAGGGCATTGTAGTCTATCTTGTGTTGATCCTCTACAAGAATATCTAAGAGTGAAGCATCCTATGGAGGGGCTTCTTCATCCTTTGAACCAATGATTTATTTCCCTATCTATGGAGGTGCTACCCTAGGAGGTAGAACCTTGCCACTATGGAGGTTGACTTCGGTGATCTCTTATGGCAGGGTAATGAAAGATTCTACCGTTAGGCTCACAGCTTCTCCTATGGGACCCTCAGAATTGGATGATTCCAAGTTTATCTCAAGAGGCAAACCCATAGTATTTAGAGTAGGAAAGTCAACTCTAAAGAGAAGGGGAGTTGTTATAGTTATTATTTAGACTTGAAGATTTTTCATTAGGAGTAAATTTAGACAACCCATCAGAAGTAACACATATATAATTCAAACTAGCTTTATTCTTCAATTTCTTGGATTTTGAAGGATGTACATAGTAGAAATCAAGTAAAGTAAGAGGAGTGGGGGATTTGATGCCCTCATCCAAATACAAGATGTATCTAGAAGAAGAGCTAGCTAAGTATAAGTAGTGATGTAGTAGCTACAACTATGGATGGAGATGGTCGATGGGGTGGTTGCCTTGGCTATCCAGGCTACAGTCTGCTGTTGTTGAGCTACCCCTTTAACTGAGTTGGCTCTTGGAACTTGCAAACATTCCTTGATGTTGGCAATTTGAGCTATCTTAGACACCTACAAGGATAGTTTCTTGATTTTGAAGACAATTTTCTTAGAGGTAGTGCGGATAAGGAGATATCCCAACCTTCTTTGGTTTTGGTAGGATCAGTAAGTTTCCCAAGGATTACCCTAATGGAACTAGATAGTTATTCCACAAGCTATTCCTTCGAGATAACTATAGCACCGATCTTGAAGTTATGCTCAAGCCAGTCCTTGAATGGAAAGAAATCTTTCAAAACATGACCTAACATGTGATGGTAGGGGCAAAAGTTAGGATCATTGCTTTTGACCACTTCCTCCGGTGTCCTAGGTTCGGGTAGCATAAAATCAAGCTTCTTTATGAGATTCTTAAAGATCTTTCAGATTACCTCCCTCTTAAATGAATAAGGCCTATTAAGCTTTTTCAAAAGAGTAGGTGGACCATAGCTATTTGGTGACGAGTATGTGTACCTCCGCTACTGATGATGTGGCTAAGGAGGAGGCGATGTATGGTAGTGGTAGAGTAGCCTTGGTGGTGGTAGAGGAGGTGGATGTGCAGGATGCAGAGCACGAGGTCTCTCAAACTTCTCTTTGGTTGGATGTTTCCCTTTGTATACTACTATCACTACCCTGAGCTTCTTCTCAAAATATTTTTGTGGCTTCTACTTTGTTGATTAGTCTGGAAATTATGACTATTTGGCTTCTCCTTGTAAGCTAGATGCCTTATTAATTAGCTTTTCAGATGTTTTGATGGTGAAACTTTTGAGCATGAAGGTGAGTGGGCCATGGATATTCTTAAGCAGCATCTCAATGATATGCTATTCAGATAGTTGTGGTTCGTATTTCATACTCTAATTATGTCATCTGAGAATGTTTTCAATGAGGGACTCATTGGGGTTTTGTTGAGCCATGAGATCACTAGTCACCCTTTGAGCTCCACAAACCTCACGGATGAAGAGTTTCTCCAACTCAGCAAAAATCTTCACTGAACTATTGGGAAGTTTAGTGTGCCAATCAAAGGCAATGCCTACTAAGCTACTGAAAAAGAAATGGAAGAGTAAAGCGTCACTACCACCGGCATTGTAATAACGATCTGAAATGCAATATGCTACTTGAGTTCCCACGCCATGAAGCTTTTGAAAGAAGGTGGCGAAACCCTTAGGATATTGGATGGCATCAAATTCTTCGGGTAGTCTACCCTTTTGATGATCCTCCTGGGCTTGAGCCAATGCTTCTCACTACTCAACCATGGTTTTGATATCTTTTTCCTATGGAGGTACCATCCACTACCCATATGATAGTGCTACCTACTCTAGAGGTAAAGTCTTGGCTAAATCTAAGATGCACCAACTTTGACTAGTCTCGGTATAGTAGAATGAACTATCGGTGCTTATTTTTGAAGTGCTGCTAGCTAACAAGTCCTCATGCTTCCCCATCCTATCTATTTTTCATCTTTTATTTTAATTACTAGAAGGTGTTGTTGTCAGTAGGTGTCTTCCTCACTCACCTTCCTTATAGTCTCCGGAGGAGAGAACCACAGGTATCTACCATGTGTTGTGAATCCCTAACAAGTCATCTTCATTTAGATCAAAGCTAACATTTTCATCTCTAAATTAGACCGGGCATATCCTAAGATTTCCTTCTTCTCCACTAGATCTTGACTATGTCATCTTGGATTGGTCCAACTACGCAGATTGGGTTTGACCAGTAATGGGATCACTATCATGAACAAATAAGCACCTAACCTCTAACGATACTAATGAGTTAATTTTATGAGGAATGTGCTCATTAGAGGAAAGATACTCTTGACTATTGTTGGATCTAGGCGGAGTTGCACTCCTACGAGGATCTATGGCCATAAGGGTGACTGAACTGTCTCCTGCTCCTTCAACTATTACGACCATCTCCAAAGCCTACTGTACTGGTGGTGGTGATGGGATGACTATTATACTTCGAGGTTGCCATTCCTTCTACACCATGATTGGGGCAGAAGGTTGAGGCTTCACCATAAGTGATGTAGATGGGATGATCTCTCACCATGATCACCAACGGGTTCTCTTTCTCGATGCTTGGCCTTGGCCGGAAGTAGATCAGGGACATGTAAGAGATGGTGGCATGAAGAGTGGTGTGATGGAGGCACCACCGACTCTCTTAGGATAGAGCTCCTCTCTTATGATGTGTAGTCCCCATCAATAAGATACTATCAGTATGGTCGGCACAGGTAGCACGCTGATCTAGAAAGTCCATAAGTGTGGAGGCTGTTGGATCGGTATACCTCGATGCTCTCTAGTGACATGATATGCGGCCTCTCAGCCCTCTCTGCTTATGCTTGCCCACTTGGGGAATAAGCGATCTAAAATCAAATTG
This sequence comes from Cymbidium sinense, assembly GCA_021442155.1. NCBI lineage: Eukaryota > Viridiplantae > Streptophyta > Magnoliopsida > Asparagales > Orchidaceae > Cymbidium > Cymbidium sinense. The sequence continues at coordinate 1,096,609 of CM038222.1, forward strand.
AGCCCTAGATTCAGATCATCCATAGGCTCCTCCTACTTGGCATAAAATTGATCGGTGGCCACTGTACGACCTCCTCCTCTCACTAATAGGTGCCTGAAACTGAATCACTGGTGGAGGTGAAGCAAAAATCCTCCTAGCATCCTCTCAATTAGACCAAGAGAGAGGGTGGAACTAGTTTTCTATAATAAGTGGGGAAACCAACTTAGGTAACTCCTCTACAATAGATTGAGTGGGCCCAACTCCTAGAATTACAGTGTGATATTGCTTGATCATGCAATTCTTGTTTTCTTTGTTGGGTCCTAGTATTGGGCAGTATAGTAGGAACTAGACAAACCTTGAAGTAGGAAGACAATCCCTAGAATGGAGCCTTCCCCTTTGAGGGGAGTGGGTACTAGCCTAATAGGGGAATGAGAATGGGAGCACTCACACTAGCGATCTGCTACTTGTGAGGAACATCCACGACCTTCCTCTTCGGTGAGGAATCTTGAGTCGATGGCATGTCACGGATGATACCGCTCTGCTCTCTACGTGAGGGGGTTCCCTCACATGTAATCTGGCCCCTCGAAGCCTCACAAAGTGGATGAGGTGGGCATAGTCGATCGTGGAAGGCGGCGATCCCAGAATCCATCCCATGAAAATGTGAACACATACTTAGCGCCATTACAATCTAAAATGGCGTGATTGAAAGTCAATGTTGAAAACAAACTTGAATTAGATATTTTGTTGATTTTTGAATTTAGATTTAGAATTTGAACACTCAACAACTTGAAAGTGTTAAGTGGGGCTCAAATGATTTATAAGAGATTTTGAGATTGATTGGAAGAGGATTTTGAATGTAGATTCCACTTTCAACAAATTTGGGTATGTTGAAAATGGGTTCAAGTATTTTTTGAAGAGATACTTCCATTAGGTTCATGTTTGAATTTTGATTTTTGATTTTGAGGATGATTTATTTAACAAATTTGAGTATGTTAAAGTAAAGGGTCAATTGATTTTGTTTTTGACTTGAGAATTTTGGAATTTACTCACTTAGCAAATTTGGGTATGCTAGGTGAGGTGTTTGAAAATAATTTCTTCTTTTTGTTTGTTTGCTTTATTTTGTGAATCATTTGTGGTTTTGAAAATGGAATCCTCATTTAGCAAATTTTGGTATTCTAAATGAAGAATCCAAATGTGTTTTGTTTTTTTTTTTTGAAATTTTTTGAAAATAGGATTCTTAGCAAATTTGGGTTTGCTAAGGAAATCCTAGTTTGTCTCTTTTGTTTTTGATTTTGAAAAATAGGATTCTTAGCAAATTTAGGTATGCTAAGGAAATCCTAATGTGTTTTATTTTGTTGAAGATTTTGAAAATAGGATTCTTAGCAAATTTAGGTATGCTAAGGAAATCATAATGTTTTCTTTTTTTTTTGGATTTGTTTTAAAATGGAGACTTCACTTTAGCAAATATGGTATGCTAGAAGTGAAGTTCCAAAGTGTTTGGAATGGAGATTTCACTTAGCAAATTTGAGTATGCTAAATGAAATTCCAAAATGCGTTTCAAATTTTATTTTGAAAATGGAGACTTCACTTTTAGCAAATGTGGTATGCTAAAATGAAGTTTCAATGTGTTTTTAAATTTTGTGAAATGGAGATTTCACTTAGCAAATTTGAGAATGCTAAATGAAATTCCAAAAATGTGCTTCAAATTTTATTTTAAAAATGGTGACATCACTCTCTCAAATGTGGTATGCTAAAATAAAGTTCAAAAAATGTGTTTCAAATTTTGGTTTGAAAATGGAGACTTCACTTTAGCAAATGTGGTATGCTAAAGTGAAGTTCAAATGTTTTGAATTTTGTTGAAAATGGAGACTTCACTTTTAGCAAATGAAGTATGCTAAAATGATGTTCCAAATGTGTTTTAAAATTTTGTGTTTTGTTGATTTTGAAAAGAGATTTCCATTTAACAAATTTGGGTATGTAAGATGGAAATCATTTATGTTTCATTTTTCAAAGATGTAGTTTCATGTGTGATTTTTATTTTTTTTTTTGAAGAGGAAATTCCAACCTAATCATATATGGAATATGTTAAGGGATTTCAAAATAGTGTCATTTTATTTGGAAATGAAATCTTCATTCAATAAATTTGGGTATATTGAATGGAGGGGTTTCATATGTGCTTTTTAAAAGTTTATTTTTGATTTTTTATTGGAAATGTAACCTCCATTCATTAAATGTGGGTATATTGAATGGAGAGGTTTCATATTTGTTTTTGAAAATTTATTTTTATTGTAAATAAAACCTCCATTCAATAAATGTGGGTATATTGAATGGAGAGGTTTCATATGTGCTTTGTGATTTTGATTGGAAATGAAACCACCATTAAATAAATGTGGGTATAGTAAATGGAGAGATTTCATATGTGCTTTTTGAGAAGGTGAAAATTCTAACTTAAAAGATGTGGAATGTGTTGAGTGGAATTTCAAAGTTGTGATTTTGCTTGAAGATGTAACATCCATCCAACACATTTGGATGTATTAAATGAAAAGGCCCATCTTCAAATTTTATGTTTTTTTTGTAAACATGATTGTTGGTTTTATTTTTGAAATGTTCTACATGTGTAATTATGAAAATTGTTAGATGTAGTGTAAATATTTTATTAAGTGTATTTTTGAACAAGTGCTTTTAAAAGCAAAATTTTCTTTATTTTATTTTCACCTTTTGGGGAATCCAACGGGGTTTTAAGACCAACATGGGGTGAGGTCCTAAAACTAAAGACTTAAGGATGAAATAAGCTAAGTGCCAATGGAAAAGAAATATAGTCTTGGATTTATACAAAAGTACAAAACCTTGTCGCTTGGAGACAATGATCATTTACCAAATATGGAGATATGAACCATCCCCAGTAGAGTCCCCAGAAAAATCTGTGGTGAAAGAATATTCATATTTCTGCCTTCATCTATCCCCTTTTGGAAAGAGGATAAATGAAAACAAAAATATAACACCTTATTGGGATGCCATTTAGATCTGTGAATGTTCTTATTAGGTTGATCGGACACAACATTAAGAAAAGCTGTACTATCTCGAAAGATAGAAGTCACCACCCTACAATAGACCTAATCACCTTAATAAGAACTCCTAAGGACTATGGGTCTTCAGAATATACCAGAGATTCTTCCCCTACTTTACATGAAAAAGTAAAGCAATGTTTATTTTAAATCGGGTTGTAAAGTTCCATACAGGCAAGCCCCATAGTTAATTACATCTAAGGAATATGATTCCTTAGGAATACATACTCTCAATTAAGGTAAATGATCATTATCTCCAAAATATTTTGAAGGTAGGACTATTAATCTTATTTTTAGAAAGTCAAGTGGGATTGATCCAGGAGGAGTTCTTATCAAAATCAAATGAAGATAATTAGGGATGCTTAGAATACTAGGAAGCTAGTAAGCATCCTACTATCTATGGTTGGGCTTTACATTTTGAAATTGAATTGATTTGTTTTAGTTGAATTTTTATTAGAAAGTTAGTGCTTATAATTCCATGATATAAGATCATGGAAATGCCTAAGAGGTGAGGATTTAAGCTTGTAGCCCACAAAGGAAAGTATCAATCTCTGAACCTAAATCTAGTGAGCTTTAGTGACTGCCAAAAGCACGACCTAAATCTAAGGTGAAAATGGGTAGTTGGTTTACCTCCATAGGAGAGGATAAACCACCCAACTGTTGGACTTACAATCGCTTGGGGTGGCCACCAACTAACTCCTCCTACGATTTTAAAATATGTAGGCAAGTCAAATGCTTTTGCAAGATAGCTAAGCTGCTATTTATTTAGAAAGAGACTAAGTTTTTAAACACACTCTCTAAGAGACTAGATCATGTAGAGCATGATTTAATGATTTAAATCTAATGCAAATTTTGTTACATTTCATTTTCATTTTGGACAATCAATTTGACATAGGCTTTAGGATTCATATTCCTAATGCATGAGAAATTAGATTATGGGCTAAAGTTAGCAAGATAAAGAGGTGTGTTTCCACCATGGTTCTCAAAGGTTAGGCCAAGTTCTCTAGCAAAGGTGGATGCCCTCCAATCAAGAGTGAAACAATATGCTTTTTTATGCATGATGTCGAAAACAAAATACAACATCTAGCTAAGGGGTTGTTAATTCTTTTATCTTGTTTATAATTTAGTCTTTAGGTGAGGTTATGAGTTATTTTATTTTTAGTTTGAATTGATTTGTTGGATAGAAAATTTATTTTACTAAGAGCCTAATCATCATCCAGGCCATACATCAAAGCAAGGAATAAACTAGAAAAAGATGCCATCTTAATGCACAAGCTAAACAAACATCAATCAATTTATAAAGCTAGCACAAAATAATATGATGTTATTTGTGGTCTGGTTTTATCGTACAAACCCAAAAACAAATTGGGTAGTTGAGCTCTACCCTTATACAACCTAGATTACAAATGAATTAAATACAATGAAGAAGTAATTCATTGTTATGGGGCCTTCATTCTTCATTTCTTCATTTCTTCTTTCTTCTTTCTTCTTTCTTCTTTCTTCATTTAGTTAGTTGGAATGTTGTTGATCTAAAGGCTTCACATGATACAAAAAGCATAGCCTTATAACCAATGTTCATCCTAATACCCATAAAAATCATTCCAAAATCCTAATAACAAAATTACATGAAAATGGGAAAAAAAATAAATCTAACTAAAACACAAAATAGAGAATAGCTAAGCACAAAAATCCCAAGCATGTATATGTATAAGTTTGGACTTACACATGGCTAACTAAGTCCACGGCCTATTTTGGATTATGCTTAGAGGTATAAGCGCAAAAGCGTTATATTTTATTACATCTCCTCTTAAGCACAATCCCCTGCAGAAGAAAATGGTTAGACTAAGATTGCCCTACCATTTAGTCTACACACATACACCCTAACATCCAGACTAAAATAATACATCATAAAATAAAATAAAATATTAAACCATGCACCACCCTAACCTAAAGCTAGAAGTGGTGACTTAGCCTAATGTGTGTACTATTTAAGGTTTGTGTGGTATGCTTAGTTAGGCTTTAAGGTTAAAGTTTTCTAAGTGTGACAATGTTCAACTTAGACATTGGTTTCATTTAAGTGATTTAGTTGATTTGGTTGATTTTTATGTTATGATTTGATTAGGTTTGAATGAACCTACAATTAATTACTAAGTTGTAAAGAGAGGAAAAGAGAAGAGAACTTCTCTTTCCTCCCTACCTTAATTAATTTCTAAAGTAGATTCATATTTGATTTTTGTTTAGTGAATGTTTTATTACGTTTTTTAATTAATCCTAAGTTTAGATTTTCCCTAAACAAACTTATTAAAAAAAGGCATTTTAATAATAAGTAAAGTGAAATACTATCACAAAATACACAACACTTCATTTCTTTCCCAACATGTGTAACATGCATATGGATGAACCCTAAGCATATCTATACATGTAATTGGAAGTGTTTAGCACACCTTAATGATCAATGCTAAGGGTTACTTAAGAAAATTTAGATGCTTCATGATGCATGATTTTGTTAAATAGAAAAGGGTGATTCTTTTATCCATTTTCATATGCACATTTACAAGTATAAAGACATAAGTGAGTGCAGTTGCCATTGTTAGCATCGAGTGTAAGGTACAAGACCTACTTGGGGCTACTTAAGCCTCACCCACGGGGTTGTCTAGACTAATATACCACTTTTCTTAAATACATGTGCATGTACAAAAGAAATGCATGGAAAGAGAATCATGCAAAAGTTTATGTTTATTTGATTTTGGTTTGATTGTTTTGTTTATATGTGTGATGTGGAATTCCTTCTTATGTCATGATAATAGTGTATTGAATAGATTTGAGCAAGTGTTATGTCCTTTTCAAATGGACTATACACTTTGCAAATCTTATACAATTCTATGTTAAGAAAGAGAGGAGAATCACATAACACATTTTATACTATTGATATGCAAACTCGTAAATAATCATAAGTAGCATACCTTTTAGTTAGGATATTTGGTTTATAAGTTTTGAAATTAATTTTGGATTTAATAGTTATAATAGCCATTCATATTCTTACTTTAGCTAAAACATGCAATTGACATAAAGTTAACATTTCATTTTTAATTTGATTTTTAAAAGGTGAGAATGTATGATTTTCATATGACATACACATTTAGCATACTAGGAATGAAATAAAGTGATGAATTCATGTAAATTCATTCACCCTAATTAATTCCTAAAGATAATCCTATAGAATAAGATTATTTAAAGAGAAATCAAAATTGTTTCAAAGAGATTTTTGTTTTGTTCTGAGTTTGATTTGAATTTAAAAAATGTGAAAAGGTTTGCTGGTCCTAACCCATTTCCCACATGTGTATGATGTTTTAGTTTATTTTAGAACCATTAGATGATTTTTATATTTTGTTTAGGTAAAGGTGTGAATAAAGTGAATTAAATACCCTTACACACCATGTTAACATATTTAATCAAATAATTATGAGCCAATGTATGACATAAAATCACACAAGGAATTTAAATCAGCAATGCACCAAGAAAGGTCCCAATGCAATTGGCTCATAATTAATGATTAATTAAGCTAAAAGGTTTAATTTAAGTACTTTCATAACCCTTCCCACACATGTGGGTTGGATTTTCATTTCCTTAAGTTACTTAGGTTATTGAACACCTAAGCACCTACACAAGATGAATTGGTTAATTTTTGAAATGTTTTTAAATTTTATCAAGTTAATTAAGTAGGTGATTGGTGGATTAGCCCTTAATTAAGTTTAGATGAAGGAAGAAAGGGGCTTTAAGGAATAACTTATGGAAAATATCCTAAAATTATTCCATAAACCTCTTGTTCACTTAAGCGAAGCTTCATTAACTTAATAAAGGGATTAAACCACTATTCACATGTTTAATTAAGCTTAATTCTATTAAGAGCGTGATTAAGGATTAATTAATTGATTTTCCTAATTAACTCATCAATAAATCCCAAGAAAATTAAGGGAGGTAGAGGTCATTTCTCTAAATGCATCTGAGAAATTTGAAATGAATTAATGAATTAATTAGGGAGTAATTAGAGTTATTAAGTTTTCTCTAAAACCCTAATTAAGGAAAATACACTATTTAAAATCGATTAGAAATAATTTTAGTGAATATCTTACTGAATTATCTTCACAATGCATTTATTTTATATTTTTTGATTTTTCTAGATTTTATTATGAATATTTGAAGATTATGTGATTAAAGAATTAATTAAAACCCCTAATTATATAACTAATCTCGTCGGTGCCACGTGGACCACTAACGTGGTGCACGATTTCCATGTGGTGCGATGAGATTCGTCACTTAAGTTATCACATCCTAATGCCACATCAGCTGCAATGCTACGTGCTTTCTCTCTCGATCGTCTGATCAAAGATTGGACAATTGAGATCGAGCCTGCAATTTTTAAAGGGATTAATCATAGATCCTGGATTGATCGGGCCGTCCATCCAAAATGCAGATGGATGATGGTGATCCCCTTGAGCTTCGTGTGGGCATAGTCCACTCTTTAGGACCAGATCCTAGCTCAATTGAGCTCAGATTGAGCTCAATCTTTACCCAGACCATCTAAGAGTAAGGACAAGTAGATCTAACAGCCAAATTTACTTGAGGTAAAAATTCTCTTTACAAGGGACTAGACACTCCCTATTCTAGGCTTGGTTTGAAGGCATACCTCACTAGAGGCTATCACCGACGCTCTCAACCATCGAGGTAACTTTGTCTAGTAGAAGTGAAGCCCTGTTGAAGGTTTGAGGGGTTGAGGTAGAGTGGATTTTCCTATGGACCATGCTCCACTTCAAATGCTCATGGCCTTGGTCTAGTTCTCACCTCCCTTGCCTCTGAAGCTTGGAAGAATCTTTGGATGAGTTTGATTAGGCCCTCTGAAGATGCTTGAAGGAGGAATTAGATTGGAATTGGGTATTGGCTAAGTTGGAATTTACCTTAGCCTCCCCTATTTTTAGCTTGAAGAAACTGAGAAGAGGAGAATGGGAAATGCTTGGGAATTTCCTGAGGAGGCTTGGAGTGCTAGCTCTAGGTCTCTCTAGCTCAATCAAGTGTGAGTGTCTTGGATTCAAGTGAAATGAGGGAAAGTATACCTCCCCCTTGAAGGATCAGATGGTCGAGCAAGCCTTTAGCATTTTGTTTAAATTCACCTCCTTCAATGTGTTATTTTTGTTATTAAGGGTTGCACATGGTTCATTTTTAGCAGAGGGGGGTAGTGGACAAGTGCCATGTGCTGATTTTGAGTGGAGTGATTTCCACATGCTTGAAATGAAGGGAGTGATCAGTTTTTGGGTTGGGTTTGGTTGACCCAAACCCATTGGGTCATGTGCACCATTATCACTAGTGTCCACTTGGTCAACTAAGAGGCTGCCAAGTGGCCATGAAGAAGATTTGATCAAATTCTAAGTGAATTTGGCCAAGAATTATGCTTTGACCTAGGAGTAAAATGGTCATTTGGCTTGGATTTTAGTTTGAATATGTTTGGTATGATTGAAAAATGGGTTGGGCCAAGTTTTAATGAATTTGGTGTTTATTTGAAATGATTTGGCTCATTTTGACCCATTTAGGTCAAAATGGGTCAACTTGGGTCAAGTTGCCAATTGCTCAAATTGAGTCAAACCAAGGGTTGGGTCAAGTTCAAATGATCATATAAATTGATTTGGTATCTTTGTTTCCAATAAATTTGGTTTATATTTGGATTTGGTTCATTTGATTTCATTTAGGTGAAATGGGTCAAGTTGACCAATTTGACTTATTTGACCTATTTGGGTTAGGTCATGGGTTAGTTTAGGTTTCATTGGTCATTTGAAATGTAAGTTTAATTTGATTTTGGGTCAATTTGACCTTTTAGGTCATGTTAGGTTCATGGTCAATTGGGCTATGTTGGGTCTAGTTGGCCAATTGAGGCTTTGATCAAGTTCAACAAGTGATTTGGAATGAACATGATCCATTGATTTCAATCAATTTGGCTTAGATAAAGTTTTGAGCCCATTTTGACTTAGGTCAAGCCAAATAGCTCAAACATTGATCATGAATTAGTTTTGATCAATGGTTTCAATCAATTTGGCCTATAGTAAATTTTGGCTAGTTTAGGTTTCATTTTGGCTAAGTTCTTACTTGGTCAACCCTTAGGTTTGACTTGGTTTGACCCAATTTAAATGATTGATGTTCAGCAAGTGATTTGGAATGAACATGATCCATTGATTTCAATCAATTTGGCTTAGATAAAGTTTTGAGCCATTTTGACTTTTTAGGTCAAGTTGGGTCAACTTGGGTCAACTGGCTAATTGAGCTAGGTTAGGCTCAAATAATGATTTGGTCAAATTCAAACATTGATCATGAATTAGTTTTGATCAATGGTTTCAATCAATTTGGCCTATAGTAAATTTTGGCTAGTTTAGGTTTCATTTTGGCTAAGTTCTTACTTGGTCAACCCTTAGGTTTGACTTGGTTTGACCCAATTTAAATGATTGATCATCTCATGATGATTGTTGCTCACAATGTGAGGCTTAGGCGGGATAAGTTCAATCCAATTTGGGTAGGATTAGAATTTGGCTCAAAAAGGGTACTTTTGGTCACTTTGGGTCAAGTGAGCCTAAGTGGGTCAATTGACTTGATCAAGGCTTGAATCAAGTTTGGTTGAACTCACATATGGACTTATGATGGAAATATAAATCCATTTGCAAGTGATTCGGAGTCAAATAGGTTTTGATTCATTTGACAATTTCAAGTTCAAAGGGTGAACATGATTTTGATTTGGGTTTAATTTTTGAATTTAGTTTTGGTTTGGCGATTGAAGTTTGTGTTTCTATTTAGATTCATGATTGAAGGATTGATTGAATCATGAAAAAAAATCAAGGGTTTGGCTTGGTTTAAATTTGATTTGGCTAAGTTCAATAATTTGACTTGAAAGGCTTATGTTGAATTTAGGTTGAATTTGGATTTGATTTTTTGAATTGATTTTGGATATTTGAATTCATATTTCATTTATATTTGCGAATATAAATGAGAATATAAATGAGTTATGAGAAAATATCTTGAATTTGAATTGATTTGGATTTGATTTAGGCTAAGTCCATAAGTTAGAATCAAAGTGACTTTGGAAAGCTTTCTGGAATTAGATTTCAGTCATGGGCTTCAACCATTTGGAATTGATTTGACTTCAAAGAAAATCAATTAAGTTGGAATTGATTTGAGTTTGACTTGAAAGGAGGAAGTGAAGATTTGGTTCAAGCTATGGGGTTGGCAAGTTTTCCTAACATCTCTAAGGCATGACCTATTCCAATGGCTAACTCTTCTAAGTCTCTAGGGCTAGGTTGAATGTCAACCTAATCACTAGATGTGTCTTAAGACAAAGAAAACTCTTAGTGTCTAACAGAAGTCATCTAAGATGGAGGGGTTGAGAGCTCATTCTAAAAATGAGGTCAACAAAACCTAAACATAAATAAAATGAAGAAATAAAATGAAATAAAAAACTAAAACCAAAACCTAAACATAACTTAGAAGAAAATAAAATCAAAAATAAAACTAAACTAAAATAAAATAACTAAAACCTAAACTAAAAAAAAAAAAAATAAAATAAATAAAAAAAAAATAAATAAATAAAATAAATATAAAACCTAAATAAAAAATAAAAAAATAAATAAAAAAAATAAAAATACTAAAACTAATAAAATAAAAAAAAAACCTAAAAAATAAATAAAATAAAAAACTAAACCTAAAACTAAAAAATAACTAAAAAATAAACAAAAAAAATAAAAAATAAATAAAAAAATAAAATAACCTAAAATAAATAATAAAAAAAACCTAATACCTAAACTCAACTATAAAATAAACCTAAACCTTAAAATAAAATAAAATAAAAAACCTAAAAATAAATAATAATAAACTAAATAATAAATAAACTAAATAAAAAATAAAATAAAAAAATAAAATAAAATAAAAATAAATAAAATAAAACTAAATAAAATAAAAAAACTAAATAAAAAAAATAAATAAAAAAATAAAAATAAACTAAAATACTAAAATAAATAAAATATAAAATAAAATAAAAAAATACTAAATAAAAAATAAACTAAATAAATAAAATAAAAAATAAAAAATAAAATCTAAACTAAAAAAAAACCTAAACCCAAACCCTAAACCTACTAAAAACCCTAAACCAAAACCCTAAACTTAAAAAACTTAAATAAACCTAAACCTATAAATAAAAAATAATAAAAAAACCTAAACATAAATAAATAAATAAATAAAAAAAAAATATAAATAATAAAAATAAACTAAAACTAAATAAAAATAAATAAAATAAAAATAAAATAAAAAATAAACTAAAAAAAAAAAACTAAAATATAAAAAATAAATAATAAAATAAAATAAATAAAATAAAATAAAATAAGAACAAAATAAAAATAAATAAAAAAATAAAACAAAAAATAAACCTAAAATAAATAAAATAAAACCTAAAATAAAATAAATAAAAAAAAACTTAAACTAAAATAAAAAATAAAAAAAATAAAATAAACCAAATAAACTAAAATAAACTAAACTAAAATAAATAAAAATAAACTATAAAATAAAAACCTAAATAAAATATAAATAAATTAAAAATAAACCAATAAACCTAAAAAAAATAAAATCACCTTAACCTATAAATAAAAAAAAAAAACCTAAAACTAAAAAATAAAAAATAAAAAAAACTAAAAATAAATAAACTAAAAAAAAAAAAATAAACTAAAATAAAATAGTTATAAATTTTAACTACTCAAAAATAAATAATAGAAAACTATGAATTCAAAATAAATAAATGTTGAATCTAATTTGTTCTCTATTAAAAAATCTTAAATAAACTAAATAAAACTTAAACTAGCTAAAATAAATCCTAAACTAAAACTAAAAAAAAACTAAACCTAAACTAAAACCCAAAATAATAAAATAAAAAAAACCTAAACTAAACTAAAAAAAATCCTAAACCTAACTAAACAAACCCAAAACCTAAAAAAACTAAAAAATAAATTAAAACTTAAACCTAAAAAACCACAAACCTAACCCTAAATCCATAAACCCTAAACCTAAAACCCTACCTAACCCTAAAACTAAAAAAACCTAAATCAACTAAAACCTAAAATAAATAAAATGAATAAAATAAAATAAATAAAAACCTAAAATAATAAAATAAAATAAAATAAAAAATAAAATAAAAAAATAAATAAAATAAAAACCTAAATAAAATAATCTAAATAAAAATAAAATAAAAATAAAATAAATTAAAAAAAATAAAAAAATAAAAATAAATAAAAAATAAATAAAACTAAATAAAATAAATTAAAATAAAATAAAATAAACTAACCTAAACTAAAATAAATTAAACTAAAAAATAAAACTTAAACTAAAACCTAAAAAATAAAACTAACTAAACCAAACCCAAATAAAATAAAATAAAAAAATAAACTAAACCCAAATAAAAAAAAAATAAATAAAATAAAAAAAAATAAACAAGTAAAATAAACTAAACCAAAATAAAATAAAATAAAACTTAAACCTAAACTAAAGATAAAAATAAAACCTAAACTAAAATAAATAAAATAAAAAATAAACTAAATTAAAATTAAAACTAAACCTAAATAAATATCAAATAAAATGAAAACTAAACCAAATAATAAACCTAAAATAAAAAACTAAATAGAGATGAAAATAAAATAAAAATAAATTAAAGAAAAATAAATAAAAAATAAATAACTAATACTGGGCTTCTGGTTTCATGTAATAAGGAAAATAAACCCTAAGAAGACTTTAACTAGATAAGGCTCTGGCCTGATCCCTCCAGCCATGACTGATGTGGTTTGATAAGGAAACTAGACTAAACCTGAGCCAAACCTAAAATAAATAAATAAATAAACTATTAATTATAGATAAATAAAATAAATAGACTAAAAGAAATGTATAAATATAAATAAAACCTAAAATACTATAAAATATAAATAAAAATCTAAATAAATAAAAAAAAACTAAATGCAAAATAAAAATAAAATAAACCTAAAATAAAATAAAATAAAAACTAAATAAAAACAAAAATAAAAAGATAAACCTAAAACTAAAACCTAAAATTAAATAAAAAATAAAACCTAAACCTTAAACTAAAAAAAAAACCTAAACTTAAAATAAATAAAATAAAATATACCTAAACATAAACTAAAATAAACTAAATTAATATAAATAAAACCAAAACCTAAACCTAAACACTAAACTAAATAAAATAAAATAACTAAATGAAACCTAAACTAAACTAAAAAATAAAACCTAAAATAAAACCTAAAATAAAACTAACCAAACCTAAAATAAAAAAAAAAACCTAAACCTAAAAAAAAATAAAATAAAACCTAAACCTAAAATAAAATAAAATAAAACTAAAAAAAATAAACTAAAACCTAACCTAAACCTAAAAAATATAATAAAAAACTAAAATAAATAAACCAAAAATAAATTAACTAAAAAATAAAATAAAAAATAAACCTAAATAATAAAATAAAATAAAATATGAAAAATAAACTAAATAAAAAATACTAGTTTATCATAAACTAACACTAAAACCCTAATCCCTAAAATGTAAACCCTAAATCCTAAAATGTATGACCCTAATCCCTAAACCCTAAAACCCAAATCCTAAACCCTAAACCCTAAACCTAAAAACCTAAAACCCTAAAAACCTAAACCTAAACTAAATAAAACCTAAAAATAAAATAAATTAAAAAACCTATACCTAAAAAAATTAAAAAAATGAAATAAAATAAAAACCTAAACATAAACCTAAACCTAAATGAAAAATAAAATAAAATAAAAAATTAAAAGCTTAAACTAAACTAAAACAAATAAAATAATCCTAAACCAAAAAGACTAAATAATATAAAAACTAAACATCAAATAAAAATAAAATAAACCTAAAATAAAATAAAATAAAAACTAAATAAAAACCTAAACAAAAAAATAAACCTAAAAAGAAAACCTCAAATTAAATAAAAAATAAAACCTAAACCTTAAAGTAAAAAAAAAAACTAAACTCAAAATAAACAAAATAAAATATACCAAATCCTAAATTAAAATAAATTAAAATAAAAGAAATAAAACCTAAAGCTAAACCTAAACACTAAACTAATTAAAATAAAATAAACTAAAATGAAACCTAAAGCTAAACTAAAAAATAAAACCTAAAAATAAACCTAAAATAAAAACCTAAAACCTAAACCTAAAAAAATAAAATAAAAACCTAAACCTAAACCTAAAATTAAAAATAAAACCTAAACCTAAAAAATAAAATAAAAATAAATATAAACCAAAAAATAAGCATAAACTTAAACCTAAAACAAAAAAATTAACTAAAATAAAAAACCTTAACTAAAATAAATAAACCTAAAATGAATTAACTAAACTAAATAAAAATAAAAAATAAACCTAAGGAAAAATAAAAAATAAAAATAAACTTAAATAAATAAAAAATAGACAAAATAAACTAAATAAACATTAACCTACTAGTTTACTTAATTTAAAAAAAAAAAACTCTAGACCCTAAACCCTAGACCATAGAACTAACCCTAAACATATAACGCTAATCCTAAAAAATTGTAAACCCTAAACCCTAACCCTAAAAAAGTGTAAAACTTAAACCCTTAACTCTCGAAACCCTTAAACTTAAAGCCTAAACACTAAACCCTAAACCCTAAACCTTAAACCCTAACCCTAAACCCTTAACTCTAAAACCCTAAACCCTAAAACCCTAAACCCTAATCACTAACCCGAAACCCTAAACCCTAAAAGCATGAACCCTAAAATCTTAAACCCTAAACCCTAATCCCTAAACCCTAACCGTAAACCCTAAACTCTAAACCTAAACCTAAAGTAACTAAATAAATTAAAAAATAAACCAAAATTTTTATACCCTAAACTAACCCTACACCCTAAGAATGGGCATAACCTTGACGAAAGGAACATCATCGTCAATTAGGCTCAATTTAGATCAGGCGGTGGAGGTGTAGGCGGTGGCAGCAATTATCGTATTTGTGGGGGTGGATCTTGAGGTGATGGTGGATATGAAGGTGGTGGTGAAAATCGCGCTATGGAGGTGGAAGGAGTGGGGTTACAAACAAGTGGTGGTCGAGAGACCGGGGATATGATGGCAGATCCCGCTACTCGAGAGGCGGGGGTGGTTCTGATGGCAACTGGAGAAACTAAAGAATGGCTGATCCAATCTAATGTTTATGGAATTGCATCTTTATTGTAGAGATGGTTCTAATTATCTAGGAATTTTGATTTATGCATGCTCATTTTTTATCTATGTCATTTCTTGTGTCTTAAAAAACTTGGTATGTTACTTGGTTGATGAAATAAAAAAGAAAAAATGCTGAATTTGAATTTATTCTCTATTTAAAAGAAAAACCAAAAGCCATAAACTCTAAACTAAAACATGAACCCTAGACCTAAAACCTAAACCCTAAACCCTAAACCCTAAATCCTAAAATCTAAACCCTAAATGCTAAACCCTTAACCCTAAACCCTAAACTCTAAACCTTAAATCCTAAACCCCAAACCCTAAACCCTCAACTAACCTTAAACCCTAAACCCTAAATCTTAAACTCTAAAAAGCTAAAAACCTAAACTAAACTAAATAAAACCTAAAAATAAAAGAAATTAGAAAGGCTAAACCAAAATAAAATAAAAAATATATAATATAATAAAAACCTAAACTTAAACCTAAACCTAAACCTAAAAAGAAAGTAAAATTACAAATAAAAACCTAAATTAAAGTAAAAATTATAAACCCTAAATAACATTAAAACTAAACTTAAAAAAAAAATAAACCTAAAATAAAAAAAACTAAATAAAAACTTAAACCTAAAAAATAAACCTAAAATAAAACTTAAAAATAAATTAAAATAAAACTTAAATCCTAAACTAAAAAATAAAAAATAAAATAAAATGAAATAAACATAAACCTAAAATATATAAACTTAACTAAAATAAATAAAACTTAAACCAAAACCTAAAATAAATGAAACCTAAACCTAAACTTAAACCCTCAATAAAATAAAATAAACTAAAAATAAACCTAAACATAAACTAAAAAAATTAAACCCTAAAAATAAACCAAAAACCTAAACCTAAAAAAATAAAATAAAAACCCAAACCTAAACCAAAAAAAAAAAGAAATAAAATCTAAACCTAAAAAAATAAATTAAAAATAAAACTAAACCAAAATAAATAAACTTAAACCTAAACCTAAAAAATAAACTAAAATAGGAAACCTAAACTAAAATAAATAAACTACACTAAATAAAACTAAAAATAAACATAAATAAAATAAAAAATAAACTAAACTAAAATAAAAAATAAACTAAATAAACGTAAACATACGAGTCTACTTAATTTTAAAAAAATTAAAAATAAAAAATAAAAAATAAAAAAACCCTAACCCTAAACCCAAAACCTTAAAACCCTAAACTCTAAATCGTAAACCCTAAACCCTAATCCTAAAAACTTTAAAACGTAAAACATAAACCATAAACCCTAAAACCTACAACTCTAAACCCTAAACCCCAAACCCTAAAAACCTAAAAAGCTACACCTAAACTAAATAAAAGCTAAAAATAAAAAATAAAAAAATAAACTTAAATAAAATAAAAACTAAAACCAAAGCCTAAACCTAAACCTAAACCTAAATGTAAACCTAAATCTAAACCTAAGATAAAAAAATAAAAACTAAACTAAAATAAAATAAATAAAAATCTAAACTAAACTAAAACATAAAATAAACTTAAATAAAATAAAAAGTAAACATAAAATAAAAATAAAATAAAATAAAAACTAAAAAAAAACCTAAACCTAAAAAATAAACATAAAAATAAAACTTCACAATAAAAAAAAATAAAACCTAAATCCTTAACTATAATAAAACCTAAACCTAAAATAAACCTAAACCTACACTAAAATAAACTAAAATAAAATAAATAAAACCTAAACCGAAACCTAAAATAAACTAAACCTAAACTATAAACTAAATAAAATAAAATAAACTAAAAATAAACCTAAATCTAAACTAAAAAATAAAACCTAAAATAAAAACCTAAAACCTAAAATAAAAAATAAAATAAAAACCTAAACTTAAACTTAAAAATAAAAAATAAAACCTAAACCTAAAAAATAAAATAAAAATAAAACTAAATTAAAAAACAAGCATGAACCTAATCCTAAACCTAAAAAATAAACTAAAATAAAGAACCTAAACTAAAATAAATAAACCTAAAATAAATAAACTAAATTAAACAAAAATAAAAAATAAACCTAAATAAGAAATAAATTGAACTAAAATAAATAAAAAATTAAACTAAATAAACCATAAACCCTCTATCGTAAATCCTAAATCGTATACCCTATACCCTAAACCCTAAATCCTAAACCCTAAACCCTAAACCTACAACCCTAAACCCTAAAATACCCTAAATAGTAAACCCTAAACCCTAAATTCTAAACCCTAACCCTAAAACCTACAACCCTATACCTTAAACCCCAACCCCTAAGCTAACCCTAAACCCTAAAACCCTAAACTAACCCTAAACCCTAAGAATGGGTAGAACCTTTACGGTAGGAACATCATCATCAATTAGGCTCAGTCTAGATCTGCTAGTCAAGGTGAAGGCGGAGGCGATGGAAGCGAAGGCGAAGGCGATTGTTATCATAGTGGTGGTGGGGTATCTGTAGATACTAGTGGATATCTAGGTGGTGGTTGGAGCAGTGGTGGTTATGGATGTGGGAGGAGCGATGGAGGTTATAGCCATGGTGGTGCCGAGGATATGATGGTGAATCCCACTACTCGAGAGGTGGGAGTGGTTCTGATGGGAACTAGAGAAATTGAAGAACGACCGATCCGATCTATTGCTTATTGAACTGTGTCATTATCTAGGGTTTTTTATTACCTCTAAGGGTGCTCATTTTTTATCTATGTCATCACTTCTATCTTAGAAAACTTGGGGAGCTACATGGTTGATAAAATTAAAAAGAAGAAATGTTGAATCTGAATTTTTTCTTTGTTAAAAAAAAACCCTTAAACCCTGAACCCTAAACTAAAACTTAAGCCATGATCCTAAAACCAAAACCCAAAACCCAAAACCCTAAAAACCTTAAACCCTAAACCCTAAATCTTAAACCCTAAACCCTAAACCCTAAAACTCTAAATCCTAAACCTTAAACCCTAAACCCTAAAACCATAAACCCTAAACCCTAAAACCTACAATCCTAAACTCTAAACCCTAAACCCTAAACCCTAAACCCTAAACCATAAACCCTAACCTAACCCTAAACTATCCCTAAACTCTAAACCCTAAACCTTGAATAAAGATTTTATTAGGAGTAGATCTAAAGAATGACCTAATCCAAACATAGTTATGGCAGCTAAAGAAAATATCTTGAAGAGACTTTCCCTTGACTATTAGAGATTTGAATACCATAAATCATACTATAATACCATATATTATTGTATAATGTAGCATCACATATTTGAGCATGCAGTAATGGGTTTTTGGATGTTATAAGATGTTTTGAAATGTTTTAGTATATTATGATATTGTGCCCTATAGTCTATATTTATATAAATCATAAAAATATTGATTTAATAAATCAGATGATGAAATTTGTTAAACTTGAAGTAGGAATTTTGTTGTAGTACCAAAGGTGTGCTACACCACTTATAGTCTAAAAAGTAAGATTATGTGTTCAAAATAAATATTATATGTTGTAGTATAGTATAACATCATACATATTAATATATAGTTATACTCATTTCAATATATTTAGTATTTTACAATCATGCAGTCGAGCCTACACTAGAATTATTTATAAAAAAGTTGATTTAGAAATTAAAATGGTAAAATTTGGCCAAATTCATAATAGGTAGAGCATGGCATCATAATATATTTTTTTTAATTTAAAATATGTAAGTTATATGAATAAAATATATAGTTTTTATTATTTAGACTAATATTATGATTTGTTATCTTAAGCAATCCCTTATGTTGTGATATGCAATATAATTTAAAATAATATGTTCTAGTGTATTATAATATAGGATGCCATAACATAGTATAGCATCATGAATTATGGCATACTATTGTGTATTACTACTTGTTGTTTAGCATATTTAAGTTTGTTATAATATGATGTAGTAGAGTTTGTACTGGTATAATTCATAAAAATACTAATTTATAGGCAGAGATGATAGGATTTGGCAAAATTTAATGTAAGCTTTAGGGAACATCATTGGGGGTGTGCTATGGTGTGTCATTTAATGAAAAGAATGGAATTTTGCATCCAAAATAAATGTTCCTTTTCAACTAAATTTTATAAATTTTTTTGCTTAAAGTGATTCATTTTAAGGTCTAATGTAAGATAATTTAAAGGTTGAGATGGAAGAATTTGGCCAAATTCATAATGACCAAGAAGCAACACCAAAATTATGCTATTTTGTACCATTTCTAATAGAAAAATAAAAATTTTAGATCCAAAATGAACATTATTCATATTTTGAAAAAATTTTGTTTTTAGTTCCTTTTAAGTGAGTCTAATGAGATTTAATGTAGACAATATATTATATTATAGCATATTATAATATAACATCATATATTATAATATAATATAGTGTGTTAATTCACACTATAATATGTTTAGCATGATATTGTATAGTTAGTTTGATCTTGCACCATCATAAATCATAAAATATTGATTACAATGTTAAGATGATGTAATTTGAATGAATACATTATTATGCTTTTGTTTGAAGTATTAAAGGTGTCCATAAGAGAAGAAATAAGATTTGATGAGAATTCCATCTCAAGGACATGGAGGGAGATCCGCTAGGGGATCACATGCATTGGACATGACATGAGAGGGGTCTATGTCGAGGGCATAGAAGAAGAAATTTTATGGGGGTAAGGTTTGAATTTGATTTGATTTATGGAAAGAAGATCTACTGGGGATAAAAATCTATAATTCCCCAAGGATTAAGATTGAATCAACTTTAATTTATTTTGTTTTAATTGATGTGGAGGCATATCTATTAGAGAGATGTGCTCAAGTCTGATGGGGATCGGGTATATGAACATTCCACTAGGGAAGCAGGTTCAGGCTATCTATTGGGGATTGGGATTTGAGTTTGATTTCATAGATTTGTTGGGAGAAGTATCTACTAGGGAAAAGAGTTTGGCTAGATTTCTTCAATTTAGACTCTACTAGGGGAGTTGGTTCAATTTAGCTCCACTAGGGAAGTTGGATTTGAATTTGATTTATTTTCCAGACTTATTTATATATGATTTGGGGCTCCATTGGAAAAAAGAGTGTGATTTAACTCCAACAAGGAAAATTAGAATGGGTTTAATTTAATCTGAGTTAATGTATGGACCTTGTAGGAGTGCAATGGATCCACTGAGAAGGGGCTATATCATCCTTGACTAACCTTAGGTAAATAAATCCAAAGGGATAGTCTACCAATTGCGGGGTAAAGCTAGCCAACCTAAGTGGTTGCCTTTCGGTATGCAATGGCTGTGCTAAAAAGAAGGCATAGTAGACTTACATCTTCTAATGTAGGGAACAACCGCTGGGATGACCTGTTGGTAGCACAATAAATCGAACTCAACTTAGGGGCCACTACTAAGAGAATTTTGCTAGGGACTTATATCAACTCTAGAGTAGTCAGACGATTCTTATAAGGAGTTTTTCTGACATTGTCCTAAAGATAGGATACCTTCCTGGGAAAAGGTACCACTAGGGGTGTCCTCCTAATCCATAAGTGAATATATATTTTATTTATATGTTTTAATGGACCTTGTTGGTGTGCGAGGGACCACACTGAGAAGGGCCTATGTCAGTTTTGACATATCTTAGATTTACTGGACAAAGGGAAAATCTGTAAATCCACAAGATGGATTATCCAAACACAGGGTTGGTTACTAGGAAAGCAGACTTGTCCAATTCGATAGTAACCCAGGTAGTGTCTAAATGGGTTCACAAAGCACGTGATCCAAATATAGTGCCACAGGGGTGGTGCTACTAGGGGCATTATCCTGAGCCTTGGAAAAGAAAGCCTATAGGTGTACAGTGGACAACTCAAGGAGAAAGCATAGTAGACTTAAATTTGCTATTAGTGGTGTATCCTAAGGTGTGAGAACCAACCAACCTAATGTGAATCCATCAGCATGAGTGGTGTATCCATCAGCATAGTGAGAACCAACAAACCTAAGGTACCGATCGGTGTGCAACGATCAACCTTGAAATAAAGCATGCAGGCTTACAACTTTCCAAGTGGAACTGATCATCGGGATAGTCTATCATTGGCGTGACATATATTATCTGACCTAGAGTGACTACTTAGTGGGGAGCCCTAAGGAAGAACTAAACCCAGACTTGAAGCAGTCAAGAGGAAAGGAGCATCTAGGGGACTTATCCTAAACCTCAAATATACTCAACCTAGTTAGTGTATGAAGGCTAATCTAAGAAGAAAGTGTAGTAGACTCACATCCTCTTAAAAAAAGCTAACATGAGGTAGCTTACCGGCCACACAGTAAGGCCTACCAAACTAACAAGGCACTCGTCGGTGTGTTGTGACCAAGTAAGGAAGGAAAGCATAGCAGACTTACATCCTCCAAAGCAAAAAGATCACTAGGGTGACACACTAGCAGGGTAGCATGTCAGCCCAACCTGGAGCAGCTATAGAGAGAGTGCCCTTGGGGCATTATCTTAAGTCAGAGTAGCCCGACACAAAAGATATGCATTTGTTTTATATTTTTGTGTGCATTTTGAGTTCGTATTGTGTCGATGAAGATAGGACGCCGCTCAGGTTCTTTACACCAACCCTAAACACATCGTGGCAGATTTGAAAACAAGAATAATTTCAACATGGAATAGATTAAATTCAAAATGGAATTTTCATTGATTATAATTATTTTCAAACATGATTTATAATATTTATTTAAGTAGAGCCCATTGATTGGAAGCATTAGGTGCTCTCCCTTATGATTAATAAGCTGATAAGATCCTCCTTGGTAGGCCTTCTCTATGGTAAAAGGGCTTTCCTAATTTGGTTCAAACTTGCCTCTCATCTTACAAAGGGCAATAATCGGTCTCCTTGGAACTAAAATAAGCTCTCCTTCTTGGAAAGCTCTAGGATGGACCAACTTGTTGTGAGTTTGAATCATTTTAACTTTGTACAACTTGAGATTTTAGCATGCTTGCAGGCGTCTCTCCTCCAAACCTTCGAGCTCTTCTAACCAATTTTCATTTCTGTGAGTATTTGAGTTGGACTTTTAATGAGAATGACTAAGGACAAAGGAGTAGAATGGAGTTCTATATATTCACGGGCCAACAAGTTTCAACTAAGTCATGCCACTTTTGTTGTTATCGCGGTGTCTTCTTTAGTATTTGGATTATAGTTTTGCTGAAGACTTCTGATAAGTCGTTTGCCCTCAGGTAGTTGATGGTAGAGTATCTCCAATCTATTTTGTATATCCAAGAAAAGTTGTTGGTCTCAGTGCTCTTGAATGCAATACCATTATCAGATACAATTCATCGAGGCACTCCAAACCTATATACGATATGGTTCCTAAAAAATTAGAGCACATGTTGAGCTGTGACCTCTCTAAGCGGAGTCACCTTCGCCCAATTGGAAAAGTAGTTAGTAGTAGCTAAGATGAATCGATGATCCTTGGAATAAGGAGGATCAATCAGACTCACTATGTTAGTACCCCAACACTCGAATGGACATAAGGCTAATTTAAGATGTAGAATGTTGGGTGGTTGGTGTAGGACCACACCGTGTATTTGACATTGGTGGCCTCGCCTAGCCGTAGCCATGCAATATTTGATCATCGATGTTCAGTAGTATCCTAATCTCTTGATCTTGGCTTTCATCTTTGACCAGATTGGTTGAATCCACATAACCTAGAGTGTACTTCGATCATGATCTTATAGACTTCATGATTGTCTAAACAACGTAACCACATATGATCGAAAGAACACTTATATAAGACACCATCCATAAGAGCGTAGGAAAGTGCTCTCTGCTTCATCTCATGGGCATGGGACTTCTCTTGAAGTAGTTATTATTTATTTAGGTAATCCATGAATGGTTGCCTCCCAACTCCTCCTTTTGGCAATGGCAACCTCCCCTTCAAGAGAGTACTTTTTTATGAGTTCAATATCAATAAGGAGTAAAACTTATCTATTTGGACCTTTATTGATAAGGACTAATCCTTCAAACACAAGTTTGGCTAAAGCATACGTTACGATGTTCTCTCCTAGAGGAATCTTATAAATGGTAACCTCTCAGATTTGTGCCAACAACTCCATGGTGTACTTGTGGTAGTGATGGAGCTTGGGCTTTATAACCTTATAGGACCTAGCATTTTGGTTGATAATTAGCTGAGAACCCCAAAGATGTTGATGTTCTGGATGCTTAGAGTAACAAATAACTCCAAACTTGCAATCAGAGCCTCATATTTGGCTTCATTGTTGGTGCAAGGATTGGGCAGATGATATGAAAATCTTATCACGTCATAGTCCGGAGTTAAGAGAACTATTCCTACCCCTGCCTTTCCTGGAATAGTATATTGCAATTTTTCTCCTTTTTGAGAGGAAGTCGCGCCATCAAAGTACATGTCCCAGTGGGGAATGCTAGTATCCCCTAAGTTCATGATTTGTTCATCGGGGAGATCATCACTATGCGGCGAGTCAAAAATAAGTTGGTGTGTTGCTAAGAAATCTACTAGTGCTTGTCCTTTCACCACACGGAGGGGTATGAAAGTAATGTCGAACTATGAGAAGATCATGGACCATCGTGCCAACTATTAGGATAGCGTCGGCCATGTCATGAAATACTATAGGGGATTGATCTTAGAGATTAAGTTCACCTTATGAGGAAACATGTAGTACTGTAGCTTTCGGGATGCAAATATTAAAGCTAGGAAATACTTCTCAATAGTTGGATAATTAGCCTCAGTAAGGATTAGACAATGGCTGAGGTAGTAGAGTGTGTTTTCCTTCCCTTCATCACTAGCATGGGCCAACAATAAGCCAATTGAGTTGTCTAACGCAGCAGTGTAAAGTATGAGCGGCTTTCCCGGGATAGGGTCTGCTGGAACTGGCGACATCATCAGGTAATGCTTGTTGTCTTCGAAGGCATGCTTACACTTGTCATCCCACTTGAACTTGGCATCCTTTTTGACAAGTGCTAAGAATGGCTGGCATCTTCTTGATAGGTTGGATATAAATTTTCTTAGATATGCCAATCGCCCTTGAAATGATCTGAGTTGAGTTAAACTTTTAGGGGGTGACATTTCTAATATCAAATTGATATTCTCCAAATCAATTTCGATTCCTTGGTGTCGTATAATAAACCCAAGGAATTTCCCTTAAGCCACTCCTAATGCACACTTCTAGGGTTTCATTTTATGATTAAATTTGTCTTAAGCGTACTCTCTCAAAGAGATGATATTCCTTTTCTATACTTTTGACGAGATCATCAACATAGCATTACTTGATGATGAATGAGTTAAAAGATTCAAGTCTAAAATAAAATAAAAACCTAGACCTAAAAATAAAATAAAATAAACTAATAAAAATAAACTCAAATAAAATAAATAAAAACCAAAACTAAACTAAAAAGTTAAATAAACCTCAAAATAAATAACCTAAATAAAATAAAAACTAAACGTAAAAATAAAATAAAATAAACCTAAAATAAACTTAAAATAAAAACTAAATAAAAACTTCAACCTAAAAAATAAATCTAAAAATAAAACCTAAAAATAAATATAAAGTTAAAACAAAACCCTAAACTGAAAAAAAAATCCAAAACCCAAAATAAAAATAAAATAAAATAAATAAAATAAACTTAAACCTAAAAAAAATAAACTAAACTAAAATAAATAAAACCTAAACCTAAAACTAGATTAAATAATATAAAATAAACTAAAAATAAACTTAAACCTAAACTAAAAAATAAAACCGAAAAATTAACCTAAAATAAAAACCTAAAATCTAGAACCTAAAAAAATAAATTAGAAACCTAAACATAAACCTACAAATAAAAAATAAAACTTAAGCCTAAAAAATAAAATAAAAATAAAACACAATAAAAAATGTAACCTAAACCTAAAAAGTTAACTAAAATGAAAAACCTAAATTAAAATAAATAAACCTAAAATAAATAAATTGAATTAAATAAAAATAAAAAATAAACCTAAATAAAATTTAAAAAATAAAATAAACTAAAATAAATAAATAATAAACTACATATAATAAATACAACTAAACCTATGAGTTTACTTAATTAAAAAAAAACTCTAAACCCTAAATCCTAAATTATAAACCATAAACCCTAAACCCTAAACCTACAACTTTAAACCTAAACCACAAAATAACTAAATAAAAAATAAACTACTAGTTTGCTTTTTTAAAAAAACACTAAACTCTAAATCATAAACCATAAACCCTAAACCTAAACCACTCCTAAACCACAAACTAACACGGACCCTAAAATCTTAAACCCTAAACTCTAAACCACTCCTAATCCTAACCTCCTAACCTACCATACTCTACACCCACCTTAAACCTAAACCACATCCTAAACCCCTAAATCCTCAAAACTAATCTAAACTAAATAAATAAAAAAATAAAGCTAAACCCTAAAAACTAATAAACCTAAAACTAAACCTAAACACTAAGAGTGGGTAACCTGAGAACATCGCTACGCTCTAGATCGTGGAGGTGAAGGTGGAGGCAGCAATTATATCAATGGTGGTGGGGGTTCTATAGGTGCTGGTGGATATGGAGTTGGTGGTCTGGGCAGTGGTGGTTATGGAGGCAGGAGAAGCCACAGAGGTTACAGTCGTGGTGGTGGTAAAGGGAGATATCAGGGATATGATTTTGGATCCCGCTACTCGAGAGGCCAGAGTAGTTCTGATGGGAACTAGAGAAACTAAATAATGGCCGATCAGATCCGTTGCTTATGGAACTATGTCTTTATAATAGAGATAGTTCTAGTTATCTTGGGTTGTTGATTTTCTCTATGTGTGCTCATTTTTGATCTATGTAGTCGCTTGTGTCTTAGAAAATTTAGTATGTTACTTGGTTGATGAAATCAAAAAGAAGAAATGTTGAATCTGAATTTGTTCTTTGTTGAAAGAATAAAGCCAAAACCTAGACATAAAACCTAAACCATAAACCCTAAACCCTAAACTCTAAAAACACTAAACCCTAAACCCTAAACCCTAAAACCTTAAACCCTAAACCCTAAACCCTAAAACCTAATCCCTAAACCCTAAACACCCTAAACCTTAAAGCCCAAACCCTAAACCCTAAACAAAAAACCCTAAACCCTAAAAAGCTAAAAAGCTAAACCTAAAAGAAATAAAATGTAAAAATAAAATAAATAAAAAACCTAAACAAAAATAAAATAAAAAAATTAAATTAAATTAAAACCTAAATTAAAACCTAAACTTAAACCAAAAGTTAAAAAGAAAATAAAGTAATAAATAAAAACTAAACTAAAATAAAATAAAGAAAAACCTAAATTAAAGTAAAAAATAAAAACCTAAATAAAATAAAACTAAAATAAAATAAAATAAAAACTAAATAAAAAACTAAACCTAAAAATAAAATATAAAAATAAATAAATAATAAAACCTAAACCCTAAATTAAAAAAAAAACCTTAAACCTAAAATAAAAATAAAATAAACCTAAACTTAAACTAAAATAAACTAAACTAAAATAACTAAAAGCTAAACCTAAACCTAAAATAATATAAACCTAAACCTAAATCTAAACCTTAAATAAAATAAAATAAACTAAAAGTAAACTAACCTAAACTAAAAATAATACCTAAAATAAACCTAAAATAAAACCTGAACCTATTCTAAAAAATAAAGTAAAAAAAAAACCAAAAAATAAAAAATAAAACCTAAACTAAGAATATAAAATTAAAATAAAACTAAACTAAAAAATAATCCTAATCCTAAAAAATAAACTAAAATAATAAACTAAACTAAATAAAAAATTAAAATAAAACTAAATATAAATAAAAAATAAAATAAACTAAAATAAATAAAAAATAAACCAAATAAATCTAAACATGCCAGTTTACTTAATTTAACAAAAATAATAAAAATAATAAATAAAAGAAATAAATAACTTTAAACCCTATATCATAAAGCCTAAACCCTAAACTATAACCCTAAACCCTAACTACCCAATACTAAACCCTAAACACTGACCTAAACCCTAAATCCACCTAAAACCCACACTAAACCCTAAACCCTACCAACCCTAAACACTAAACTAAACTCTAAACTCAAACCTAAACCCAAAATCCTACCTTAAACCCAAAATCCTAAACCAAACCTAAACCCTAAACCTGACTCTGAACACCTAAAACCTAAACATAAACTAAAATAAACCAAAATAAAATAAACAAAAAAATTTAAGTAAAATAAAATAAAACCAAAACTAAACCTAAATAAACCTAAACCTAAAATAAAATAATTAAAAATAAAACATAACTAAAATAAAATAAATGAAAACCTAAACTAAACTAAAAAAAATAAACCTAAAAAATAAAAAAAACCTAAATAAAATAAAAATAAAATAAACCTAAAGTAAAACAAAATAAAAACTAAATAAAAATCTACCTCTAAAAAAATAAACCTAAAAAATAAAATAAATAAAACCTAAACCCTAAACTAAAAATAAAAACCTAAGCCTAAAATAAACAAAATAAAATAAATCTAAACCTAAACAAAAATGAACTAAACTAACATAAATAAAACCTAAACTTAAAATAAACTTAACCTAAATCCTAAACTAAATAAAATAAAATATACTAAAATAGAATCTAAACTAGAAAATAAAACTTAAAATATACCTATATAAAAAACCAAACCTAAAAAAAAAAAAATCCTAAACCTAAAATAAAACCTAAACCTGAAAAATTAAACAAAAATTAAACTTAAACTAAAAAATAAACATAAAACTAAACCTAAACCTAAAAAATAAACTAAAATAAAAAACCTAAACTAAAATAAATAAACCTAAAATAAATAAACCAAAATAAATAAAAATAAAAAATCAACCTAAATATAAATAAAAAATAAGAATCTATATGAACCTAAATAAAAAAAATAACCTAAACCTAAACTAAAATAAATGAAACTTAAACCTAAACCTAAAATAAACTACACATAAACCTCAACCAAAACTAAATAAAATAAACTAAACTAAAAATAAATCTAAACTTAAACTAATAAATAAAACCTAAAAATAAACCTAATTTAGAAACCTAAAACCTAAACTGAAAAAAAAATAAACTAAAATAAATAAAAAATAAACTAAATAAACTTAAACCTATGAGTTTCCTTAATTTTTTAAACAATGTAAAATAAATAAAAAAACCCTAATCTTAAATCATAAACCGTGAACCCTAAACCTGCAACCCTAAACCCTAAACCCTAAACCTTAAAACTTTAAACCCTAAACTCTAAACTCTAAACCCTAAACTCTAAACCCTAAACCCTAAAACTCTAAACCCTAAATCCTAAACACTGAAACCTACAACCCTAAATCCTAAACCATAAACACTAAATCCAAAACCCTAAACCCTACCCTAAACTGACCCTAAAACATAAACTTACCCTAAATCCTAAGAATAGATAGAAACTTGTAGGCATGAACATCACCGTCAACTACGCTCAGTCTAGATCTAGCGATGGAGGTGAAGGAGATGGTTATTGCAGTGGTGGTGGGGGATCTGGAGGTGCTGGTCGGAGTAGTGGTTGTTATGAAGGCGAGACAAGCGACGGAGGTTATAGCCGTGGTGGTGGTGGAGGGAGAGATTGGGGATATGATGGTGGATCCCACTACTTGAGAGGCTAGGGTGGTTTTAATGGGAACTAGAGAAATTAAAGAATGGACAATCCAATCTGCTGCTTATGGAACTATCTTTTCAGTAAAGACGGTTCTACTTATCTAAGGATTTTGATTTCCTCTATGGGTACTCATTTTTTATCTATATCATATCTTGTTTCTTAGTAAACTTCGGGTGATACTTGGTTGATGAAATCGAGAAGAAGAAATAAATTTGTTCTGTGTTAAAAAAACCTTAAATCTTAAACCTAAAATAAAAACCCTAAATCCTAAACCTCAAACCCTAAACCCCAAACCATAAACCTTAAACTATAAACCTTAAAAGCTAAAAACTTAACCCTAAATTAAATAAAATTAAAAATTAAAATAAATAAAAAATATAAAGAAAAATAAAATAAATAAAATAAAATAAAATAAAACCATAAACTAAAAGCTAAACCTAAACCTAAAATGAAAATAAAATAAAAAATAACAAATAAACTAAAATAAAAAAATAGAAATCTAAACTAAATTTAAAAAAAAAGCTAAATAAAATAAAAACTAAAACGAAAATAATAATACAATAATCCTAAAATAAAATAAAATAAAAATGAAATAAAAACCTAAACCTAAATAATAAAACTTAAAAATAAATAAAAATTAAAACCTACACTCTAAACTAAAAAAAGCCTAAACCTAAAATAAAAACAAAATAATTAAAATAAAATAAATCTAAACCTAAACTAAAATAAACTAAACTAAAATAAATAAAATCTTAACCTAAACCTAAAATAAACTAAACCTAAACTAAACATAAAAAAATAAAATAAAATAAACTAAAAAAAACTAAACCTAAACTAAAATATAAAACCTAAAAATAAACCTAAAATAAAAACCTAAAACCTAAACCTAAAAAAATAAAATATAAACCTAAACCTAAACCTAAAAAATAAAAATAACAAATAAAACCTAAATAAAAAAATAAAATAAAAATAAAACTCAATTAAAATTAAACCTAAACCTAAAAAAAATAAAATAAAAAACCTAAACTAAAACAAAAACCCTAAAATAAATAAGCTAAAGTAAATAAAAATAAGAAAATAAACCTAAATAAAGATATAAAATATAAAATAAAATAAACTCAAATAAAATAAAATAAATAAAAAAATAAACTAAATAAACCTAAACCTTTTGATTTACTTAATTTAAAATGAGAAACCTTAAACCCTAAATTCTAAGCCATAAACTTTTAACCCCAAGCACTAAAATTAACCCTAAACACCAAACCCTAAACCTACAACCCTAAACCCTAAACCCTAAAACCCTAAACCCTAAATCCTAATTCTTAAAACCCTAAACCCTAACCCCTAAATCCTAAACCCTAAACCTTAAATAATAAACATTAAACCCCAAACCCTAAACTAACCCTAAACCCAAAGAATGCACAGAACCTTGATGGCACGAACATCACCATCAACTAGGCTCAGTCTAGATCTGGTAGTGGAAGTGAAGGTGGAGGCATCGATTATCGCAGTGGTGGTGGGGGATTTGGAGGTGCTAGTTGATAGGGAGGTGGTGGCCGGAGCAGTTGTGGTTATGGAGGAGGGAGGAGTGACGGAGGCTCAAACTGTGGTGGTGGCAGAGGGAGAGATCAGGGATATGATGGACAATCCCTCTACTCCAGAGGCGGGGGTGGTTCTGATGGGAATTAGAGAAATTGATTAACGGCCGATCGGATCTGCTACCTATGAAATTGCCTTTACAGTAGAGATAATTTTACTTATCCAGGGTTTTGAATTTGCTCTATGGGTGCTCATTTTTTATCTATGTCATAGCTTGTGTCTTGGAATTAGGGTCCTACTTGGTTGAGGAAATCAAAAAGAAGAAATGTTGAATCTAAATTTATTCTCTGTTAAACCATAATCCCTAAACCGTAAAAACTTAAATTAGAACTTAAACTCTAAGGCTAAAACTGAAACCCGAAACCCTAAACCCTAAACACTAAAACCTAAACTGTAAACCCTAAACCCTAAACCCTAAACCCTAAACCCTAAACTTAAACCCTAAACCTAAACCCTAAACCCTAAACCCCAAACCCTAAACACCAAACACTAAACCATAAACTAGCCTTAAACCTTAAACCCTAAACTAAGCACAAACCCTAAACCCTAACCCTAAACCTTAAACCCTAAACCCTAAACCATGAATAAAGATGTCATTAATAGTAGATCTAAAGAATGACTTAATCCTAACATAGTTATGGTAGCTATAGAAAATGTCTTCAAGAGTCTTTCCCTTAACTATTAAAGATTTGAATACCCAAAACCCTAACCCTAAATCATATTATAATACCATATATTATAGTGTAATGAAGAATCATATAATTCAGCATGTAGTGATGTTTTTTGGATTTTATAAGATATTTTGAAATGTTTTAGTATATTATGGTATTCTTCCCTATAATTTATACTAATTTAAATCATAAAAATATTGATTTAATAAATCAAATGATGAAATTTGTTAAATTTGAAGTGGGAATTAAGTTGTAGTACCAAAGGTGTGCTACGCCACTTGTAGTCTAAAAAGTAAGATTTTATGTTCAAAATAAATATTATATGTTGTAGCATAGTATAGCATCATATATCATAATACATTGTTCTATGCATTTTAAATTCTTTTAATGTTTTACAATCATGCACGATCGAGCCTACACTAGCATTATTTATAAAAATGTTGATTTAGACTTTAAAATGGTAGAATTTGGAAAAATTCATAATAGATAGAGCATGCCATCATAATATATTATTTCAATTTAAAATATGTAAGCGGTATGACTAAAATATAAATTTTTTTATTGTTTACACTAATTTTATAATTTTTTATCTTAAGTAATTTCTTGTGATGTGATATGCAATATAATATAATATAATTTGATATAGTGTATTATAACATAAGATGCCATAACATAATGTAGCCTCATGCATTATAGCATACTATTGTGTACTACTACTTGTTGTTTAGCATATTTTAGTTTGTTATAATATGATGTAGTAGAGTTTGTACTGGTATAATTCATAAAAATATTGATTTATAGGCAGAGATGATCGTATTTGGCAAAATTTAAGGTAAGATTTAGGGAACATCATTGGGGTGTGCTATGGTGTGTCATTTAATGAAAAGAATGGAATTTTGGATCCAAAATAAATGTTCATTTTTCAACCAAATTTATAAATTTTTTGCTTAAAGTGATTCATTTTAAGATGTAGTGTAAGATAATATATTATATAAAAGCTTATTAAAATATAATGTACATAACAATATAACTTCATATATATATATGAATGTGGTGGTGTGTTATTAAATATTATTGTACATTTTCGTATGTTTTACTTTTGTTATAATATATTGGGTCAAAACTCACAAAAATGTTAATTTCAAGGTTGAGGTGTAAGAATTTGGCCAAATTCAGAGCACACACTAAAAAGAAACACCACAATTATGCTAATTTGTACCATTTCTAATAGAAAAATAATAATTTTACATCCAAAATGAACATTATTCTTATTTTGAGAAAATTTTGTTATTTGTTCTTTTTAAGTGATTCTAATGAGGTGTAATGTTAGACAATATATTATATTATAGCAAATTATAATATAACATCATATATTATAATATAATATAGTGTTTTAATTCACACTATAATTTGTTTAGCATGATATTTTATAGTTAGTTTGTTCTTGCACCATCATAAATCATAAAATGTTGATTACAATGTTAACATGATGTAATTTGAACGAATACATTGTAAGGCTTATAGTTGAAGTATTAAAGGTGTGCATAAGAGAAGAAATAAAATTTGATGAGAATTCTATGTCAAGGACTTGGAGGGTGATCCGCTATGGGATCACACATGCAATAGACATGACATGTGAGCAGTCTATGTCAAGGGCATTGAAGAAGAAAATCTGCTGGCGATAAGGTTTGAATTTGATTTGATTATATGATTTGTGGAAAGAAGATCCATTGGGGATAAGGATTATAATCCACTGAGGATTAAGAACTAATCAACTTTAGTTTATTTTGTTTTAATTAATGTGGTGGCATACTTGACCTAGGGTAACTACTGAGTGAATGCCGCTGGGGACTTATGTCAACTCAAAAGTAGTCAAAATTAATTTTATCTTAATTTCATGTGATTTGATATGGTTTGTTTGCTTTAGTTTGATTTCAAATTAAGGGCATATCCATCGGGGATGTGAGCTCGGTCAAATTTGATAGATTTAATTTATGGACCTTGTAGCGATGGACCCACCGAGATGAGAGTTATATTGGACTATCTCGATTTGCAAATCCAAAGGGATAGTCTACTGGTTATGGGGTAGAGCTAGCCAACCTAAGGGGTTTCCTTTCGGTGTGCAAAGATTACGCTATGAAGAAGGTTTAGCAGACTTACATCTTCTAAAGCAGATAACAACCACTCGGGTGACCTATTGGTAGAATAATAGTTCAAACCCGACTTAGGCCGACTACTGAGTGAATGCTACTGGGGACTTATATCAACTCAAAATTAGCCAGGAAATTCCTATAGGGAGTTTTGCTGACACTACCCTAAAGATAGGATACCTGCTTGGGATAAGGTATCACTAGGGGTGTCCTCCTAATCCATAAGTGAATATATATTTTGTTTATATGTTTACGTGAACCCTATTAGTGTACGAGGAAACACACTGGGAAGGGGATATCTCTGCCTTGACCTATCTCAGATTTACTAAACCAAGGGGAATCTGCACATCCACAAGATGGATTCTCCAACCACACAGGTTGTTACTAGGAAAGGGCAACTATCCAATTTGATAGTAACCTGGGTAGTGTCTAAATGGGGTTGCAAAGGACGTGATTAAAATATAATGCTCAAAGGGGAGGTGCTGCTAGGGGCGTTATCTAGAGCCCTAAAAAAAAAACCAATAGGTGTACAGTGGTTAACTCAATGAGAAAGCATAGTAGACTTACATCTGCCATGAGTGGTGTATCCTAAGGTTCGAGAACTAACCAACCTAAGGTGTATTGATCAACATGAGTGATGTATTCATCAGCATAGGGAAAACCAACCAACCTAAGGTTCCCATCGGTGTGCAACGATCAATCTAGAAAGAAAGTGTGTAAGCTTACAACTTTCTAAATGAAACTGATCATCAGGATCATTTATCATAAGCAAGCCATATGTTATCTAACCTAGAGTGACTATTAAGCTGGGAGCCCCGAGGAAGGATTGGACCCAGACTTGAAGTAGTCAGGAGGGAAGGAGTCGCTAGGGGACTTATCCTAAATCTCAAATGTACTCAACCCAGTCAGTGCACGAAGGCTAATCAAAGAAGAAAGCATAGCAGACTCACATCCTCTTAAACAAAGCCAACATGAGGTAGCTTACCAATCATGCACTAAGGCCTACCAAACTAAGAATGCGCTCGTCGATGTGTATTGGCCAAGTAAGGAAGGAAAGCATAGCAGACTTACATCCTCCAAAGCAAGAAGACCTCTGGGGTGACACACTAGCTGGGTAGCATGTCAGCCTGACCTAGGACGTTATCTCAACTCAGAGTAGCCCGTGACAAAAGATATGTATTTATTTTATAGGTTTGTGTGTAGTTTGTGTTGGTGTTATGTCGATGAAGGATAGGATGCCACTTGGGTTCCTTACACCTACTCTAAATAGATCATTGCAGATTCACAAACAAGAATACTTTCAACATGGAAGAGATTGAATTCAAAATAGAATTTTTATTGATGATAATTATTTTCAAACATGATTTATAAGATTTTCTTAAGTAGAGCCCATAGATTGGAAAAATTGGGCACTCTCATTTATGATTAATAAGCTGATAAGATCCTCCTTGAAAGGCCTTCTCTATGGCAAAAGGTCTTTCCCAAGTGGGTTCAAACTTGTCTCCCATCTTACGACGGGCAATAATTAGTCTCTTTGGAACTAAAATAAGCTTTTGTACTTGAAAAGATCTAGGATGGACCAACTTGTTATGAGCTTGAATCATTTTAGCTTTGTACAACTTGAGTTTTTGGCATGCCCACAGGCGTCTTTCCTACAAACCTTCAAGCTCTTCTAACCGCAACTTGGCATTCTGCTCTATTGAGATCTTGCTACCCACAACTATCCTTAGTGATGGGAGTTAGACTTTTAATGGTAGAATGGCTTCAAACCCATACACTAAAGAGAAAGGAGTAGACTGAGTTGGAGTTCTATATATGGTGTGGTAGGCCCATGAGGCTTCAACTAACTGCTCATGCCACTATCGCTTATTATTGTCGAGTGTCTTCTTTAATATTTAGATGAGTATGTTTTTGAAGGCTTCAGCTAAGTAGTTTTCGCTCGGGTAGTTGATGGTAGAATATCTCTAATTTATGCTATCTCCAGGCAAATTTATTGACCTCGATGCTCCTGGATGTAGTACCATTGTCAAATATAATTTATCGAGGCAATCCAAACCTATATACGATATGGTTCCTAAAAAAGTGAAGCACATGCTGAGTTGTGACCTCTCTGAGCAAAATCATCTTCACCCATTTTAAAAAGTAGTCAGTAGTAGCTAAGACGAACTGATGATCTTTAGAAGGAGGAGGATGTAGAATGTTGGGTGGTTGTGTAGGACCACACTATGTATTTGACATTGGTGGCCTTGCCTAGCTGTATCCATGTAATCTTTGATCATCGATGGCCAGTAGTATCCTAGTCTCTTAATCTTGGCTTTCTTCTTCAGACAAGATTGGTTGGCTCCACATAATCCTGAGTGTACCTCGGTCGCGATCTTACTAGCTTTGTGCTTTTCTAAACAATGTAACCACATATGATTGAAAGACCACCAGTATAAGACACCATCCATAAGAGTGCAGGAAAGTGCTCTCTACTTCATCTGATGGGCTTGGGACTTCTCTTGAGGTAGTTTGCCTTTATTTAGGTAATCCATGAATGGTTTCCTCCAATCTAACTTCTCATCTTTCTTTAAAATGACAACCTCCCCTTTAAAAGAGTACTTTTTGATGAGTTCAATATCAATAAAACATAAGACTTCTCTATTTTAGACCTTTATTATATATACTCATACTCTGGACATGTCAATTCCTTGGCAAGCTTCGCTAAAGCATATGCTATGACGTTCTCTCCATGAGGAATATTATAAATGAAAACCTCTAAGATTTGGGCCAACAACTCCATGGTGTACTTATGGTAGTGATGGAGCTTGGGCTCAGTGATTTGGTTGATAATTAGTTGAGAATCCTCGAAGATGTTGATGTTTTGGATGCTTAAAGCAACGGATAACTCCAAACTGGAAATCAGAGCCTCATATTCTGATTCATTGTTAATGCAAGGATTGGATAAATGATAGGAGAATCTCATCACATCACAGTCTGGAGTTAAGAGAACTATTCTTACCCATATCTTTCCTAGAATAGTAGATTCTAATTCTTCTCCTCTTTGGGAGGAAGCCGCACCATCAAAGTACATCTCCCAGCGGTGAATGCTAGTATCCCCTAAGTTCATGATTTGTTCATCGGGGAGATCATCACTAAGCAGAGAGTCAACAAAAAGTGGGTGTGTTGCTAAGAAATCTGCTAGCGCTTGTCCTTTTACCACACGATGGGGTACGATGGTAATGTCAAACTCTGAGAGGATCATGGACCGTCGTGCCAACCGTCTGGATACCGTTGTCCGTATCATGAGATACTATAGTGGAATGATCCTAAAAATTAAGTTCACCTTATCGGAAGCATGTAGTCTTTGTAGCTTTTGGGATGCAAAGATTAAAGCTAGGCAATGCTTCTTAATGGGTGGATATTTAGCCTTAGTAGAGATTAGATGACAGCTGAGGTAGTATAGTGTATTTTTCATCCCTTTGTCATTTGCTTGGGCTAAAAAAGCACCAAGGAAGTCATCTAATGCAGCAGTGTTAAGTATGAGGCGCTTTCCCTAGATAGGGGCTTCTAGAACTGACGACGTCATCCGGTAATGCTTGATGTCTTCGAAGGTATGCTCACACTTATCATCCCACTTGAACTTGGCATCCTTTTTGACAAGTGTTGAGAATGATAGATATCTTCCCGATAGGTTAGATATAAAGCGTCTTTGATATGTCAACCGCTCTTGGAATGATCTGAGTTGAGTTAAACTTTTATGGGATGGCATTTCTAATATCACCCTGATCTTCTCCGAATTGATTTCAATCCCTAATGTTAGACAACAAACCCAAGGAATTCCCTAAAGTTACTCCAAATGCACAGTTTAGGCAGTTCATTTTGAGGATAAATTGTCTTAACTATTCAAAAACTACTCTCAAGTCAAAGAGATGGTCTTCCTTTTCTCTACTTTCGACCATGAGATCATCAACATAGCACTCGACTTGATGATGAATGAGTTCATCGAAGATTTGACTCTAAAATAAAATAAAAACCTAAACTAAAACCTAAACCTGAGCTTAAAAAGAAAATAAAATAAACTAAAATAAAATAAATAAAAACCCAAACTAAACTATAAAGTAAAATAAACCTAAGTGTAAAAAACCTAAATAAAATAAAAACTAAATGTAAAATAAAGACAAAATAAACCTACAAAAACCTAAAATAAAATAACATAAAAACTAAATAAAAAGCTAAAACTAAAAAATAAACTTAAAATAAAACCTAAAAATAAATAAAAAATAAAACTTAAACCCTAAACTAAAAAAAATCATACCTAAAATAAAAATAAATTAAATAAAATAAAGTAAACCTAAACCTAAACTAAAATAAATTATACTAAAACAAATATAACCTAAACCTTAACCTAACCTAAATATAATAAAATAAACTAAAAATAAACCTAAACATAAACTAAAAAATAAAACGTAAAAATAAACCTAAAACAGAAGCATAAAACCTAAACTTAAAAAAATAAAATAAAAACCTAGACCTAAACCTAAAAATAAAAAATAAAACCTAAACCTAAAAAATTAAATAAAAATAAAACTCGACTAAAAAATAAACTTAAACCTAAACTTAAATCTAAAAGATAAACTAAAATAAAAAACCTAAGCTAAAATAAATAAACCTAAAATAAATAAACTAACTAAACAAAATAAAAACTTAACCAAAATAAAAATAAAAAATAAGAAAAACTAAATAAACCTAAACCTACTGGTTTACTTAAGTTTTTTTTAAAACCCTAAACCCTAAATCCTAAACCCTAAACCCTAGACCTTAAATCAACTACCCTAAACCCTAAACCTTAAAAAACCCTTAAACCTAACCCTAAATAACCGAAAATCCTAAAACTTAAACTAAATAAACTAAATAAACCTAAACCCATTGGTTTACTCAGTTAAATAAATAAACTCTGAACCCTAAATCCTAAACCCTAAATCTTAAACCCTAAACCCTAAAACTAACCCTAAACCCTAAACCTATAACCCTAAACTAACCCTAAACTCTAAACCCTAAACCATATAGCCTAAACCCTAAACCCTAAACTCTATGCCCTAAAACACCATAAACCTTTTCCTCAAAACCCTCTCTCTCCTCACCCGTGCAGCTCTCTCGGGCAATTTCGTGTTCCTTCTCATTTTCCTTACGGTTTGGCTGCCTCTCGGCCCTTCCTGATCAGATTTTAAGGTTTTTTACTCTCGATTTGGCTGCTTATGTGAGTTTACCTTTACCTCCAATGGTGGATGCACCGTCTTCCGTGCAACCGAGCTCTTTGAACTTGGAGGCGTCAGCTATGGCTCCTGATTTACAAGGTATTATGGACCCGACTCAATCCGTTACTGTGCCAGCTATTAAATCCTTCAAAGACGCGCTATCTGGTAAGAACACTTGCTCTAATGATTTGGTCAACTTAATTTCTACTTCTTTCCATGGAATGTCGGCTGTAATGTGCTCTGATCTTGATGTGGAAAAATTGGTGAAGCCATTTGAGTTTTCATTAGTGGATAAATTTTCATTACGTCACCCGACTCTTGATAATATCCATTCCTTCTTTTATAGCCTAAAGCTCTCGGGTGTTTTCACTATAGGATTGATTGATCCTAGGCATATCCTTATTCAGCTATCAAATTATTTAGACTATTCTAGAGTCTTTGCTCGTCGCTCCTATTTTGTGTACAATTGTCAAATGAGGCTCTTGAAATGGTCACCTCTCTTTGATGTCAATGAGGAATCCCCTATTGTTCCTTTATGGCTAGCCTTTCCAAACATGAGGATACAGTATGTTACCCATCAAGTCCTATTTGTGATTGGGGCTCTCTTTGGTAGGCCCCTTCAAATCGACCACCCGCCGAGATCTCGCCATTAGTTGCGATCTTGGTTGAGATTGATATTACCAAAAAGTATCCTAAAGAAGTTTGGATTGGTTGAAAAATTTGGGTATAAAAAGTGGAATTTAAAATTTACCTATTTTTTGCACACACTGTAAGATCCATGGTCATGAACACTCTGAATGCTTTGTGTTACACCCTAATCTTAAAAAGAATAAATTTTTGGATCCTAAACCCTCTCTAGGAAATGAAAAAACCAATAAGTTCACTTATGTGCCTAAAGCTACTCAAAATGAAACTCACCCTCCTACCCCTACTCCTTTCCTCTACCGATTTGCCTTGGAGAACAATCTGAGCTTGGTAAAAATAATGATATTGAGGTTTGTGAGGAAACTAATGATAACTTATTTAACATTACTCCTACTTGTAATAATTTGGCATCACAATACAATCCCTTGATTCATATGAACCATCATGGTGATTTGAATGGAAATCTCTAGTTGGATCAAAATCTCAAAACTAATTCTGGAATTATTCTGAAAAATGTTGATACTTTGGTGACAGATCAAAATTTGAATAATCATCATGGAAATGAGAATGAAATTTGTGCTACTAATGGTGTCACAACCTCTCTTTCTGTTACCCTTCAGAGTGATATCCATGCTAATCCAATTCCTCAACCTAATTCTGATACCGAAGAAGGGGAAATCACCATTAAGAATGCTTTGATAGATACTACTCCTATTCTAAATATCACCAACCAGTCCCTTTCTGATGGAGATACATTGGACATAGATAGGCCTTTTCAAACTGTTATTAAAAAAAATCCCATAAAGCTAAAATGCTCACTAATAGCTCCACTAGAACCACTCGATCTTCTCTAACTTCCACAAATAGTTGCCTCATGCTCTCTTTTTTTCCTTCAATTTTTTCCATTCTTTTTTTTTCTTTCCACCGTATTATGATCAATTTTCTTATTTGGAATGTTTGGGGTATTGGGACTCTCACTGTCCACAATCATGTTAGGAGCCTCTGTCACACTCATAACATAACCTTACTTGTTGTTATTGAGCCTTTCATTCACTCTTCTAAGATCACAGATGTTGCTAGAATGCTTGGCTTTCAAAATTTCTTTTATAAAATTAGTAACAAAATTTGGTGTTTTTGGAATAATTTAATAAACATTTCTATCCTTGATGATCTCGAACAATTGGTTAATGTTCAAATCTCATTGGGTGAATTTTCTGCTCTTAGTTCCTTTATCTATGTTTCTTGTAATAGAGCTGGTAGGAACATCCATTGGGATCACTTAAGAACATTCACCTCCTCGGTTAACAAACCCTGGTTGGTTGGGGGTGACTTCAACACTATTATCGCTTCTTTAGAAAGGAGGGGAGGCTACTCTCCTAACATCCATTCCATGGAATACTTCTCTAATATGATCCTCGATCGCAACCTGATTGATATTGGTTTTTTTGGCTTTGCCTATACATGGCATAACTCTAGACTTTGGCAGCAGCTTGATAGGACCCTCTTTAATTCCCTTTGGATCAATCAATGGCCCATCACTTCTATCGAGCATTTGGGTAGAACTTTTTCAGACCATGCTCCTATTTTGATCTCT
Source organism: Cymbidium sinense (assembly GCA_021442155.1). Lineage (NCBI taxonomy): Eukaryota > Viridiplantae > Streptophyta > Magnoliopsida > Asparagales > Orchidaceae > Cymbidium > Cymbidium sinense. The sequence continues at coordinate 1,137,517 of CM038222.1, forward strand.
ATCAAAACCTCTTCCAGTAATCTTTCCTCCCCTTCTCCTTTTAGATTCCAAAATATGTGGACCCAAAATTGTGATTTCATTAATGTTGTTTCCACTAATTGGATGGCCCCCATTCACCCGGACAATTTCGTTAAAGGCATGATTGGATTTTGGCTTAAGCTTAAAAGACTTAAACAAAACCTAAATTGGTGGAACAGGCATCATTTTAAAAATCTTTTTGCCAATCTCAAAATTATGGAACAATTAGTTTGCTCCCTTGAAGATGCTTCCTTAACTGATCCTAGTAAGCTTAATGAGTTGAACACTGCTAAAGATAACTTGATCAATTATCATACTATGGAGGAAACCTACTGGCATCAAAAGGCCGTTAGCAAACATATTGTTGATGGTGACATAAATACAAGGTATTTCCATGCTCCTTTCAACAAAAGGAAAGCCTTAAACTCTATTCAAAAAATCAAAAATATTAATGGTAGCTAGATCACTGATAAGAATGAAATTAAAGATTCTGTCATACAATATTTTCAAAATTTATTAAACATCAACCTTCCCTTAGAATCCCTCTTCAACACACACCTGATCCCCTCTATGATTACTAATGATGAGAATCATCTACTCACTTTGCGTCCTATGTAAGCTGAGATTAGTAGTACTCTCAATAGCATGAACACTAACTCTGTTGCTGGCCCTGATGGCTACACGACCCATTTTTTTTAGCATTGTTGGCCTTTTATTAAGTCTGACCTTGTTGATGTTGTTGTTGACTTCTTTGATGGTAGCCCTTTACCTAGATACTTTTCTAGGACTTCCATTGTCCTCATTCTTAAAAATAATAATCCTGATTCTTGGGGAGATTTTAGACTTGTCAGCCTTTGCACCTTCTTTCAAAAACTCATTGCTAAATTAATTAATAATAGGATAAGTCCGTTGCTCCCTAAAATTATTTCTCCTAACCAAATTGGCTTCATTAAAAATAGAGCTATATCCAACAATATCCTTCTTGCCCAAGAGCTGGTTCATGGCATTGATGTTCCTACTAGAGGTGGAAACATCCTCCTCAAACTGGATATCTCTAAAGCATTTGATAACCTCTCATGAGATTTCCTCTTTCAAATCTTACATTTGTTTGGGTTTTTTTCTAATTTCATCGCCTCTCTGTGTACGTCCAATGTTCTCTGTTATCATGAATGGTGAGTCCCTCGGTTTTACTTCAAGGCATGGCTTGAGACAAGGAGACCCCCTATCACCCTCTCTTTTTATTCTTGCTGTTGATTATCTTTCGAGGAGCCTGAATGATCTTTTCAATAAAATTCCTACCATGTTTTTTAAAACTCATGGTGGTATCCCTATTTTATAATCTTTTGCAATGCCTCCATTCAGCACATTAAAACTATTAAGAACCTTTTGAATGACTTTGGCAAAGAAAGTGGCCTCTTTCTCAATGAAAATGTTCAACCAAAAATCTCCGAATTACTAATTTTCACATCAACTTCCTATTAATTATCTTGGGGCTCCACTTTTTAAAGGTCAAAAAAGATCTCATCTTTTTGATGACCTTATCCAAAAAATATCTAATAAAATTTCTATTTGGGAATTTCATTTAGTCTCTTTTGGTGGTAGGCTCACCTTGATTAAGAGCACTCTTAATTCCATGCCTTTATATCTCATCCAAACCATCAGTGCACCATTTCATTAATAGAATTGAGCATCTCCTTAACAAATTTTTTTGGGGCTCTAATAACTCCTCTAAAAGAATGCACTGGACCTCTTGGTTTAAAAGTTGTGGCACACTCGCTAAAGGTGGTCTTGGATGTAAGCCAATCAAAGAAGCTATCACTGCCTTTTCCTATAAACTCTGGTGGAATTTTAGGAGTAACAATAGTCTTTGGGCTAATTTCATGATCAATAAATATTGTCGGTAAGCACCCCGTCATTTGTCCCTATAAAGCTGGAGACTCTCCTATTTGGAAAAGACTTTGTTCCATCAAATGGGATGCAGAATCCTTAATTTTTTGGGGGATTAACTCTGGCTTCTCCTTCATTTTGCAAGATAACTGGAGTGGATGTGGGTCCATTGATGACTTACTCTCTACCCATTCCACTACTGCAATTAAAGTGAAATCCTTCTGCCATAATAATATGTGGAAGAATAGTAAGCTTACTGATTATATTCCTTCTTTTCTCTTGAACAAACTCACTACTATTCCTATCATTCCTACCAATCAAGATCAAATCCTTTTAAGCTCTCACATAATGGTGATTTCAACTTTAAAATGTTTACACATTAAAGAAACTCATGTTTCTTCCAATGTGTTTCAAACTTTGGAATATCACTATCCCTACTTCTTATTTTGTTCTTACTTGGTGTATTTTGAAAAACTTCATCCCCATTGACTCCTTGTTATGGGATAAAGGTTTTCAATTACCTTCTAAATGCCAATGCTGCTTTCACATTGAGAATGTGAACCATGTCTTTGTTAACGGGGCGTATGATGATCTCTTTAACATTATCATTTTCAATGGCTCCCTAACTTTATATCAACTTCTTGAAGTTTATTTTGACAACACTATTAAAGGTCACATTAAAGTCATAACTGCTATCACCCTTATTTGGTTCATATGGATGGACAGAAATGATGCAAAATATCGTGAGATCCCTATGAACCACATGAGCATAATTGCTAGAACTAAAAACAAAATTTGTTACTTATTTAATGCCAATCTCATTCACTACAAACAATTCAAAGGTTGTAAATTTGTGGCCAATAAATTGGGTCTTAACTTACCGGATCAACCCTACTATAGAAATGACAAGATTGTTTATTGGGTAAAACCTCATGATCATACTATTAAAATTAACATTGATGGCTCTGTCTCTCATAAAGGTTCATGTTGTGGTGGAATTTTTAGAAATCTTCATGGTAAAGTCCTATGTGCTTTTTCCTGCCCCCTTAATTCTTGCTCTGTTCCTGTTGCTGAGCTTATGGCAGTGTACATAGCTCTTGAGATTTGCCTTCAAAATGGTTGGTTCAATATTTGGATTGAGGTGGATTCCTTTCTGCTGATTGATCTTTTGACTTCCACCAAAATGAGCAACACTGAATTGTATTACCTTCTCAAGCAAACTAGAGCTCTTCTTACCCAACTTAATTTTAACATCACTCATGTATAGCATGAAGGTAATGCATGTGCTGATTTCCTTGCCAATCTGGGAGCCAGATTGGATGGTATAATCTTCTTTGATCAACTCACCCTACCCAAATATTTATGAGGCTTTATTAATTTGGACAATACTAGACTCCCTTATCTAAAAAATTAATCTAGCCCATGGGATTGTTCTGGTTCAATATCAGTTTAATTGCATGCCCATTTTATATTCAGTGTTGTTGCTTTCTTGGTTTCTGCTAATGCATCAATGTGATATCCCTGATTGCTTACTTATTAATCTCAGTGTCATGTGTTATTGGTTTAATTTCCTTAGCTCTAATTGGGAGCCTACTGCTTATACTATTTTTACTTTTAATGTGCTGATGCTCCTTTGGAATTTGTTAATGTCTCATCCTATTACTCCTTGTTGGCCCTTTATTTGCTATGTGGCATCCGGCCGTTGGTTTAACTCACACCCTTGTTTCTTGGGGCATCGGTAAAATGTTGCTTGGTTGCTGGAGGGAGATATATTACTTAATGCTCTATTTTCTGCTCTATTTATTGATAAACAGGGACTTCTGGAATTATATTCTGGGTCCCTTGCCTCAATGCTTATCTGCTATACTTCTGTATAACTTTATGACTGACACTGTCCTGCAGATTGCTCTTGGGATTGGTTTAATGTATTTGTTGAATGTCTTTCAAACCTTTGCTTTGCCTAATTTGAATGGGTGGTCTTATGGCCAACTTGATTTAATTTTATACCTTGGATGTTGGCTGATTTGGATCATTGCATCTTATGTTCATCATGCTGCTACTGGGGTTATCCATGATGTTCAGCAGGGTGCTTTTGGAGTTATTTTATTGATTATTTTGTCTAACCTCATATCCCCACCCTACAAGGAGTGTAACTGCAATTTCCTATTTATTTCTTCTATCTCTTTGCAAGATTGAAATTCCTTCATGGCTTATCTGTTTGCCTCTACTGAGGATGTGGTATTTTCTACAAGTATGATCATCTTTATCTAGATGGTTATTTATGTTCACTCCCTTTTGAACTCATCTTGCTATTATTTTACATCTCTGATTTTTTATGGTGTTCTATTTATTGGGTGTATTATTTGCATTATTGTTTCCACTATTGGCCTCTGGTTTTGTGGGTCATTCATCCAGCAGGATGTCTTTGTGGTTGTTGGTTGTTTCTTACCTTTCGATTTTCTGGCTATTTGTGCTGTTAACATTTGGGATGCTGCTGACTTCACCTACTATTGTTTTTTCCATCCTGTTTCAACTAGTGTTGGCTAGACCACTTTCTCAGCTATCTGGGAATTACCTTATGCATTGTCTACTTTGAATGGTTGGTCTTATGGCCAACTTGCTGTTATTTTCCTTCTTGGTTGTTGGCTATTATGGATTATTGAGTCTTATGTCCAGCATGCTGCTGCCGGGGATGTTTATCATGTTCTGCAGGGTGTTTTTGGAGTTATCTTGCTGATTATTTTGGCCAACCTCATATACCCAACCTGCCAGGAGAGAAACTGCAAGTTTAATTTTATTATTCCCCTACAGGTTTGGACTTCCTTAATGGCTTATCAATTTTCCTTTTTAGTGGATGTGGGTTTAGCTACTAGCCTGATCATCTTTATCTGGAAGGTTTGGATATTAACATATGCTCTATTTACTCGAATGGGTGGACTTTTGGCCGCCTTGTTGGTAATCTTGCTGAACTGGATTAATACTGAAAGTCGCTCGGGTTTTATTTTGTTTTGTTCAGCAAACCTCTTTTAATGTTGTTGACTGCTTGGTGGCTTTTGCTTTAAATCACCTTAGTGGTTTATTTTATGCAGATCATCTAAATTATGTGGACTACTTTACCTGCTGCTATTTTCTCCATCTTATTTCAGTTAAACTTGTATCTATTGCACTGTTTATTCTGAATGGGTGGTTTTATGGCCAGCTTGCTATTTTTTGTTTTCTTTGTTGTTTGTTGCCTTGGATATTTGTTGTCTTGGTTTTTCAGGATTCCAATGTTGGCTCTATCTTTGTTGGTTGTAGGACTATAGGGTCATATGTTCAGCAAGCTGTTTCTGACATTGTTGTTCTGATTATCTTTGATGATTGCTGTCTGGGCTACTACTTCTCAGATCCCTGTGTTTATGGTCTACCTATTTGGTTACTAACTATTGCAATGTCTATTCTGAATGAGAGCTTTTATGGCCAGCTAGCTGTCTTTTGCTATCTTGGCCATTTGTTGTCTTGGTTCTCTGCTATCTTATTTTATCTGGAATCCAATGTTGACTCTCATTTGAATCACCCTTTTGATTTTTCTTCTGGTGGGTTCTGTTGTTGCATTAACTATTTTGCTATTAGAGTTGGATTACTTATTGTCCTTGTTATTTGTATCTGGGCAGTGATCTACCTTATTTGCTATTTTTTCTTTTCCCATCTTGGTTCAGTTAATCTTGTGCAGATCATTGTGATTAAGCATCTATCCACTGGGTATGCACTGTCTATTCTGAATGGGTGGTATTTTGGGCACCTGCTGCCTTTTGCTGTCTTGCTGTCTTGGTTGTTTGTTGATCTGGATTATCCAATTTTCTATCCAGCTTGTTGCTTCTAGGGCTGTAGTTTTCACTGGTTTTATTTGGTGATGTTTTTAGTGGGATGCAGCCTATTCCCTGTGTTGGGTTATGCTGCCTTCCTTTACAATTGCTTTTTTCCTCTACTGTTATGCATATTTATATGGGGGTTGTTCACATCTGCATTCATTATTATGATTGGGTTCATTTTCAGGATTCCAATGTTGGCTCTATCTTTGTTGGTTGTAAGACTTTAGGGTCCTATGTTCAGTTTCCGACATTGCCGCTCGATTGTCTTTAATGATTACCGCAGCCGCTTCGATCCCTGTGTTTATGGTCTACCTATTTGGTTACTAACTATTATAATGTCTACACTGAATGAGAGCTTTTATGGCCGCCTAGTCGTCTTGTCTCGCTTTGTTATCTTGGTTATTTGCTGTCTTGTTTTATCTGGATTCCAATGCTGACTCTCATTTGAATCCCCTTTTTGATTTTTCTTCTGGTGGGTTCCATTGTTGCATTAATTGTTTTGTTATTGGGATGGGATTGCTGATTGCCCTTGTTGTTTGTATCTGGGCAGTGATCTACCTCATCTGCTGCTATTTCTTTTCCCATCTTGGTTCAGTTAGGCTTATGCAGATCATTGTGATTAAGCATCTATCCAATTGGTATGCACTGTCTATTCTGAATGGGTGGTACTATGGGAACCTGTTGCCTTTTGCTGTCTTTCTGTCTTGGTTGTTTGTTGATCTGGATTATCCAATTTTTTGTCCAAAGATGTCGCTATCAGAAGTTTTGATTGTCTTTATTTGGTGCTATTTTTGGTGGGATGTAGTCTATTTCTTGTGTTGGGTTATGCTGCCTTCCTTTACAATTGCTTTTTGCCAACTACTGTTATGAATATTAATAAAGGGGTTGTTCACATCTGCATTCAATATTATGATTGGGTTCATTTTTTGGACTATGCTACAAGGCTGTACTCCTGGCCAGAAAGATTCATATATATATCATATGTTTGGGATGGTGTTATTTATAGGCACATTGACTTGCATAGCATAATTTCAGCAGGCTGCCTCTTCTGCTTTTTTCTTATGGTGGGTTTTTATGCTGGCCCATTATACCTCTTGGCTATGACTTTTCATGTGGTTCTAGCAAAGATGGCTCATTCTCATATGGATAAGTATTCTCATGTCATGGTGACTATATTGATGATAATTTTCCGCATGGGATCCCTTATCTTTGCTTCCTTTCCTCTATTTTATCTATGGTTTTGTTTAGGTTTGTAACAAAGCCCATAAGACTTTCAACAACTGGTCGCTATCTTCTCACGTGTTTCTTGGCTATGATGATGTGATGATTTCCCCTTTTGGCTTGGTAGTAGCTCTTGTGATGTAACCCTTCTGCTGAACCATGGATGCTCATATTTGCATCTGCCCAATTGGGTGTGACTGAGCCTGATCCTTCTCTATCACATTTCTTTACTATCATTCTCATCTTATTCAGTTTTCAGTTATCATTTTGTCTGTACTACCTTAACTGCTCTAACTTCTTTCTGTCTACATTTTTGTAGGTGTTTCCCTCTTGTCCTCTTGTAGGTTTGCCCCAGAGTGTTTTGCATTCTCACATCCTGCAGAGCACTGGCCCTAATCTTCCATTGGCTTATTATGTTAAACAATTTGTATCTTTTGATTGCTTTCTTGTTTTCTTTTGCTTTTGGCTGTACTTAGATAGGGGATTTACTCCCTAGGTCGATTCACTCTTAATACTGAGTTTATCCCCTTTAAGGACCTTGTAACCCTCTTTTTGTGGCAATAAAATTCCCCTACATGGGGTTTTCCAAAAAAAAAAAAAAACACCATAAACCCTAAACCCTAAACCTTAAACCCTAAACACTAAACCCAGAAACATAAAAACCTAAACCTAAACGAAATAATACCTAAAAATAAAATAAATAAAAAACCTAAACTTAAATAAATTAAAAAAATAAAATAAAATAAAAATCTAAACTAAAACCTAATCTTATACCGAAACCTAAACCTCAACCTAAACTTAAACCTAAAAAACAAAATAAAATAAAAATAAAAAACTAAACTAAAATAAAATAAATAAAAACCTAAACTAAACTAAAAAATAAATAAACCTAAAAATAAAAAACCTAAATAAAATAAAACTAAACGAAAATAAAATGAATAAACCTAAAATAAAATAAAATAAAAACTAAATGAAGATCTAAACTTAAAAAATAAACTTAAAAAAAAAATAAAAACTAAAACCTAAATAATAAACTAAAAAAAAGTAAACATAAAATAAATAAAATAAAATAAACCAAAACTAAAATAAATAAAACCTACAACTAAATGTGAAATAAATTAAACCTAAACTCTAAATAAAATAAAATAAAATAAACTAAAAATAAACCTAAACCTCAACTAAAAAATAAAACTTAAAAGTAAACTTAAACTAAAACACCAAAACCTAAAACTAAAAAAATAAAATAAAAATCGAAACTTAAACCTAAAAATGAAAAATAAAATAAAATTAAAACTAAATTACAAAAATAAACATAAACCTAAACATAAACTTTTAAAAATAAACTAAAATAAATAAACCTACAATAAAAAACTAAATAAAAATAAAAAATTAACCTAAATAAAAATTTAGAAATAAAATAAATAAAAAATAAACTAAATAAACCTAAACCTACTGGTTTACTTCATTTTTTTTTTTTAAAAAACCCTAAACCCTAAACCTAAATCTTAAACCCTAAAAATTAAACCTTAAACCCTTATCCCTAAACCCTAAAACTAACCGTAAATGTACAACCCCAAACCCTAAACCCTAAAAATCCTTAAACCCTAAACCGTAAACCCTTAACCCTAACCCTAAACCCTAAAAAACCTTAATCCCTAAACCCTAAAAAACCTAAACCCTAAACACTAAACCCTAAACGCTAAACCTTAAACCCTAAACACTAAACCCTAAAACCTGAAAACCTAAACATAAACTAAATAAAACCTAAAAAATAAATAAATAAATAAACCTAAACTTAATTAAAATAAATAAAATAAAATAAAATAAAAATCTAAACCTAAACATATACCTAAACCTAAACTTAAAAATAAAATAGCAATAATAAAAACTAAACAAAAATAAAATAAATAAAAACCTAAACTAGACTAAAAAAATAAAATAAAGCTAAAAATAAAAAACCTAAATAAAATAAAAATTAATAGACCTAAAATAAAATAAAATAAAAGCTCCTAAACCTAGAAATAAATAAAAAATTAAACCTAAACCCTGAACTAAAAAAAAAACCTAAACCTAAAATAAAAATAATAAAATAAACTTGAACATAAGCTAAACTAAATGAAACTTACATATAAACCTAAAATAAACTAAACCTAAACCCAAAATTAAATAAAATAAAATAAACTAAAAATAAACCTAAACATAAACTAAAAAATAAAACCTAAAAATAAACCTAAAATAAAAACCTAAAACATAAACATAAAAAAAATTAAATAAAAATCTAAACCTAAACTTAGATATAAAAAATAAAATGAAAATAAAACTAAACTAAAAAATAAACATAAACATAAACCTAAACATAAAAAATTAACTAAAATAAAAAACATAAAATAAATAAACCAAAGTAAATAAAAATAAAAAATAAAATAAACTAAAATAAATAAAAAATAAACTAAATAAACTAAATAAACCTAAACCTTCTAGTTTACTTCATTTTTTTAAAAAAAAAAACCCTAAACCCTAAACCTAAATCCTAAACCCTAAAAATTAAACCTTAAACCCTTATCCCTAAACCCTAAAACTAACCGCAAATGTATAACCCCAAACTCTAAACCCTAAAAATCCTTAAACCCTAAACCGTAAACCCTTAACCCTAACCCTAAACCCTAAAAAATTTTAATCCCTAAACCCTAAAAAACCTAAACCCTAAACACTAAATCCTAAATGCTAAACCTTAAAACCTAAACACTAAACCTTAAACCCTAAACACTAAACCCTAAAACCTGAAAACCTAAACCTAAACTAAGTAAAATCTAAAAATAAAATAAATAAATAAACCTAAACTTAATTAAAATAAATAAAATAAAATAAAATAAAAATCTAAACCTAAACCTAAACCTAAACTTAAAAATAAAATAGCAATAATAAAAACTAAAAAAAATAAAATAAATAAAAACCTAAACTAGAATAAAAAAATAAAATAAAGCTAAAAATAAAAAACCTAAATAAAATAAAAATTAATAGACCTAAAATAAAATAAAATAAAAGCTCCTAAACCTAGAAATAAATAAAAAATTAAACCTAAACCCTGAATTAAAAAAAAACCTAAACCTAAAATAAATAAAATAAAATAAACTTGAACATAAGCTAAACTAAATGAAACCTACATCTAAACCTAAAATAAACTAAACCTAAACCCAAAATAAAATAAAATAAAATAAACTAAAAATAAACCTAAACGTAAACTAAAAAATAAAACCTAAAAATAAACCTAAAATAAAAACCTAAAACCTAAACATAAATAGAATAAAATAAAAATCTAAACCTAAACCTAGAAATAAAAAATAAAATGAAAATAAAACAAAACTAAAAAATAAACATAAACATAAACCTAAACTTAAAAAATTAACTAAAATAAAAAACATAAAATAAATAAACCAAACTAAATAAAAATAAAAAATAAAATAAACTAAAATAAATAAAAATAAACAAAATAAACTAAATAAACTTAAACCTAGTGGTTTACTAATTTTTTTTTAAAACCCTGAACCCTAAACCTCAAATCCTAAACCCTAAACACTAAACCCTAAACCCTAAAACTAACCCTAAACCCTAAACCCTAAACCTACAACCCTAAACCCCAAACCCTAAACCATAAACTAAACTTAAACCTAAACAAAACCTCAACCTCTAAACCTAAATAAAACCCTAAACCTAAACCTAATAAGCTAATCTAAACTCAACCCTAAATCTAAACTAAACTACATTAACTAAACACTAATCCCTAAACCTACAATATTAAACACTAAATATTAAACCTAAACTTAAAACCCTAAACTTAAACCACTAAACTTAAACCTAAACTCTAACTAACCTAACTAAATCTAAACCTACCTAAACTAATCTTAAACTTAAACCCTAAACCTAAAACCCTAAACCTAAAACCATAAAGTTTAAAGCTAACCTAAACCTAAACCCTAACTAACCCTAAACCTAAAGCACCTAAACAACTAAAACTAAACCTAAAGAAACACTAAACCCTAAACCCTAAGCCCTAAACCCTAACCCTAAACCCTAAACCCTAGAACACTAAATCCTAAAACCCTAAACTCGAAACCATAAATGCCAAAAGCCTAAAAACCTAAACATAATATAAATAAAACCTAAAAATAAAATAAATAAATAAACATAAATTGAAATAAAATATTATAAAAACCTAAACAAAAATAAACCTATATCTAAAAATAAAATAAATTAAACAATAAAAATTAACTAAAATAGAATAAATAAAAATGTGAACTAAACTAAAAAATAATATAAACCTAAGAATAAAACACTTAAATAAAATAAAAGCTAAAAATTAAATAAATCTAAAATAAAATAAAATAAAAACTAAGTACAAATCTAAACCTAAAAAATAAATCAAAAAATAAATATAAAAATAAAACCTAATCCCTAAACTAAAAAAACTAAACCTAAAATAAAAATAAAATAAATAAACTAAAATAAACCTAAACCTGAACTAAATAAAATAAACTAAAATAAATAAAACATAAAACTAAACTAAAAATAAACTAAACCTAAACCTAAACCTAAACTAATTAAAATAAAATAAACTAAAAATAAATATAAACCTAAACTAAAAAAATAAAACCTAAAAATAGACCTAAAATAAAGACCTATAACCTAAATGTAAAAAATAAAAATAAATACCTAAACCTAAACATAAAATTAAAAAAAATAAAACCTAAACCTAAAAAATAAAATAAAAATAGAACTCAACTAAAAAATAAACCTAAAAAATAAACTAAAATAAAAAAAAACTAAACTAAAATAAGCAAACCTAAAATAAATAAACTAAATAAAAATAAAAAATAAACCTAATTAAAATTTAAAAATAAATTAAACACAAATAAATCCAAATAAATAAAAAATAAATTTTAATTAACTTAAACCTATCAATTTACTTAATTTAAAATAAAAAACCCTAAACCCTAAACCCTAAAACTAACCCTACACATACAACCCTAAACCCTAAAATCCTAAACCCTAAACCCTAAACCATAAACTCTAAACCCTAAATCATAAACCCTAAAACCCTAAACCATAAACCCCAAACCCTAAACCCTAAACTCTAAAACATACAACCCTAAACCTTAAACCCCAAACCCTTAACCGTAAACTAATCCTAAACCTTAAGAATGGGAAGAACCTTGAAGGTAGGAACATCACCATCAACTAGGCTCAGTCTAGATCTGGTGGTGGAGGCGATGGTGGAGGTGGCGATTATCATAGTTGTGGTGGGGGATCTGGAATTGGTGGATATAGAGTTGGTGGTCGGAGTAGTGCTGGTTATGGAGGTGAGAAGAGGGACGGAGGTTACAACCATGGTGGAGATGGAGGATGAGATCGAGGATATGATGGCGGATCATGCTACTCGAGAGGTGGGGGTGGTTCAGATGATAATTGGAGGAATTCAAGAATGACCGATCTGATCTGCTACTTATGGAACTGTGTATTTATAGTGGAGATGGTTCTACTTATTTAATGTTGTTGATTTGATCTATGGGTGCTCATTTTTAATCTATGTCATTGCTTTGTCTTCGAAAAGTTAGGGTACTACTTGGTTGATGAAATCAAAAAGAAAAATTGTTGAATCTGAATTTGTTCTCTGTAAACCCTAAACCCTAAACCCTAAACCCTTAACCCTTAACACTAAACCCTAAAACCCTAAACCCTAAACCCTAAACCCTAATCCCCAAACCTTAAACCCTAAACTAACCCTAAACTAACACTAAACCCTACCCTAAATCCTAAACCCTAAACCATGAATAAAGATGTTATTAGGAGTAGATCTAAAGAATGACCTAATCTTAACATAGTTATGGTAGCTAAATAAAATGTCTTCAAGAGACTTTCCCTTGACTATTAGAGATTTTAATACCCTAAACCCTAATCCTAAATCATATTATAATACTGTATATTATAGTATAATGAAACATCATATATTTGAGCATATAGTGATGTGTTTTTGGATGTTATAAGATGTTTTGAAATGTTTTAGTACATTATGGTATTGTGCCCTGTAGTTTATATTAATATAAATCATAAAAAATATTGATTTAAGAAATCAGATGATGAAATTTGTTAAATTTGAAGTTGGAATTAGGTTATAGTACCAAAGGTGTGCAATGCCACTTGTAGTATAAAAAGTAAGATTTTATGTTCAAAATAAATATTATATGTTGTAGCATAATATAATATCATATATCGTAATATATTCTTCGATGCATTTTAAATTCTTTTAGTATTCTACAATCATGCAGTCAGGCCTACACTAGCATTATTTTTAAAAATGTTGATTTAGACTTTAAAATGGTGGAATTTGGCCAAATTCATAATAGGTAGAGCATGTCATCATAATGAATTGTATTAATTTAAAAAATATAAGTGATACGATTAAAATATATAGTTTTTTATTATTTAGAATAATTTTATGATTTTTCTTAAGCAATCCCTTGTGATGTGATATGCAATATAATATAATATAATGTGTTATAGAGTATTATAATATAGGATGTCATAATATAGTGTAGCATCATGCATTATCGCATACTATTGTGTATTACTACTTGTTGTTTAGCATATTTTAGTTTATTTTAGTATGATGTTGTAGAGTTTGTATCAGTATAATTCTTAAAAATACTAATTTATAGGCTGAGATGATGGGATTTGTCCAAATTTTAGGTAAACTTTAGGGAACATCATTGGGGGTATACTATGGTGTCTCATTTAATCAAAAGAATCAAATTTTACATCCAAAATAAATTATCATTTTCCAACCAAATTTTATAATTTTTTGCTTAAAGTGATTTATTTTAAGGTGTAATGTAAGATAATATATTATATGAAAGCATATTAAAATATAATGTACATAACAATATAACCTCACTTTTATATGAATGTGGTGATGTGTTACTAAATGTTATTGTACATTTTAGTATGTTTTACTTTTGTTATAATACATTTGATCATAACTCACAAAAATGTTAATTTGAAGGTTGAGATGCAAGAATTCGGCCAAATTCATGGTACACACTAAGAAGAAACACCAAAATTATGCTATTTTATACCATTTCTAATAGAAAAATAACAATTTTACATCCAAAATGAACATTATTCATATTTTGAGAAAAGTTTGTTATTTGTTTTTTTTAATTGATTTTAATGAGGTATAATGTTAGACAATATATTATATTATAGCAAGCTATAATATAACATCATATATTATAATACAATACAGTGTGTCAATTCACACTATAATATGCTTAGCATGATATTGTATAGTTAGTTTGAGCTTGCGCCATCACAAATCATAAAATGTTGATTACAATGTTAAGATGATGTAATTTTAATGAATATATTGTTAGGCTTTTGGTTGAAGTATTAAAGGTGTGCATAAGAGAAGAAATAAGATTTGATGAGAATTCTATGTCAAGGACATGGAGGGAGATCAACTAGGGGATCACACATGCACTGGACATGACATGTGAGGGGTCTATGTCGAGGAAATAGAAGAAGAAAATCTATTGGGGATAAGGTTTGAATTTGATTTGATTATATGATTTGTGGAAATAAGATCCACCGGGGAAAAGAAAGTATAATCCACCAGGGATTAAGATCTAATCGACCTTAATTTGTTTTTTTAATTGATGTAGAGGCATATCTACTAGAGATATGAGCTCAAGTCCGCTAGGGATCGGGTATATGAACCTTCCATTAGGCAAGAAGGTTCAGGCTATTCGCTGGGGATAAAAGCTTGATTGGATTTCTTTGATTTAGACTCTATTGGGGGAGATGGTTTAAATTGGCTCCACTAGGGAGGTTGGTTTTGAATTAGATTTTTTTGCTTGACTTATTTATATATGATTTGGGGCTCCACTAGGGAGAAGGGTGTGATTTAACTATATTAGGGAAAATGAGATTGTGTTTAATTTAATTTGAGTTATGTATGGACACTGTTGGTGTGTGATGGACCCACTGAGGAGGGGCTATATCAGCCTTGACCTACCTCAGGTTTACAAATCTAAAGGGATAGTCTACCTATTATGGGGTAGAGCTAGACAACCAAACGGGTTGCCTTTCTATGTGCAATGGCTTTTCTAGGAAGAAGGTGTAGCAAACTTACATATTCCAAAGTGAGGAGCAATCGCTGGGGTGATGTGTTGGATGCACAACAAATTGAACTTGACCAAGGGAGACTATTGAGTGAAAGTCATTGGGGACTTATGTCAACTCAAAAGTTGTCAAGATTAATTTTATTTTAATTTCATGTGATTTGATATGGTTTGTTTGGTTTAGTTTGATTTTGAATTGAAGGCATATCCGTTGGGATGTGAACTCGATCAAATTTGATAGATTTAATTTATGGATCATGTTGGTGTGCGATGGGCCCATTGAGAAGGGGCTTTATCAGATTTATTCTATCTCAAATTATCAAATCAAAAGGGATAGTCTACTAGCCATACGGAAGAGCTAACCAACTTAAGGGGTTGCCTTTTATTGTGCAATGACTGTACTAGTAAGAAGACATAACATACTTACATCTTCTAAAGTAAGGAACAATCGCTAGGGTGACTTGTTAGTAGTGCAATAAATAAAACTCGACTTAGGGGTGACTACTGAGTGAATGCCCACTATGGACTTATATCAACTCAAGCGTAGTCAAGCGATTCCTATAGGTTGTTTTTCTAACACTGCCCTAAAGATAGAATACCTGCTTAGGAAAAGGAATCGCTAGGGGTGTCCTCCTAATCAATAAGTGAATATATATATTTTTTTTATATGTTTACGTGGGGCCAGACTGGGAAGGGGCTATGTCAATCTTGACCTATCTTAGATTTATTGGACCAAGGGAGAATCTGCACATCCATAGGACAATTTCTCCAACAACAGGGTGGTTACTAGGAAAGGAAACTATCCAATCCGATACTAACCTAGGTAGTGTCTAAATGGGGTCACAAAGGATGTAACCCAAATATAGTGCCAATAGGGGAGGTGCTGCTAGGGGCATTATCTTAAGCCCTGGAAAAGAAAGCTTATAGGTGTACGGTGACCAACTCAAGGAGAAAGCATAGCAGACTTACATCTGCCATGACTGGGTATCCTATAGAACCAACCAACCTAAGGTGTATCCATTAGCTTGAGTGGTGTAATATAGTGAGAATAAAACCTGGTGTGCAACAATCAATCTAAAAGAAAGCATGTAGGCTTACAACTTTCCAAGGTAATCATCATCATAATATTGGCGGGACAAATGCTATCTGACATAGAGCGACTACTAAGTGGCCAACCCCAAGGAAGGACTTACCCTAAACCTCAGGAGGGAAGGAGATGCTAGGGGACTTATCCTAAACCTCAAATATACTCATCCCAGTTAGTGTACAAAGGCTAATCCAATAAGAAAGTGTAGTAAACTCACATCCTCTTAAACAAAGCCAACAAGAGTTAGCTTACTCCATATAAAATACCATACTAATAAGGTGCTCTTGTGCAAGCCAAGGAAGGAAAGCATAGCAAACTTACATCTTCTAAAGTAAGTAGACCACTGGGGTGACACACTAGTAGGGTAGCCATCACCAAGAGCAAAATCGAGTGAGTGCCACTAGGGCGTTATCTCAACTCAGAGTAGCCCGAGATAAAAGATATGTGTTTGTTTATATATTTTTGTGTGTAGTTTGAGTTTGTCTTGTGTTAATGAAGGATAGGATCCTACTCAGGTTCCTTACACCTATCTTAAACACATCATGACAGATTCACAAACAAGAATACTTTCAACATGGAAGAGATTGAATTCGAATTGGAATTTTCATTGATGATAATAATTTTAAAAAATGATTTATATTATTTCTTTAAGTAGAGCCCATTGATTGGAAGCATTGGGCACCTCCCTTTGATTAATAAGTGATAATACCCTTGGCCTTCTCTATGGCAAAAGGGCCTTCCTACATGGCTTCAAACTTACCTCCCATCTTACGATGGGCAACAATCAATCTTCTTAGAACTAAAATAAGCTCTCTTACCTAAAAAGCTCTAGAATGGACCAACTTATTGTGAGCTTGAATCATTTTTTCTTTGTACAACTCGAGGTTTTGTCAAGCCCACAAGTGTCTCTCCTCCAAACCTTCAAGCTCTTCTACCCGCAACTTGACATTCTGCTCTACTATGATCTTGCTACCCACATCTATCCTTAGTGATGGGAGTTAGACTTCTAATGGTAGAATAGCTTCAGACCCACTAAGTTGGAGTTCTATATGTGGTGTGGTAGGCCCACAAGGCTTCGACTATCTTCTCATGCAACTATCGCTTATTGTTGCTGAGTGTCTTCTTTAGTATTTGGATGAGAGTTTTGTTGAAGGATTCTACTAAGCCATTTGCCCTCGAGTAGTTGATGGTAGAATATCTCCAATCTATGCTGTGTCTCTGGGCAAAGTTGTTATTCTCGGTGCTCTTGAAAAAATGCAGTACCATTGTCATATATAATTCGTCGAGGCACTATGAACCTATATACGATATGGTTTTGAAAAAATTGGAGCACCTCTCGGAGCAAAATCACCTTCACCCATTTGGAGAAATAGTCAGTAGTAGCTAAGATGAACCGATGACCCGTAAAAGAAGGTGGATCAATCAGACCCACTATGTTGGTACCCCAAAATTCGAATGGCCATGAAGCCAATGTAGGATGTAGAACGTTGGGTGGTTTGTGTAGGACCACACGGTGTATTTGACATTGGTGGCATTGCCTATTCGTATCCATGCAATCTTTGATCATCGACGGCCAGTGGTATCCTAATCTCTTAATCTTGGCTTTCATCTTCGGATCGGATTGATCATCTCCAGATTATCCTGAGTGTACCTCAATCACAGTCTTATGGGCTTCGTGCTTATCTAGACAATGTAACCACCTATGATCGAAAGACCGTCGGCACAAGACACCATCCACAAGAGTATAGGAAAGTGCTCTTTGCTTCATCTAATAAGCTTGGAACTACTCTTGAGGTAGTTTGCATTTATTTAGGTAATCCATGAATAGTTGCCTAAACTGTAAACCATAAAAACTAAAAACCATAAACCCTAAAGCTTAAACACTAAACCCTAAACTCTAACCCTAAACCATAAACCCTAAAATCCTAAAAACCTAAACCTAAACTAAATAAAACCTAAAAATAAAATAAATAAATAAACAAAATAAAAATTAAACTAAATCCTAAAATTAAAATAAAAATAAAATAAACAAACTAAAATAAATAAAACCTAAGCCTAAACCTAAAATAAACTAAACCTAAACTACATAAATTAAAATAAACTAAAAATAAACCTAAACCTAAACTAAAAAATAAAACCTAAAAATAAACCTAAATTAAAAACCTAAAAAAATAAAATATTAAACTACACCTAAAGCTAAAAATAAAAATTAAAACCTAAACCTAAAAAATAAAATAAAAATAGAAATCAACTAAAAAATAAACCTAAACCTAAAAGCCCAATTAAAATAAATAACCTAAATTAAAATATATAAACCTAAAATAAATAAACTAAACTAACTAAAAATTAAAAATAAAATAAACTAAATAAATAAAAAATAAACTTAATAAACCTAAACTAATCGATTTACACAATTTTTCCTTTAGAAAAAAAAACTTAAACCCTAAGCTAACCCTAAACCCTAAAAATAAACTAAAGAAAAGCTAAACCTACAAGTTTACTTATTTTAAAAATAAAGCTAAAAAAAAACTTGAACCCTAAACCTAAAACCTAAACCCTAAACCCTAAATCCTTAAAATAAAAAGAAAAAAAAAACCATAACCCTAAATCGTAAACCCTAAACCCTAAACCTACAACCATAAACCCTAAACCTTAAACCCTAAAACCCAAAACCCCAAACCCAAAACCCAAAACCCAAAACCCTAAACCCTAAACCTTGAATTGTAAACCATAAACAATATAAACCCAAAACCCTAAATGTTAAACCCTAACAACCCAAAATAGTAAACCCAAAACCCAAAATCCAAAACCCAAAATCGAAAACCCTAAACACTAAAAACCTAAACCTAACAATAAAATAAAAAAAAGCTAAACCCAAAAATAAAAAATAAAAAATTAAAACTTAAATTAAAACCTAAACCAAAAAATAAAATAAAATAAAATAAAAACTAAACTAAAAATAAATAAATAAAAATGTAAACTAAACTGAAAAATAAAATAAACCTAAAAATAAAAAACCTAAATAAAATATAAACTAAAAATAAAAAATGAAATAAACCTAAAAGTATATAAAATAAAAGCTAAATAAAATCATAAACCAAAAAATTAAACCTAATAAAAATAAAAATAAAAGCTAAAGACTAAACTTAAAAAAAAACCTAAACCTAAAATAAACAAAAAAATAAAATAAATAAACCTAAACCTAAACCTACCAGTTTACTTAATTTTAAAAAAATAAAAAATAATAAAAATGAAGAAAAAAAACCCTAAACCCTAAACCTACAACCCTAAACAAGAACCCTCCTCCCCTAAGCACTCCCTCATTCTCTTGCAATTTTTGAATCCCTCTTGGTGGCTCGCCCCTGACTAGGGATTTCTGTGGCTTTGGCTTTGATTTCAATTGATTTCAAAGGCTTGAACGACAACTAGCTATTTGCGTGATGTTTCTTGATTGACCATGGCTGTAGTGAGTTTGATTCATTGGGTTTCACCTAAAGATATGGATGTTTCAGCTAGGGCATCTGACATTTTGTTGATTGGTGACCCTAATGCTCCATCTTCTACTAAATCTTTTAAGGTAGCACTCTCAGGTAAGATTTCTCCCTCTGTTGATTTGGTTAATCTCATTTTGACATCTTTTAGAAGTTTGCCAGCCATAATGTGCTCTTATCTGGATGTTGAAAAGTTGATAAAACCCTTTGAATTGTCTCTTGTTGGAAAATTTGCTTTGCGTCGTCTGAATTTTTCTAAGATCCGTTCTTTTTTTTGTAATCTCAAACTTACGGGTACCTTTTAATTGGTCTTAATAACCATCAGCATATCTTGATTCAACTTTCTAATGATCTGGATTATTCATGTGTTTTTTCACGTCATTCTTATTTCATCATTAATTATCAAAAGTGTTTGCTGAAGTGGTCACTCCTTTTTGACATTTTGGAGGAATCTCCTATTATCCCTGTGTGGTTATCTCTTCCTAATATGCACATTCATTTTATTACCCTTCATGTGCTTTTACTAGTTTTATTTGGTCCTTTGTAACTCAAACCAAGCTGTGAGTGATTTTTCCCTTCTATGGCTTGGATCCTCATGGAATTAGACATAATAAAAAAATACCCTAAGGAAGTTTAGATTGGCTCTAAAAATTATAGGTATTTGCAAAAGGTTGAATTGGAGAACGTTCCAGTTTTTTGTTCCCACCGTAAAATGCACGGTAATGATAGTTCAAAATGTTTTATTCTCCATCCCCACTTAAAAAAATGAATTCTTCTAAGGAAAATGTTGTTCTACCCATAAGCCGATTCTTACTTAAGTTTAGAAATTGGCCTCAGATACTAAGGATGGTATGAAGGCTATTATTGAGGTTGATTCCTTGGATATCGAGGTTAATCTTGTTGAACATGTTTAAGCTTCTATTGTTTGTAGGGATTCGGCCGATATTCAAAATGGGAAGGAGGATTTACCTCTTATTCCTTATTTGAATTTGAATATTTCTAATGCATAGAATAATAAATTCTCCAAGTTATTAGAAGATGATTCAATTTCCTCTGATTCTATTCCTGCATCTATACTGGCTTTGATCGATGAAAATGAAGCGTTTAAAGAGGGTTTAAATGATGTTGAGCATGCTCAGAACATTTCTAACCCAGATTTTACTACTTCTGCATTAAATGGTTCTAAATCATCACCATCTCTCATTTCTAATCTTGATAATCATGTTAATCATACTTTTCAACTAAATATGGATTTGGAAGAAGGTGAACTCCCCTCCAAACACTTGGAGAATTTTCCTAAATCTATGACAAATGTTACTAAATCTTACTCGGATGATGACTCTAGGGGAAATGAAAATGACTTCCAAACTTATCATGCTAAAAAGAAAAAAAATGTTAAAAATTTCCCTCCCAAATTGTCCAAAAACACTAGATCTGTTGCAGCCTCTCAGTCCTCTCTTAATTAACCTTTTCTTAACATACCCCCCCTTTCTATTTTCCTTATGTTTAATTTTCTTGTTTGGAATGTTAGAGGGATAAATACCATCTCTATTCATAATCATAATACAAATATTTTTTGCATTCATAATATTTCTCTTTTTATTATTATAGAGCCACTTATTCAAGCTAATAATATTAACCATGTTACTAGAATGATCAGTTTCAATAAAATTTTCTCTAATGTTATTAATAAGATTTGGTGTTTTTGGTATAATTTTGTTGAGGTCTCTATTCTTGATGACTTTCATCAAGTTGTCAATGCTCAAATCTCTTATGGTGATTATTGTGTTTTGGGCTCTTTTGTTTATGCATCTTGTTATAGATCTAGTAGAAATCTTCTTTGGCATAATTTAAGGATTTTGCTACCTCTGTCAATAAACCTTCATTTGTTGGTGGTGATTTCAACACCATTTTATTCTCTTTTGAATGAAGTGGTGGTTTCTCTCTTAATATTCATTCCATGGAAGATTTCTCCAACATGATGCTTGATTGTATTTTGATTGATTTTGGCTTTAAGAGCTCTAATTATACTTGGCAAAACTCTACACTTTGGCAAAGGTTGGACCGAATTCTTTTTAATACTCATTGGATTACTCAATGGCATATTACTTTTGTTGACCATTTAAGTAGAACCTTCTTAGATCATGCTTCTCTTCTGGTTTCTATTAAAGATAATTCTAATAAACTAAAAAACCCCACTCCTTTTAGATTTCAAAACATGTGGATTTAGCATATTAATTTTTTTACTGTTGTGGCTAATAATTGGAAAGCTCCTTTACATCCTGATAATTCGATTATGGGGACGAATACACTTTGGTTTAAATTAAAAGACTTAAACAAAATTTGGGCTAATGGAACAAGCATTATTTTAAAACCTTTTTACTAATATTAAAGATATGGAAAAATTGGTTTGTGATCTTTCTCTCTATGTCCGCCCTTTGAAGATTATAGATTTGATTGAGGTGAAAGATAAACTTCTTAACAGCCAAAATATGGAAGAGACCTATTGGCGCCAAAAAAATTGCTAGTAAACATATTTCGGATGGTGACATAAATACTTGGTATTTACATGCTTTGGTTAATAAAAAGAAAGCTTTAAATAATATTCAAAATAATAAAAATGACAATGGAGATTGGATTATGGAGAATAATAATATTGAGGAATTCTTTTATTAATTACTTTAGAAGTATGTTTAATAACAATTGCTCTTATGAAGCAATTTATCAATCGTAGTTGATTCTTTCTACTGTTACTAATGACGATAATGATTTGCTTACCATTGTGCCTAATGAAAATGAAATTTTCAAAGTTCTAAATAGCATGAACATAGATTATGTTGCTGGTCCAAAGGGTTTCACTACTCAATTTTTTCAAAAATGTTGGTTTATCATTAAAAATGTTTTGATTGAGGCTGTGATTGATTTTTTAAAAGGTAATCATTTCCCTAGATATTTTTCTAGTACTTCTATTGTTCTTATACCTAAGAAAGATAATCTGGACTATTGGAGTGATTTTAGACATATTAGTCTTTGCACCTTCTTCAATAAGCTGATTTGCAAAGTTCTTACCAATAGACCTAGTCCTTTACTTAATAGAATTATCTCTCTCAACCAAATTGGTTTTGTTAGAGGTAGATCTATTTCTAACAATATTTTACTTGCCCAAGAATTAATTCATGATCTTGATGCTAAGACTAGAGGTGGCAACATTCTATCCAAATTAGATATTACTAAAGCCTTTGATAAAATCTCTTGGGATTTCCTTTTCCATATTCTGAATTTATTTGGGTTTTTTGATAAATTTATTTTTCTTATTAAAAATGTATTAATAATTCTTGGTTTTTGATTTTGCTTAATGGAGAAGACTTGGGCTTCTTTCCCTCTTTCCATGGCTTATGACAAGGGGATCCTTTACCTCCTGCTTTATTTATTATTTTTGTTGAGTACTTATCTAGGAGCATTAATGATTTATTCTTAAACAAATATAATATAGTACAAAAACACTTGATGGTCTTCCTGTTTCCCATTTAAGTTTTGCATATGATTTCATTATTTTTTGCAATGCTTATATTTATCACATCAAGCATCTCAAGTCTTTTTAAATAAAGTTGGTAGAGAAAGTGTCTTTTCTATAAATGATAGCAAAATCTTTTTTATCCCTACCTCTAGTATCTCCAATAATAAAATCAATCAAATTATACATATCACTAATTTTAAACATCAACGCTTACCACTTAAGTAATTGGGTGCTCCACTCTTTAAATGTCTGAAATGATCCCATCTTTTTGATGAGTTAATTCAAAAAATATCAAATAAAATTTCTATTTGAGAATTCGATTTACTTTCCTTTGGTGGTAGGCTCACTATTCTCAAAGCACTCTTAACTCATTGTCTCTTTATTTGATTCAAACTATTATCTCTACTAATGCTACACTTATCAAAATTGATCGTTTGCTTAACAAGTTTTTTTAGGGCTCTAATAATTCTACAAAAAGAATGTATTGGACATCTTGGCATAAATGTTATGGTCCTTTAGGAGAAGGTGTTCTTGGTTGCAAGCCTATTCGTGAAGCTATCACTGCCTTCTGTCTTAAGCTTTGGTGGAATTTTAGAAAGAATGATAGCCTTTGGGCTAATTTTCTGATGGAAAAATATTTCCATGGTAAACACCCCCTTAACTGTGCTTATATAGTTGGCGTCTCTCTAGTTTGGAAAAGGCTTTGCTCCATTAAATGGTTTTCCAAATCATTAATATCTTGGGGTATTCAATCGGGTTCTCTCTTCTTTTGGCAAGACAATTGGATTTCAATGGCTCTATTTACACCCTTTTATCTACCCACTCTACTACTATTATCAAAGTTAATTCATTTTGGCTTAATAACAATTGGAATGAAAATAAACTTGAGAATTATATCCCTATTTCTCTTTTTGACAACTTTAGAAATATCCCCATTTTTTCTAAGAAACTTGGCCAAATTCTTTTTAAGCTTTCTTATAATGGTGACTTTGTTCTTAAAGAGGATTGGAATTTTATGAGAGATTAACAAAACCCCTCTGATTTTTTTATTTAACCATTAACCCTAAACCCTAAACATCTAAACCCCTAAAACCCTAGACCACTAAAACCTAAACCTTAAAATCCTAAACCCTAAACCCTAAACCCAAACCTAAACCTAAACTTAAACCTAAACCTAAACCTAATCCTAAACCTTAACCTAAACTTAAACCCAAAAAACCTAAAGCCCTCCTCCCTTCCCCCCCCCCCCCAAATGCTCTTTTCTCTCTAGCGATTCTTGATTCCATCTTGGTGTCGCATCCTCGATTAGGGATCTTTGCATTTTATGCTTTAATTTCGGCCAAATTCTAGAGCTTGATTGACATTTGGCTGATTGCGTGATGCTTCATCCTTCATAATTTCTATGGCGAGTTCAATTCTTTTGGCTCCACCTCAAATTTTGGATGCTTCTAGGCATCTTTGGAGATTGGCTAAGTCATCTTATACTAAATACTTTAAGGAAGTGCTCTTTAGAAAGGTTTCTCACTCTATTGAATCAATTAATCTCATTTTTATGTCTTTTCATGGTTTGTCAGCTATTATGTGGTCTGATGTGGATGTTGAATTATTGAAAAAACCTTTTGAATTCCCTCTTGTGAAAAAATTTGCTTTACGTCATCCAAATTTGGATAAGATCCACACCTTATTTTCATAATCTTAAGCTAACAGATGCCTTTTCAATTGGTCTTATTAACCCTTAGCATATTCTGATATAACTTTCTAATGTTCTGGATTATTCACAAGTTTTTGCACGTCATTCTTACCTCATCTTTAATTGTCAAATGCACTTACTGAAGTGGTCACCCCTTTTTGACATTAGGGAGGAATCTATTATTATCCCTGTGTGGTTATCTCTTCCTAATATGCACATCCATTTTGTTACTCATCATGTGCTTTTTCACTATTTTCTTTTGTGGTCTTTACAACTCAATCAAGCTATTGAGCACCTCGCCTCTCGTGGCTTCTGATCCTAGTGGAAATAGACATAATTGAAAAATATCATAAGGAAGACTGGATTGGCTTTGAAAAATATGGGTATTTGCAAAAGATAGAATTGTATAATCTTCTAATTTTTTGTTCTCATTCTAAAATTCATGACCACGATCATTCAAAATGTTATATTCTCCATCCCCATTTAAGAAAGTGAAATCCTCCCAAAAAATCTTACTCTTAGTCATAAGCCAATCCCTACATATGTTCAAAAAATAGCCTTGGATCCTAAGAATGATTTAAAGGATGCGATTGAGGTTGATTCATTGAATATCAAGGTTATTCCTATTGAACCAATTTTTTTTCTACTATTGATATGGCTTCGGCTGATTTTCAGATTGGGAAGGATGAATTACCTCTTATCTCTTCTTTAAAGTTGAACATTTTTAATGTGGAGAATAACAAATTTTCAAAAATATTGGATGACAATTTTGTTTCCTTTGATTCTATCTCTACATCTATGCTGGCTTTGATCAATGAAAATGAAGTTTTCAATGAGGATTTAAATGATGTTGAGCATGCCGAAAATATTTATCATCCGGATTTAACTATTTGTGCTTTAAATGGTTCTAAATTGTCACCGTCTCTCATTTTAAATCTTGATATTCATGTTAATCCTACTTTTCAACTTAATCTAGATTTGAAAGATTGTGAATTTCCCCATAAACACTTGAAAAAGTCTCCTAAAGACCAATGTTACTAAATCTTACTGATGATGATTCTGTGGGTAAAGAAAATGGTTTTCAAACTTATCAAAGAAGAAAAAAAGTATTAAAATTACCTCTAAAATTGTCCAAAAACACTAGATAAGGCCTCCCACCTCTCTCTTAATCAACCCTTGCTCACCCCCCTTTTCTTTTTATTATGATTAATTTTCTTGTTTGGAATGTTAGGGGGATTAGTACCCTCTCTATTCACAATTGCATTAGAAATCTTTATCGCATTCATAATATTTCTTTACTCATTATTTTGGAACCTCTTATTCATGATAATAAAATTAACCATGTTGCTAGAATGATCGGGTTCAATAAATTTTACTCCAGTGTTAGTAATAAGATCTAGTGTTTTTGGAATAATTTCATTGAGGTTTCTATTATTGATAATTTTCAACAAGTTGTTAATGCACAAATTTTTTATGGAGACTATTGTGTTTTGGGTTCTTTTGTTTATGCATCTTGTTATAGATCTAATCGAAATGTCCTTTGGGACAATTTGAGGAATTTTGCTACCTCAGTCAACAAACCTTGGTTTGTGGGTGGTGATTTCAATACTACTCTTTTTTCTTCTGAATGGAGAGATGGTTTTTCTCCCAATATTCATTCTATGGAAGAATTTTTCAATATGATCCTTGATTGCAATTTGGTTGATATTGAGTTCTAATTACACTGGCAAAAACCGACTTTGGCAAAGGTTGGACAGGATTCTTTTTAATACTC
Source organism: Cymbidium sinense (assembly GCA_021442155.1). NCBI lineage: Eukaryota > Viridiplantae > Streptophyta > Magnoliopsida > Asparagales > Orchidaceae > Cymbidium > Cymbidium sinense. The sequence continues at coordinate 1,164,227 of CM038222.1, forward strand.
ATTGGATTACTCAATGGCCTATTACTTATATTGATCATTTAAGTAGAACCTTGTGTGATCATGTTCCTCTTCTAGTTTCTATTAAAGATAATTCTAATAGACTTAATAACTCCTCTCCTTTTAGATTCTAGAAGATGTGTATTTAGCATATTGATTACCTTGATGTTGTCGCTAAAAATTGAAAAGCCCTTTTACGACCTGATAATTCATTTAGGGGGTTGAATAGACTTTGGTTAAAACTTAAAAGACTTAAACAACAATTGGGTTGGTGGAATAAGCATTATTTTAAAAACCTTTTTACTAATATTAAAGACATGGACATGTTGGTTTGTCATCTTGAAATCTTTGTTATGTCTGATCCTTCTAAGCTTATAGATTTGATTGAGGCTAAATATAAACTTGTCAATTTCCAAAATATGGAATAGACTTATTGGCACTAAAAGCTACTAGTAAACATATTGTGATGGTGTGAATACTAGGTATTTCCATGCTTTGGTTAACAAAAAGAGAGCCTTGAATAATATTCTAAAATTTAAAAATGAAAAAGGTGATTTGATTATGGAAAAAATGATATTAAGGATTCATTGATTAATTACTTTAGAAGTATGCTTAATAAGAATTTCCCTTATGAAGTGATTTCCAAATCGTACTTGATTCCTTCTATTATTAATAATGATGATAATGATTTTGTTACCATCGTGTCTATTGAAGATAAAATTTATAAAGTTCTTAAAAGTATGAATTTTGATTCTGTTGCTAGTCTAGAGGGTTTCACGACTCAATATTTTTAGAAATATTGGTTTATCATTAAAAATGATTTGATTGAGGTAGTGATTGATTTTTTTAATGGTAATTCTTTTCCCATATATTTTTCTAGTACTTCTATTATTCTCATACCTAAAAAAAGATAACTCGTACTTTTGGAGTGATTTTAGACCTATTAGTCTTTGCACTTTTTTCAATAAATGGATTTTCAAAATCCTTACGAACAGACTTAGTCCTTTATTCAATAGAATATCTCTCTAAACCAAACTGGTTTTGTTAGAGGTAGATCTATTTCTGATAATACTTTACTTGCCCAAGAATTAATTCATGATCTTGATGCCAAGACTCTGTGGGACAACATTCTTTTCAAATTAGATATTACCAAAGCCTTTAATAACATCTCTTGGGATTTCCCTTTTCATATTCTGAATTTATTTGGGTTTTCTAGAAAATTAACTCTTCTTATTGAAAATTATATTAATAATGCCTGGTTTTTGATTTTGCTTAATGGAGAAGCCTTGGGTTTCTTTCCCTCTTCCAAGGCTTAAGACAAGGGGATCCCTTATCTCTCGCTTTATTTATTATTATTGTTGAGTACTTATCAAGGAGCATCAATGATTTATTCTTAAAAAATCCTAGTATGTACTATTCAGCTATTGGTGGTCTCCCTATTTCCCATCTAAGTTTTGATGATGATTTCATTATTTTTTGCAATGCTCATCACAACAAGCATCTTAAGAATTTTTTTAAATAAATTTGGTAGAGAAAGTGCCTTTCAATCAATGATAACAAAAGTTGTTTTATCACATCCTCTACTATCTCAATAAAATCAATCAAATCCTTCATATCACAAATTTTAAACATCACTTACCTCTAAGTACTTGGGTGCTCGCTTTTAAAGGCCTGAAACGTTCACCCTTTTGATGAGTTAATTCAAAAAATTACAAATAAAATATCTGTTTGGGAATTCCATTTACTATCCTTTGGTGGTACACTCACTATCCTTAAAAGCACTCTCAACTCTATGCCTCTTTTGATTTAAAACTATTATTCCCACTAATGCCTTATCGAATTGATCATTTTCTTAACAAATTTTTTGGGCTTAATTCTATCAAAAGAATGCATTGAACATCTTGGCATAAATGTTGTGGTCCTTTTGTTGAAGGTGCTCTTGGTTGCAAACCTATTCGTGAAGCTATCATTACTTTCTCACATAAACTTTGGCAAAATTTTAGAAAGAATGATAGCCTTTGAGCTAATTTTATGATGAAAAAAATATTGTCAAGGAAAACACCCTCTTAACTATGCTTAAAATGTTGGTGACTCTCTAGTTTGGAAAAGGTTTTGTTCCATTAAATGGGTTGTCAATCATTAAAATCTTGAGTATCCAAATGTTCTTCCTTCTTTGGCAAGACAATTGATTGGCAACATCAATTGACACCCAATTATGTACCCACTCTACTATACTATCAAAGTTAATTCTTTTTAGCTCAATAATAATCAAAATGAAAACAAACTTGAGAACTATATCCCTATTTATCTTTTTGACAACTTTAGAAATATTCCCATTATTTCTAGCAAACCAGATCAAGTTCTTTTTAAACTTCTACATAATGGTGATTTTGTTCTTAAAGAGGTTTAGAACTTTATTAGAGATAAACAACACCCTTCTAATGTTTTTATTAAAATTTACAACAATATCATTCCCATTTCTTAATCAATTTGAGCTTGAGGATTTTTAATAACTATATTCCTTTGGACTCTTTCCTCTGGTCTAAATGGTTTTATTTACCTTCAAAGTGCTATTGTTGTTTTCATATTGAAAATGTAAATCATGTCTTTGTAAATGGTTATATTGTTTCAAAATTATGGTTTTGGTATGATGATTTATTTAATTCCAACTATTTTCATGGTTCATCTCTTTATATCAACTTCTTGAAGCCTATTTCAAAAACATCTGTGAAAGGTCATATAAAATTTTAATTGCTATTACCTTTATCTGGTTCATAAGGATGGATAGAAATGATGCTAAATATCATGGTATTCATATGAAACATAAAAGGATCCTCGCTAGAACTAAAGAAAAAAAACCATGCTTTTTTAATGCCAATCTTATTAGTAACATTCATTTTAGAGGTTTATGCTAAAAAAATTGGGTATCATTCTGTCTGATCTTGACTCTCAGAAAGGTGCTAGAATTATCCATTGGATTAAACCTAAAGACAATGTGATTAAAGTTAATACTGATGGTTCTGTTGCTTCCAATAAATATGGTTGTGGTGGTATCCTTAGAGAATCTAAAGGTACTAACATCTGCTTTACCCTCTCAAAATATGTTCTCTTTGTCGAGCTTGGTTGTTAATAAAGCAATTGAAATTTGTTTGAATAGAAGTTTCCTCAACATCCGGATTGAAGTTGATGCTCTTGCTTCTTGATTTTTAATTCCAATAGAAATGGGAATGCTGAATTATTTTATCTTCTTAATCATACAAAAATTTTTTCACAAGTTTATTTTAAAATTTCCCACATCCTTTGAAGGTAATGCAATGATTATTTTTAGATAATTTGTTGCCAACTTGATTGAGTTAACTTATTTAACAACCAAACTTTGCCTAAATTATTAAGAGGTTTAGTTTAATCTATAATGATTTCCTTATCTCGATTATAAATTCTTAGATTGGTTTTATCATTATTTTTTGATGATCTTTTGTTTTGTCCTTGTTAAACCCTCTTGGGTTGTGGTGAACTTCTAATTTTACCTCTTGGGGTTTTGTTTTTCAACTCTTGTTTTTGTTCTAGCCTGGTTGTCCGCTTGATTTTTTATTAGTGCAACCTGGGGTGTTTTGGTTTTTTCAGCTTGGTGGTTGCTAACTGTCTGGCTAGGATTTTACCAACTTTTCCCTTAGTTGTTTCCTATCTCCTTCTTCTGGGTTGCGGCTTTGGCTACTGTAGGAATTTCTTTATGTATAGTTTTTGCCTCTTTTTTGGCCTACCTACAATCCTATTATATCTACTATTGTAGTGGTTGACTATGTGGCTTGGTTGGCTAACTAGGTTGGTTGACAATTTTTGCTAGTTAGGTTGGTTGGATTGTTATTCTAGGTGTTTTATCTCTAGCTTGATTTTGGCATGGTGGAGGTGGTTAAGAAACTATTATCTCATTCTATTTGTTGACTAGGTTGGGTTGGTTTGACTATTTTTGTTTGATTCCTTTGGTTATGTGTTGGACCTCCTATACTCATGGGTTTGGGTTTGTATTCAAATGGCGCTTTAACGCTATATGTTATTGGGCCTTAGGTGGTTAGTGTCTTTCTTGCTATTGTTTTTGTTTTTTTGGCTTGTTATTTGTCTAATTGTGCTTTATATCTTTCTGTCTCTCGCTAGTTTTTCTACCTTTATGGATTGGTTTTTTCTTTGCCTTGATTAGTTTGAGGTTTGTCTTTCTACCCCTTCCCTATTTTGATGTTTTGGTTTGATGATTGTTTCTTGATCGATGTTTTTATTTTGATAACTTGATCTTCTCTCATTCGTGTATAGAAGGATTTCTTGATGGCTAGTTGACTAGTTGTTTTGGTTGATTGGTTGGAGGAGTCGCTTATTTTTTCCCGCTCCTTTGGTGATCGCCTGGGAACCTCACTGGTTGTCTTTCTGTGATTGTTTTCTTCGTTTCCTTGGTCTCACCTCTCTGACTGCAAAAACACCCTTTTCCTACTTAGATGGCATCCTTGCCCCACCCGCCTTGTTGTTAGCTTTTTCTATTTGGATGAAGGATCAAGCACTTATGGTTTTCCTTTTTTTCTATTGTTCTTGTTTTGTGTTGTCACCCATGTCATGAAGTTAGCTCTCCTGAATTGGTTATTCTTTTTGGTGAGGCTCGTGGTGCTCATATATTTATCCTATTGCTTATCCTAAACCCTAAACCCTAAACCTAAACCTACTACCCCAAACACAAACCCTAAACCTAAACCCTAAAGTTCTAAAACTTAAACCCTAAAAAACTTAAACCTAAACTAAAAACCTAAACTTAAACCCTAACTTAAAAACTTAAACTTTAAATTCAAAGTAAACCCTAAACTCTAAACCTAAACCTAAACCTAAACTCTATACCTAAACTTAAACCTAAACTTGAACCTAAACCTGAACCTTCTAAACTCCTAACTTAATCAAACTCTAATCCTAAACTCTAAACCTAAACCTAAACCCTAAACCTAAACTAACCTTAAACTTTAAACTCTAACTCTAAATTTAAACTTAAACTTAAAACTTAAACCTAAACCTAAACTTAAAACTTAAACTAAACCTAAAACATAAACTTAAACTTAAACTCTAAACACAAACTAAACCTAAACTCCTAAACTTAAATCAACTCTAAACCCTAAACCCTAAACCCTAAAGACCATAAACCCTAAACCCTAAACCTAAACTAAACCTAGACCCTAAGTTAACCCTAAACCCTAAAACCCCTAAACCATAAAGCTTAAACACTAAACCATAAACCCTAAACCCTAAACCCTAACCCTAAATCTTAAATCCTAAAACCCTAAACCCTAAAACCCTAAACCGTAAACCCTAAACCATGAACATTAACTAAAACCCTAAAAACCTAAACCGTAACTAAATAAAATTTAAAAATAAAATAAATAAAAAAACCATAACCTAAATAAAATAATAAAATAATATAATATAAAACATAAACTAAAACTTAAGCTTAAAATTAAAATAAAATAATAAATAAAAATAAACTAAAATAAAGCAAAGAAAAACCTAAACTAAACTATAAAATATAATAAACCTAAGAATAAATAACCTTAATAAAATAAAAAAATGTAAAATAAAAATAAAATAAACTTAAAATAAAATAAAATAAAAACTAAGTAAAAACCTAAACCTAAAATATAAACCTAAAAAGAAAGCCTAAAAAAAATAAAAAATAAAACCTAAACCCTAAACTAAAAAAAAAGTAAACCTAAACAAAATAAAATAAATAAAAAATAAAATAAATAAACCTAAAAATAAACTAAACTAAAATAAATAAAACCCAAACCTAAACCATAATTAAACTAAACTTAAACATAAACCTAAACCCTAAATAAAATAAAATAAACTAAAAATAAACCTCAACCTAAACTAAAAAAATAAAACATAAAAATAAACCTAAAATAAAAACCTAAAACCTAAACCTACAAAAATGAAAAAAAAAAAACATAAACCTAAACCTAAAAATAAGAAAAAAAACCTAAACCTAAAAAATAAAATAAAAGTAAAACTCAACAAAAAATAAACCTACACTTAAAAAATTAACTAAAATAAAAACCTAAAGCAATATAAATAAACCTAAAATCAATAAACTAAACTAAATATAAATATATAATAAACTTAAATATAAAAAATAAACTGAAAAAAATAATAAATAAATTAAATAAACCTAAACTTACTAGTTTATTTAGTTTAAATAAAAAACCCTAAACCCAAAATCCTAAACCATAACCCCTAAACCCTAAAACTAACTCTAAACCCTAAACCCTAAACCTTCAACCTTAAACCCTCAATCATAAACTCTAAACCCTAAACCCTAGACCCTAAACCCTAAACCCTAAATCATAAATCCTAAACCTTAAACCCTAAAATTAACCCTAAACCTTAAACCCTAAACACTAAAAACCCTAAACCTTAAAGCCTAAACGCTAAATCGTAAACCCTAAACTGTAAACCGTAAACCCTAACCCTAAACTCTAAACCCTAAAACCCTAAATCCTAAAAGCCATAACCCTAAACCCTAAAAAGCTAAACCTAAACTAAATAAAACCTAAATATAAAATAAATAAACTAAAAGACATAAACTAAAACCTAAACCTAAACTAAAAAATAAAATAAAGTAAACTAATAAAAATAAACTAAGTTAAAATAAATAATAACCTAAACTACACAAAAAAATAAAATAAACCTAAGAATAAAAAGCTCAAATTAAATCAAAAATAAAAGTAAAATAAAAAGTTAAATAAACCTAAAATAAAATAAAATAAAAATTAAATAAAAACCTAAACACTAAACCTACCAGCTTGTTTATTTGAATAAAAAAATACTAAACCCTAAACCCTAAAAACTCTAAACCCTAAACGCTAAACCCTAAACCCTAAGCTAACCTTAAACAACTAAACCTAAAACCTAAACTAAATCTCAAATGTAAAAACTAAACTAAATCCTAAACCCTAACCCTAACTCCTAAACCTAAACCTAAACTAAACCTTACAACCTAAACAACCCTAAACCTAAATAAACTAACCCTAAACCTAAACCTAAACCTAAACTCCCCTAAACTTAAAACTATAAAACCTAAATCCTAAACTCTAAACCCTAAAACCATAAACCCTAACCCTAAACCCTAAAACCTAAACCCTAAAACCTTAAACCCTAAACCTTAAACTAACTTTAAACTCTAAACCCTAAACCCTAAAATCCCTAAACCATAAACCCTAAACCATAAAACCCTTAAACCATAAAGCTTAAACAATAAACCCTAAACACTAAACCCTAAACCCTAAATCCTAAAACCTTCTAAAACCCTAAATCAGAAACCCTATACAACCTAACTAAAAAAAACCAAAAAAAACCTAAAATAAAATAAAATAATTAATTAAAACCTAAACCTAAATAAAATAAAATAAAATAAAATAAAAACCTAAACTAAAACCTAAACTTAAATCTAAAAAAAATAAAATAAAAAATAAAAATAAATTATAATAAAATAAAGAAAAACCTAAACTAAACTACACAATAAAATAAACCTCAGAATAAAAAACCTTAATAAAATAGAAAAAATGTAAAATAGAAATAAAATAAACATAAAATAAAATAAAATAAAAACCTAAACATAAAATATAAACCTAAAATAAAAATAAAAATAAAACTTAAACTAAAAAAAAACCAAACCTAAACTAAATAAAATAAAATAAACAAAAATAATTAAACCTACAAATAAACTAAACTAAAAAAAATAAAACCTAAAGTAAATTAAACCTAAACTTAAAACTAAACCCTAAATAAAATAAAATAAACTAAAAATAAACCTAAACCTAAACTAAAAAAGAAAAACTAAAAATAACCTAAAATAAAAACCTAAAACCTAAACCTATAAAAATAAAATTAAAACATAAACCTAAAACTAAAAATAAAAATAAAACTTAAACCTAAAAAATAAAATAAAAATAAAACTCAACTAAAAAATAAACCTAAACCTAAACCTAAACCTAAAAAAATAAACAAAAATAGAAAACCTAAACTAAAATAAATAAACCTAAAATAAATAAAATAACCTAAATAAAGATAAAAAAAACCTAAATAAAAATAAAAAATAAAATAAAATAAAATAAATAAAAATTAAACTAAATAAAAAAAATAAACATAAAACTACTGGTTTAGTTAATTCAAAAATAAAAGACCCTAAACCCTAAATCCTAAACTTTAAACCCTATACTAACCCTAAACCCTAAACGCTAAACCTATAACCCAAAACCTACAGCCCTAAACCCTAAACACTAAACCCTAAACCCTAAAAAATCTTAAACCTTAAACCCTAAACCGTATACCTTAAGCCATAAACCCTAAACCCTAAACCTTAAATCAAAAACCTACAACCCTAAACCCTAAATCTTACACACTAGACCCTAAAAAACCCTAAACCCTAATCTAACCATAAACCCTAAAGCCTAAAAACCCTAAACCCTAAAACCTAAACCCTAAACCCTAAACACTAACCCGAAACCCTAAACCTTAAAACCCTAAACCATAAAACCCTTAACTCTAAACACAAACCTTAAAAACCTTAAAAGCTAAACCTAAACAAAATAAAACCTAAAAGTAAAATAAATAAAAAAGCCTAAACCTAAATAAGATAAAATAACCCTAAGAATAAAAAAACTTAAATAAAATAAAAACTAAATGTAAAATAATAAAAAATAAACTTAAAATAGTCCTAAAATAAAATAAAATAAAAACTAAATAAAAACTTAAACCATGAACCTAAAAGTATAGGTTTAGTTAAATTTTTTTTAAAAAAAAATGTAAACCTTAAACACTAAACCCAAAAGTTAATAGTAAACCCTAAACCCTAAACTTATAACCCTAAACCCTAAACCCTAAAAAACCCTAAACACTTGCCTGAGCCTTCTCTCACACACTTATAAACTTATGCTACTTTTTCCTTCCACTTTGTAGAATTTAACCTAATTTTATCTTTCTACATACTAATTTCTTACTCTGTTTGCTCCTAAATGCATTCTCTCATCCTATGAGCTTTGCCTATCTATCCATTAGCTTGTTAATACTTGTATCTTTGTTTTCATCTTTTACGATATACTAGATATTTACCTAAACTAAATAGTTTTGGAGTTTATCCTCTAAGGATCTTAAATTAAAATTTCTAATAACATAAAAACCTAAAATCCAAAACTAAACAAAACACTAAACCCACTAAACCCTAAACCTAAACCTAACCCTAAACCCTAAACCCTAAACCCTAACCTAAATTAAACTATAAACCTAAACCCTAAACCTTAAAGATACCTAAACCTAAAACCTAAAGTATAAACCTAAATCTAAACCTAACTAAACTAAACCTAAACCCTAAACTAAAACCCTAAACCTAAACCTAAGCTAACCTAAACCCTAAATTAAACCCTAAAATCCTAAACCTAAAGTTTAAACTAAACCCTAAACCCTAAACCCTAAAATCTAAACCCTAAAGCTAAACACTAAATAAACCCTAAACTATAAATAAACTAAACCCTAAAAAAAAACCTAACCCTAAAACCCTAAAAAACCTAAACTAAATCAAACCTAAAAATAAAATAAATAAATAAAATATAAACTTAAATAAAATAATAAAATAAAAACTAAAACTAAAACTTAAACCTAAACTAAAAACTAAAATAAAATAAAAAATTAAAATAAACTAAAATAAAATGAAGAAAAACCTAAACTAAACTAAAAAGTAAAATAAACCTAATAATAAAATAACCTTAATAAAATATAAATTAAACTTAAAATAAAAATAAAGTAAACCTAAAATAAAATAAATTAGAAAACTAAATAAAAACCTAAACCTAAAATATAAATCTAAAAAGAGAACCTAAAAATAAATAAAACCTAAACCCTAAACTAAAAAAAACTAAACCTAAACTATATAAAATAACATAAAATAAATTAAATAAACCTAAAAATAAACTAAACTAAAATAAATAAAACCCAAACCTAAACATTAATTAAACTAATCCTAAACCTAAACCTAAACCTAAACCCTAAATAAAATAAAATAAACTAAAAATAAACCTAAACCTAAACTAAAAAATAAAACCAAAAAATAAACCTAAAATAAAAACTTAAAACCTAAACCTAAAAAAATGAAATAGAAACCTAAACCAAAACCTAAAAATAAATAAAAAAAACCTAAACCTAAAAAACAAAAGAAAAATAAAACTCAACTAAAAAAATAAACCAAAACATAAACCTAAAAAATTAACTAAAATAAAAAAACTAAACTAATATAAATAAACCTAAAATAAATAAACTAAACTAAATAAATATAAAAAATAAACTTAAATAAAAATAAAAAATAAAATAAACTAAAATAAATAAAAAGTAAACTAAATAAACTTAAACCTACTAGTTTACTTAATTTAAAAAAGTACCCTAAAACTAACTCTAAACCCTAAACCCTAAACCTACACCCCTAAAATTCCTAAAAAAACCAAAATGCTAAACCCTAAACCCTAAACCGTAAACCCTAACCATAAACCCTAAATCTAGAACCCTAAACCTATAACCCTAAACCCTAAACCCTAAACCCTAAATCGTATACCCTAAACCATAATCCTAAACTCTAAACCTTAAAATGAAAACCTATAACCCTAAACCCTAAATCTTACACACTAAACCCTAAAACACCCTAAACCCTAATCTAACCCTAAACCCTAAAGACTAAAAACTCTAAACCCTAACGCCTAAACACTAAACCCTAAACCCTAAACCCTAAACACTAACTCTAAACCCTAAACCCTAAAACCCTAAACTCTAAACACTAAACCCTAAAAACCTAAAAAGCTAAATCTAAATAAAATAAAACCTAAAAGTAAAATAAATAAAATAGGATAAACCTAAATAAGATAAAATAACCCTATGAATAAAAAAATATATATAAAATAATAACTAAAAGTAAAAGAAAAATAAAATAAACTTAAAATAGTCTAAAAATAAAATAAAATAAAATCTAAATAAAAACATAAACCATGAACCTAAAAGTACTGATTTACTTTATTTTTTTTTTTAAAAAAAAACCTAAACCCTAAACCTTAAACCCAAAAACCAATAGTAAACCATAAACCCTAAACCAATAACCCTAAAACCCAAACCCTAAAAAACCCTAAACACTATGCAAACCCTAAACACTCAACCCTAAACACTAATGCTTAAATCCTAAACCCTAAACTCTAAACCCTAAACCCTAACCCTAACCTTAAACCCTAAACCCTAACTAAACTCTCTAAACTAACTATAAACCTAAACACTAAACACTAAATCTTAAACCCTAAACTAACCTAAACTATAAAACTTTAACCCTAAACCTAAGTTTTATACCTAAACCTAAAACCTAAAGTATAAACCTAATCCTAAACCTAAAACCTTAACTAATTTTAAACCTAAACTTAAACCATAAAACCTAAACTAAAACTTTAACTAAATTTATATCCTAAACCCTATAAACAAAACTAAATCCTAAACTAAACCCTAAACCCTAAACTAATCATAAACCCTAAGCTAACCCTAAATTCTAAACCCTAAAGCTTAAACACTAAACCCTAAACCCTAAATCCTAAAACCCTAAACCCTAAAACCCTAAACCCCGAACCCTATACCCTAAAAATCTAAACTAAATAAAACCTAAAAATAAAATAAATAAATGAAATCTAAACTTAAATAAAATAATAAAATAAAATAAAATAAAAACTTAAAATAAAACATAAACCTAAACTAAAAACTAAAATATAATAAAAAATAAAAATATACTAAAATAAAATAAAGAAAAACCTAAACTAAACTAAAAAGTAAAATAAACCTAATAATAAAAAAACCTTAATAAAATATAAACTAAACTTAAAATAAAAATAAAGTAAACCTAAAATAGAAAAAATAAGAAACTAAATAAAAACCTAAACCTAAAATATAAACCTAAAAAGAAAACCTAAAAATAAATAGAACCTAAACCTTAAACTAAAAAAAAACTAAACGTAGACTAAATAAAATAAATTAATTTAAATTAAATAAACCTAAATATAAATAAAACTAAAATAAATAAAACCCAAACCTAAACCTTAATTAAACTAAACCAAAACCTCAACCTAAACCCTAAATAAAATAAAATAAACTAAAAATAAACCTAAACCTAAATTATAAAATAAAACCTAAAAATAAACCTAAAATAAAAACCTAAAACCTAAACCTACAAAAATGAAATAGAAACCTAAACCTAATCCTAAAAATAAATAATAAAACCTAAACCTAGAAAATAAAATAAAAATAAAACTCAACTAAAAAAATAAACTTAAACCTAAACCTAAAACATTAATTAAAATTAAAAACCAAAACTAATATAAATTAACCTAAAATAAATAAACTAAACTAAATAAAAATAAAAAATAATCCTAAATAAAAATAACAAATGAAATAAACTAAATAAACCAAAACCTACTAGTTTACAAAATTTTTTAAAAATAACCTAAACCCTTAATCCTAAACCATAAACACTAAAACTAACTCTAAACCCTAAACCCTAAACCTACACCCCTAAAAACCCTAAAAATCCCAAAACCCAAAACCCAAAACCCAAAACTGTAAACCCTAAACCATAAACCCTAAACCCCAAACCGTGAACTCTAAACCCTAAACACTAAACCCTAAACCCTAAACCTTAAACCCGAAACACTAAACCTAAAGCTCTAAACCCTAAACCCTAAAAATCCTTAAACCCTAAACCCTAAGCTAACCCTAAACCAAAAACCCTAAACCCTGAAAACCGTAAACCTTCAAACCTAAACACTATATCTTAAACCCTAAACCCTAAACCCTAAACCCTAAACCCTAAACTTTAAACCCAAAACCCTAAAAACCTAAAAACCTAAACCTATACTAAATAAAACCTAAAAATAAAATAAATAAAATACTTATACTTAAATAAGCTAAAAAAACCTAAACTAAAACCCAAACCTAAATTAAAAAAATAAAATAAAGTAAACTAATAAAAATAAACTAGAATAAAATAAATCATAACTTTAACTAAACTAAAAAAGAAATAAACCCAAGAAAAAAGCCTTAATTTAAATTAAAACTAAACGTAAAATAAAAATAAAATAAACCTAAAATAAACTTAAAATAAAACAAAATAAAAACTAAATAAAAACCTAAACACTATCCCTAAACGTACTAGTTTACATAATTTAATAAAAAAATAGTAAACCCTAAACCCTAAACCATAACACTAACCCTAAACCATAAACCCTAAACTCACTTCCCCAAACACTAAACCCAAAATCCTAAACCCTAAAAACCCTAAATCTTAAACCCTAAAACTCAACCTAAACCTAAACTCAAACCTAACCTAAATCTAAACATAAAGTTTAAACCCTAAATCTCAAAGTAAACCTAAACTCTAAACCTAAACTATAAACTCCTAAACTCTAAACCCTAAACCTAAACTAAACTTAAACTAACTAAACTAAACTCTACACCTAAACCTAAACTTAAACTTAAAACTATAAACTCAAACCAAACCTAAACTAATAACTCTAAACTAAACCCTAAACCTAAATAAAACCTAATTTAACTAAAACTATAAAACCTAAACCTAAACCTTAAACTAAACTAAAAACTAAACCTAAAAGTAAACTTAAACTAACCTACACTAAACCCTAAACTTAAAACTTAAACTATAAAGTTAAACACTAAACCTAAACCCTAAACCCTAAACTATAACCCTAAAACCCTAAAACCTAAACCTAAAACCCTAAAATGTAAATCCTAAACCTAAACCCTAACTAAAACCTAAAACCTAAACCTAACTAAATAAAACCTAAAATTAAAATAAATAAAACCTAAATAAAATAATATAATATAAAACCTAAACTAAAACCTAAACCTAAACCTAAAATAAAATAAAATAAATAAACTAAAATTAAATAAAGAAAAACCTAAACTAAACTATAAAATATAATAAAACTACGAATAAAATACCTTATTAAAATAAAAAAATGTAAAATAAAAATAAAATAAACATAAAATAAAATAAAATAAAAACTAAATAATAACCTAAACCTAAAATATAAACCTAAAAATAAAGCCTAAAAATAAATAATAAATAAAACCTAAACCCTAAACTAAAAAGAAAACAAAACCTAAACTAAATAAAATAAAGAAAACTAAAATAAATAAACCTAAAAATAAACTAAACTAAAATAAATGAAACCCAAACCTAAACCTTAATTAAACTAAAATTAAACCTAAACCTAAACCCTAAATAAAATAAAATCAACTAAAAGAAACCTAAACATAAACTAAAAAATAAAACCTAAAAATAAACCTAAAATAAAAACCTAAAACCTAAACTAACAAAAATGAAATAAAAACCTAAACCTAAACCTAGACCTATAAAATAAAATAAAAGTAAAACTCAACAAAAAAATAAACCTAAACTTAAAAAATAAACTAAAATAAAACCTAAAGTAATATAAATTAACTAAATTAAACTAAATTAAAATAACTAATAAACCTAAACACAAATAAAAATAAAATAAACTAAAAAAATTAAAGCCTAAACTTAATTTTAAAAAAAACCCTAAACCCTAAAACCCTAAACCTAAACCTAAACCTAAACCCTAAACTAAACAACTAAACCCTAAACCTAAACCCTAAACCTAAACCTAAACTATAAACAAACCCTAAACCTTAAACCCTAAAATATCAAACCCTAAACCTAACTATAAACCCTAAACCTAAAAATGCTAAACCCTAAACCTAAAGAGTAAACTATAAACCCTAATAAACCCTAAATCTAAACCCTAAAACCCTAAACCCTAAACCCTAAACTAAACCTAAACTTAAACCTAAACCTATAAACCATAAAACTATAAACCCTAAACTTAAACCTAAAATACTAAACCTCTAACTATAAACCCTAAACCTAAACCTAAAGCTGCTAAACCTAAACCCTAGAAACCCTACACTAATCCTAAACCCAAACCCTAAAACCCTAAACCTAAAACCTATAACCCTAAACCTAAATGTTAAACCCTAAAGTTTAAACCTAAAACCTAAAAAACTTAAACCTAAACTAAATAAACCTCAAAATAAAATAAATAAATAAACCTAAACTTAAATAAACTACAAAACTAAACTAAAACCTAAAATTAAAATAAAAATAAAATAACATAAACTAATAAGATAAAATAAATAACCTAAACTACACTAAATAAAATAAAATAAACCTAAGAATAAAAATCTTAAATTAAATTAAAATTAAATGTAAAATAAAAGTAAAATAAACCTAAAATAAAATAAAATTAACCCTAAACCATAAACCTAAACCCTAAATTCAAAACCCTAAACCCTAAATCCTAAACCCAAACCCTAAATTCAAAACCCTAACACTAACCCTAAACCTTAAACCCTAAGCTACAACCCTAAACCCTAAACACTAAAACCTTAACCTAAAGCCTAAAAAAACCCTAAAACCTAAACCCTAAACCCTAAACCTAAACACTAATAAACTAAAACCCTAAACCTAAATCTCAAATGTAATAAAACCCTAAACCATAAAACCCTAAATCCTAAACCCTAACTAACCCTAAACTCCCCTTAAACCTAAACTACACTATAAACTATGTTCAAAAGTAAACCTAGATTAAATATAAACCCTAAACCTAAAAACTAACCTAAACCCTAAATAACCCTAAACCCTAAACCCTAAACCTTAAACTTAAACTTAAACCTAAACTCTAACTAACCCTAAACTAACTCTAAACTCCTAAACTAATTCAAATTTTAAACATAAACCCTAAAGCCTAAACCTAACACTAACCTAAACCTAATCCTAAACTAACTAAACACTAAACCTAAACCCTAAACTAAACTCTAAACTAAACCTAAAACTTAAACCTAAATTCAATAAACTAAACCTCTAAAGTTTAAACCTAAACTTAAACTACATCTTAGTAAACCCAAATTCTAAACCCTAACCTTAAACACAATGTTTAACTTAAAACTATAAACTCCTAAACTTAAATAAATCAAAACCCTAAATTATAAAACTATAACTTTAAACTCCTAAACTAATCTAAACTTAAAATTAAACCCTACACTATAAATCCTAAACCTAAACCTAAACTAAACCCACTAAACTTAAACCTAAACCTAAACTCCTAAACTTAAACCTAAACTAAACCTAATTCTAACTTAAACTCTAAACTAAATCCTAAACCCTAAACCCTAAAACCTTATATCCTAAACCCTAAATAAACTCTAAACTCTAAACCCTAAATCCTAAAAACCCTAAACCCAAAAGCCTAAACCTTAAACCCTAAATCGTAAACCATAAAACTCCTAAACCATAAAGCTTAAACACTAAATAAAGAAACCCTAAACCCTAAATAAATAAACTTATGCCCTAAAACCCTAAATAAACCCTAAATAACCCTAATAAAACCTAAAACCTAAACCTAAACTAAATAAACCTAAAAATAAAAAAATAAATAAACTTAAACCTAAATAAAATAATAAAATAAAACCTAAACTAAATAAACATATAAAATAATATAATATAAAATAAATTATAATAAAATAAAGAAAACCAACTAAACTACACAATAAAATAAACCTAAGAATAAAACCTTCATAAAATAGAGAAATGTAAAATAAAATAAACCTAAAATAAAATAAAATAAACTAAATAAAATGTAAACCTAAAATATAAACCTAAAAAAATAAAACCTAAACCCTAAACTAAAAAAAAACTAAACCTAAACTAAATAAAATAAAATAAACTAAAATAAATACCTATAAATAAACTAAAATAAAACCTAAAGTAAACTAAACCTAAACCTAAAACTAAACCCAAAATGAAATAAAATAAACTAAAAATAAACCTAAACCTAAACTAAAAAATAGAACCTAAAAATAAACCAAAATTAAAACTTAAAACCAAAACCTATAAAAATAAAATTAAAACCTAAACCTAAACCTAAAAATAAAATATAAAATGTAAACCTAAAAAAGAAAATAAAAATAAAACATAACTAAAAATAAACCTAAACCTAAATCTAAACCCAAAAAAATAAACCAAAATAAAAAAATCTATACTAAAATAAAAAAACCTAAAATAAATAAACTAACCTAAATAAAATAAAAAATAAACCTAAAAATAAAAAAAATAAAATGAACTAAAATAAATAAAATAAACTAAATAAACTTAAAACTACTTAGTACTAAAAAAACCTAAACCTTGCTAAATTAAACCCTAAACCTAAAATAAAACCCTAAACCCTAACCCTAAACCCTAAAAATAAAACCTAAACCTAAACTAAACTTAAACTAAATCTTAAACCTAAACCTAAACCTAAACCATATAAACTAAACCTTAAACCTAAAAAAAACCCTAAACTAAGTTAATATAAACCCTAAACCCTAAACCTAAACTAAAATCTAAACCCTAAACTAACCTAAACCTAAACTAAAACCCTAAATCAAAAAAACCTAACCTATATCAAAACCTAAACCTAACTATAAACTAAACCCTAAACCTAAAGTTTAAAATTAAACTATAAACCCTAAAAACCCTAAACCCTAAAACCAAACTAAAACCCATAAAACCCTAAATGCTAAACCCTAAATCCTAAACCTAAAACCTAAAACTTAAAACCTAAACTAAATAAAACTCAAAATAAAATAAATAAATAAACCTAAACTTAAATAAACTACAAAACCTAAACTAAAACCTAAAATTAAAATAGAAAATAAAATAATGTAAAATATATACTAAGATAAAATAAATAATAACTAAACTAAATAAAATAAATGAACCTAAGAATAAAATCTTAAATTAAATTAAAATTAAATAAAATAAAAGTAAAATAAACCTAAAATAAAATAAAATAAACCTAAACCATAAACCTAAAACCCTAAATTTAAAACCCTAAACCCTAAATTAAACCTAAACCCTAAATTAAAACCCTAACACTAACCTAAACCTTAAACCCTATAAACCTAAACCCTAAAAACTTAACCTAAACCTAAAACCTAAACTAAATTTAAACTAAACCTAAACCAAATCCTCAAATGTAAACCTAAACTAAACCTAAATTTAAAACCTAAACCTAAACTCTAAACTACTAAACTAACTAAACTAAAACCTAAACTAAACCCTAAATCAACCTAAACCTAAAACTTAAACTTAAACCTAAACTTAAACCCTAATCTCAACTAAACTTTAAACTTAAACCCTAAACTAAATTAAACATAAACTAAACTAAACCCTAACAAACCTTAAACCTAAAAAACTTTAACTAAACACTAAATAAACCTAAACTTAAAACCTAAACTATAAACCTAAAACCTAAACCTAAATCCTCAACTTAAACCTAAACCTAAAGTTAAAATTTTAAACCCTAAACTACATCTTAAAGAAAACTCCTAAATCTAAACCTTGCTAACCTAAACATAAATAAACAACCTAAAACTAAAACCTCAAACTTTAAATAAACTATAAACCTAAATTAAAACTATAAATCTAAACCTTTAAACCAAAACCTAATCCTAAATTTTAAAACTAAATGCTAAACCTACACTAAATAACTAAACCTAAAACCCTAAACTCCTAAACTTAAACACTAAACTTAAACCTAATAACCCTAAACTCTAACCTTAAACTAAACTCCTAAACTTAAACCTTAAAAACTAACTCCTAAAACTAAACCTAAAACCTAAACCCTAAACCTAAAACCTAAACCTAAACTTTAAACTAAACCCTAAACCTAAACCTAAACTATAAACCATAAACCTAAAATATCAAACTTAAACTGCTAACTATAAACCTTAAACCTAAACCTAAAGAAATAAACCCTAAACCTAAATAGAACCCTAAACCCTAACCCTAAACCTAAACCCTAAACCTAAACCTAAAACCTAAACCCTAAACCCTAAATGCTAAACCCTAAAGCCTAAACCTAAAACCCTAAAACTTAAACCTAAACTAAATAAAACCTCAAAATAAAATAAATAAATAAACCTAAACTTAAATAAACTACAAAATCAAACTAAAACCTAAAATTAAAATAGAAAATAAAATAACATAAACTAATAAAAAATATACTAAGATAAAATAAATAACCTAAACTACACTAAATAAAATAAAATAAACCTAAGAATAAAAATCTTAAATTAAATTAAAATTAAATGTAAAATAAAAAAGTAAAATAAACCTAAAATAAAATAAAATTAACCCTAAACCATAAACCCAAACCCTAAATTCAAAACCCTAAACCCTAAACCTAAACCTAAATTCAAAACCCTAACACTAACCCTAAACCTAAACCTAAGCTCTACAACCCTAAACCCTAAACACTAAAACCTAACCCTAAACCCTAAAACCTAAAACCTAAACCCTAAACCTAACTAAACACTAATGTTTAAACCTAAAACCCTAAACCTAAATCTCAAATGTAAATAAACCCTAAACTATAAACCCTAACTAAACTCAACTAACCTAAACCTAATTTTAAACTAAACTTAAAATAAAATATATCAAAAGGTTAGGTGTGATTAGGATTAGAAGTTAGGTGGGAAGATTTAAGATGAGGGTTTATAAACTCTAAACTAAACCTACACCATAAACTAACCCTAAACTAAACTAAATCTAAACCCTAAACTACACCCTAAACCCTAAACTAAACCCTAAACTTAAACCTAAATTTAAACCTAATCTCAACTAACCTAAACCTTAAACCTAAACTAAAGTTTAAAATAAAAAAGCTCTAAACCTAACACTAACCTAAACCCTAAACCTAAACTACTAACCCAAACACTAAATTCTAAACTATAAACCTAAAACTTAAACTTAAAACCTAAAACCCTAAAGTTTAACTCAACTTAAACCTTAAACCTAAAGAAACTTAAACCCTAAACTTACATCTAGTAAACTAAATCTAAACTCTAAGCACCTAAACACAAATGTTTTAACTTAAAACTATAAACCCTAAACTTTAAATAAATCAAACTAAATTAAACTATAACTAAACCCTAATCTTAAACCTAAAACTTAATCCTAAATCTAAAACTAAATGCTAAACTGCACTATAAACTAACCTTAAACCTAAACCTAAACTAACCTAAACACTAAACTACAACTTAAACCTAAACTTAAACTATAAACTATAAACTAAAGTTTAAACTTAAACCTAATCCTAAACTCTAACCCTAAACCTTAAACCTAAACTTAAACCTAAACCTAAAACCCTATACCTAAACTAAATAAATCTAAACTTAAACTCTAAATTAAAAAAAACCCTAAACCCAAAAGCCTAAACCTTAAACCCTAAATCGTAAACCATAAAACCCCTAAACCATAAAGCTTAAACACTAAACAATAAACCCTAAACCCTAAACCCTAAATCCTAAAACCTTATGCACTAAAACCCTAAATCAGAAACCTAAACCTAATAAAAAACCTAAAACCTAAACCTAAACTAAATAAAACCTAAAAATAAAATAAATAAATAAACTTAAACCTAAATAAAATAATAAAATAAAATAAAATAAAAACCTAAACTAAAACCTAAACCTAAACGTAAAAAATATAATATAATATAAAAATAAATTATAATAAAATAAAGAAAAACCTAAACTAAACTACAATAAAATAAACCTAAGAATAAAAAAACATTCATAAAATAGAAAATGTAAAAGAAAAATAAAATAAACCTAAAATAAAATAAAATAAAAACTAAATAAAATATAAACCTAAAATATAAACCTAAAATAAATAAAAATAAAACCTAAACCCTAAACAAAAAAAAAAAACTAAACCTAAACTAAATAAAATAAAATAAACTAAAATAAATACCTATAAATAAGCTAAACTAAAATAAATAAAACCTAAAGTAAACTAAACCTAAACCTAAAACTAAACCCAAAATGAAATAAAATAAACTAAAAATAAACCTAAACCTAAACTAAAAAAAAACCCTAAAATTAAAACTTAAGACCTAAACCTATAAAAAATAAAATTAAAACCTAAACCTAAACCTAAAATAAAAAAAAATGTAAACCTAAAAAATAAAATAAAAATAAAACATAACTAAAAATAAACCTAAACCTAAATCTAAACCCAAAAAAATAAACCAAAATAAAAAAACCTATACTAAAATAAAAAAACCTAAAATAAATAAACTAACCTAAATAAAATAAAAAATAAACCTAAATAAAATTAAAAATAAAATGAACTAAAATAAATAAAAAATAAACTAAATAAACTTAAAACTACTCGTTTAGTCAATTTAAAAATAAAAAACCCTAAACCCTAAATCCTAAACCCTAAACCCTAAACCCTAAACCTTAAACCCTAAAACTAACCCTAAACCCTAAACGCTAAACCTACAACCCTAAACCCTAACCCTATAACCCTAAACCCCAAACCCCAAACCCAAAAAAATAGTAAACCCTAAACCTAAACCTATAACCTAAAATGTAAACCTAAAACCCTAAATAAGTAAACCTAACCTAATCTGAACTAACCCTAACCCTCTTTAAACCCTAAACTTAAACCCTAACACTTAAACTCAAAACCTAAACTAACTATAAACTAAACCTAAACCCTAAACCTAAACTAACCCTAAACCTAAATCTAAACCCTAATAACTATAAACGAAAAGTTTAAATCCTAAACCCTAAACCCTAAACCCTAAACTAACCCTAAACCTTAACCTAAACCTTAAACCCTAAACTATAAACTAAAACTTTAAACCCAAAAGTTTAAACACTAAACCCTAAACCCTATACCCTAAATCCTAAAACCCTAAACCCTAAACCTAACCCTAAACCCTAAAAACCTAAACTAAATAAAACCTAAAAATAAAATAAATACATAAAATCTAAACTTAAATAAAATAATAAAATATAATAAATTAAAAACTTAAACTAAAAATTAAAATAAAATAAAAAATAAAAATAAACTAAATTAAAATAAAAAACCTAAACTAAACTTTAAAGTAAAATAAACCTAATAATAAAAAACTTTAATAAAATATAAATTAAACTTAAAATAAAAAAAAGTAAACCTAAAATAAAATAAAATAAAAAATTAAATAAAACCTAAACCTAAAATATAAACCTAAAAAACCTTAAAATAAATAAAACCTAAACTAAAAAAAAAACTAAACTTAAACTAAATAAAATAAAATAAATTAAATTAAATAAACCTAAAAAATAAACTAAACTAAAATAAATAAAACCAAAACTTAAACCTTAATAAAACTAAAGTGAAACCTAAACCTAAATCCTAAATAGAATAAAATAAACAAAAAATAAACGTAAACCTAAATTGAAAAAGCAAACCTAAAAATAAACCTAAAATAAAAACCGAAAACCTAAACCTACAAAAATGAAATAGAAACCTAAACCTAAACCTAAACATAAAAATAAATAATAAAACCTAAACTAAAAAATAAAATGAAAATAAAACTCAACTAAAAAAGTAATCCTAAACATAAACCTAAAAAAATTAACAAAAATAAAAAAACTGCTAAATAAATAAACTAAATAATAATGAAAAATAAACTTAAATAAAAATAAAAATAAAATAAACTAAAATAAATATAAAGTAAACTAAATAAACCTAAACTTACAAGTTTACTTAATTTAAAATAAAACCCTAAACCCTTAATCCTAAACCATAAACCCTAAATCATAAACCCTAACTCTAAACCCTAAACCTAAACCAAACCCAAAAAAACCTTAAAACCCAAAAATTAAATCCTAAACCCTAAACCATAAACCCTAAACCCACAACCCTAAACCTACAACACTAAACCCTAAACCCTAAACTCTAAAACCTAAACTTAAACCCTAAATCATTTACCTTAAATCAACCTAAACTTAAATAAAAAATGGACAACCCTAAACCCTAAATATTACACAAAACCCTAAAACCCTAAACCCTAATCTAACCCTAAACCCTAAAGTTTCAACCCTAAACCTAAAGCCTAAACACTAAATCCTAATCCCTAAATCCTAAACCCTAAACTAAACACTAACCCAAAACCCTAAACCTCAAACCTAAACCCTAAAACCCTAAACTCTAAACACTAAACCCTAAAACCTAAAAGGTAAACCTAAACAAAATAAACCTAAAAGTAAAATAAATAAAAGCCTAAACCTAAATAAGATAAAATAACCCTAAGAATAAAAACTTAAATGAAATAAAACTAAATGTAAAAATAAAATAAAATAAAATAAATAAAATAAAAAATAAAACTAAATAAAACATAAACCTAACCTAAAAGTAAACTTTAATTTTAAAATTAAACTTAAACCAAAAAACTAATAAGAAACCCTAAACCCTAAACCTAAAAAACTAAACACTAAGTAAAACCCTAAACCTAAAACTTAAACCTAAACTAAACCTAAACTCTCTATAACTTAAACTAAGCCCTAAACCCTAATTAAACTCTAAACCCTAAACTCCTAAACTAACTAAACTAAACTAAACTATAAACCTTAACCTAAATTTAAATTATAACACTAAACCCTAAAACCTAAAGCATAAACCCTAAACTTAAACCTAAAACTCATCAATTATAAACTAAACTATAAACTAGAACCTAAACCTAAACTTCTAAACCTAAATCTAAATAAAAACCATAAAACCTAAAGCCTAAACCCTAAACCCTAAACCCTAAACTAACCCTAAACCCTAAGCTAACCCTAAACCTTAAACCCTAAACCCTAAACCTTAAAACCTTAAACCTTAAAGCTTAAACACTAAACCCTAATCCCTAAATCCTAAATCCTAAAACCCTAAACCCTAAAAACCTAAACTATATAAAACCTAGAAATAAAATAAATAAATAAAATCTAAACATAAATAAAATAATAAATTAAAATAAAATAAAAACTTAAACTAAAACTTAAACCTAAACTAAAAACTAAAATAAAATAAAAAATAAATTTAAACTAAAATAAAATAAAGAAAAACCTAAACTAAACTAAAAAGTAAAATAAACCTAATAATAAAAAAGTAAACCTTAAATAAAATTTAATAAAAAACTAAATAAAAACCTAAACCTAAAATATAAACCTAAAAAGAAAACCTAAAAATAAATAAAACCTAAACCCTAAACTAAATAAAAACTAAACCTAAAATAAATTAAATTAAATTAAAAATATAAAAAATTAAACTAAAATAAAACCCAAACCTAAACCTTAATTAAACTAAACCTAAACCCAAAACCTAAACCCTAAATAAAATAAAATAAACTAAAAAAACCTAAACCTAAACTAATAACAAAATAAACCTAAAATAAACCTAAAAACCTAAAACCTAAACCTAAAATGAAAAACCTAAACCTAAACCTAAAACAAAAAAAAATAACTCTAACCTAAACCAAAAAAAAAAATTAACTAAAATAAAACCATAATTAAACTAAATAAAATAAACCTAAATAAAATAAAAAGAAATAAACTAAAATAAATAAAAAGTAAACTAAATAAACTAAATCTACTAAACTAAAACCTAAACCCTTAATCCTAAACTATAAACCCTAAATAAACTCTAAAATTAACTCTAAACCCTAAACAAATTCCACCCTAAAACCCTAACTAAACCTAAACCTAAACCCTAAACTATAAACTAAACCTAAAAACTAAACTAAACCCTAAACCCTAAACTAAACTAAAATCCTAAACCTAAACCTAAACTAAAACCCTAAACCTAAACATTTAACCCTAAACTCAAACCTAAAACCTTAAATAAACACTAAATCCAAAACCCTAAACCCAAAACTATCCCTAAACCCTAAACTAAACCTAAACCTAAACTAAACCCTAAACACTTAACCCTAAAGCTAAACCTAAAAAAAACCTAAAACCAAAGCTAAATTAAAAACCTAAAATAAATAAATAAAATACTTAAACTTAAATAAACTAAAAAACCTAAACTAAAACCTAAACCTAAATTTAAATAAAATAAAATTAATAAAATAAACTAAATAAAATAAATCATAACTTAATAAACTAAAATAATAAAATAAACCTAAAAAATAACTAAATGTAAAAATAAAAATAATATAAACCTAAATAAACCTAAAAAAATAAAACTAAAAAAAACCTAAACTAAAAGTTCATAATTAATAACAAAAGTACTTAACCCTAAACCCTAACACTAACCCTAAACCATAAACTCTAAACCAAAAACCCTAAACCTAAAAAACCCTAAATCATAAGTAGTAAAAAACCCTAAACCCTAAACCTAACCTAACTTAAACGCTAAAGTTAAACCCTAAACCAAACCCTAAATCTCAAAGTAAACTAAACCCTAAGTTCTAAACTAACCTAACTAAATCTAAAAACCTAAAACTTAATAAAATAAATAAACTACACTAACTAAACCTAAACTAAACCTCTAAACCTAACCTAAACTTAACCTAAAAATAAAATAAATCTAAATTTAAAACTAAACTCTAAACTAAACTAAACTAAAAAAACTAAACCTAAACCTAAACTAACTAAAAACAAACCCTAAAATCCTAAACCTAATAATAATAATTTAAACTAAACTTAAAACTAAACTAAAGAAACACTAAACCCTAAACCCTAAACCTAAACTATAAACTTAACCCTAACTAAATCCTAAAGCCCTAAACCCTAAAACCAAAACATAAACCCTAAACTAACCCTAACTAAAACCTAAACCTTAACTAAATAAAACCTAAAAATAAAATAAATAAAAAGCCTTAAACCTAAATAAAAAAATAATATAATCTAATATAAAAACTTAAACTAAAGCCTAAACTTAAACCTAAACCTAAAATAAAAATAAAAGAATAAATAAAAAAACTAAAATTAAATAAAGAAAACCTAAACTAAACTATAAAATATATAAAAGCTAAAAAAACCTTAATAAAATAAAATTAAATTAAAAATAAAATAAACTAAAATAAAATAAAAAAAACTAAATAAAAGCTAAACCAAAAAAATATAAACCTAAAAAAAAAAATAAATAAAATAAAACCTAAACCCTCAACTAAAAGAAACTAAACCTAAACTAAAAAAAAAAACTAAAATAAATAAACCCAAAATAAACTAAACTAAAATAACCCAAACCTAAACCTAATTAAACTAAACTTAAACCAAAACCCTAAATAAAATAAAATAAACTAAAAAAACCTAAACCTAAACTAAAATAAACCCTAAAAAAACCTAAAAATCTATAACCTAAACCTACAAATGAAATAAAACCTAAACATAAACCAAATAAAATTAAAATAAAAGTAAACTCAACAAAACCTAAACCTAAACAAAAATAAACTAAAATAAAACCTAAAGTAATATAAATAAACCTAAAATTAATAAACTAAACTAAATAAAATAATAAACCTAAACACAAATAAAAAAATAAAATAAATTAAATAAATAATAAACTAAATAAACCTAAACTATATTTAATTTTAAAAAAACCTAAATCCTAAACCATAAACCCTAAACCCTAAACACTAAAACTAACTCTAAACCCTAAACCCTAACCCTAACCCTATAACCCTAAACTCTAAATCATAAACTCTAAACCTTAAACCCTAAACCCTAAATCCTAAACCCTAAACCATAAACCATAAACCATAAACCCTAAAATTAACCCTAAACCCTAAACCCTAAGCTAACCATAAACCCTAAACCCTAAACCCTAAAGCCTAAATGCAAAAACCTAAACCCTAAACCCTAAACCCTAAAACCCTAAATCTTAAAACCCATAACCCTAAACACTAAACCCTAAAGCCTAAAGCCTAAAACCCTAAAAACTTAAACCTAAACTAAATAAAACCTAAAAATAAAATAAATAAATAATCCTAAAATTAAATAAACTAAAAAACCTAAACTAAAACCTATACTAAAAAATAAAAGAAAGTAAACTAAAATAAACTAAGATAAAATAAATAACCTAATAAAATAAAATAAACTAAGGTTAAATTAAATTAAAACTAAAAAAATAAAAGTAAAATAAACCTAAAATAAACCTAAAATATAATAACCTAAATAATAAAACTAATAAATAAACTAAACTAAATAATAAAACTAAAATAAAAATAAACTAAATAACCCTAAACCTAAACCAAAACTAAACCCTAAACCTAAAAAAAACTAAAATAAACTAAACCTAAACTTAAATAAACTAAACCTAAATCTAAACCTAAATAACTCCTAAAAATAAACCTAAACTAAACCCTAAAATAAATCCCTAACTAAACTAAACTAACTTAAACTAAAAAACCTAACTAAATAAACTTAAACCTAAATCCTAAACTAAACCTAAAACTACTAAAACTAAACCTACTAACCTAAATTAAACTTAAATTTTAAACTTAAAACTAACCTAACCTAACTAAACTAAAACTTACCTAAATACTAAACTAAACTTAAACCTAAATACATAACTAAACCTAAATCTCAGTAAATCAAACTAACTAATCCTAAATACTAATGTTAAACTTAAAACTCTAAACTAAACTAAAATAAATCATAAACTAAATCATAAACCCTAAAGTTTAAACTAACTTAAACCTTAAACTAATAAACCAAAACTCTACACTATAAATAACTAACCTAAAAACTTAAATAACCTAAATATTGAAAAATATTGAAACCTAAACCTAAACCCTAACTTAAACCTAAACCTAAACCTAAAGTTAAACTAAACCTTAAACTAATCTAACCTAACTAAACCTTAAATAAAACTAAAACCTAAATTTATACCCTAAACCCTAAACTAATAAACTCTAAACCCTAAACCCTAAAAACCCTAAACCCCAAAGCCTAAACCTTAAACCCTAAACTTTAAACCCTAAACCATAAAACCCCTAAACCATAAAACTTAAACACTAAACACTAAACCCTAGACCCCAAACCCTAAATCCTAAAACCTTATGCCCTAAAACCCCAAATCCTAAACTCTAAACCCTTAACCCTAACTAAAAACCTAAAAACTTAAACCTAAACTAAACAAAACCTAAAAATAAAATAAATAAATAAAACCTAAACCTAAATAAAATAATAAAATAAAATAAAATAAAAACCTAAACTAAAACCTAAACATAAACCTAAAAGAAATAAAATAAAATATAAAATAAATTACATAAAATAAAGAAAAATAAACTAAACTAAATAAAAATAAACCTAAGAATAAAACCTTCATAAAATAGACAAAAAGTAAAATGAAAATAAAATAAACCTAAAATAAAATAAAATAAAAACTTAAACCTAAAATATAAACCTAAAAATAAATAAAAAATAAAACCTAAACCCAAAACTAAATAAAATAAAATAAACTAAAATAAATAAGCATATAAATAAACTAAACTAAAATAAATAAAACCTAAAGTAAACTAAACCAAAACCTAAAACTAAACCCTAAATAAAATAAAATAAACTAAAAATAAACTTAACCCTAAACGAAAAAATAAAACTAAAAAATTAACCTAAAATAAAAACCTAAAACCTAAACCTACAAAAATAAAATTAAAAGTTAAAGCTAAACCTAAAAATAAAAAATAAAACTTATACCTAAAAAATAAAATAAAAATAAAACTCTACTAAATAATAAACTTAAACCTAAATCTAAACCTAAAGAATAAACCAAAATTAAAAACCTAAACTAAAATAAATAAACCTAAAATAAATAAACTAACCTAATTAAAAATGAAAAATAACATGAACTAAATAAATAAAAAATAAACTAAATAAACTTAAAACTGTTGGTTTAGTTAATTTATAAATAAAAAACCCTAAACCCTAAATCCTAAACCCCGAAACCTTAAATCCTAAAATTAACCCTAAACCCTAAACGCTAAACCTACAACCCTAAACCTACAATCCTAAATCCTAAACCCTAAACCCTAAACCCTAAAAATCCCTAAACCCTAAACCATAAATCGTATATCCTAAACCATAAACACTAAATACTAAACCCTATACATTAAGCCTTAAACCATAAACCTATAACCCTAAACCCTAAATCTTAAACACTAAACCCTAAACCCTAATCTAACCCTAAAGCCTAAAAACCCTAAACCAAACACTAAACCTAAACCTAAACCCTAAAACCTTCTATCTCTAAATGCTCTTCAAGATTTCCAGGTTCTTCTTTCCTTGGTTTGGCCATGTTTCTGCTCCTTCATCATTCCAAGATTTTGTTTCCTGCTTATGTGATTTTCCCTTGATCTTACAATGGCAAAAGCGTCGCTTTCCATGCAGTAGAGCTCTTCGAACTTGGAGGCGTCAGTTAAGGCTTTCAATTTTCAAGGTAATATCGATCCGACTCTAGCCATTACTATGCCTACTATTAAGTCCTTCAAGGATTCTTTATCTGGTAAGAACACTTGCTCTAATGCTTCGGTCAATTTAATCTTAACTTCTTTCCATGGAATGTCGACTGTAATGTGCTCGAATCTTAATGTGGTAAAGCTAGCGAAGCCCTTTGAATTTTCATTAGTTGGTTTTCAGGCCACCCAACACTTGAAAGCATCTAATCTTTCTTTCATAGCCTAAAGCTCTTGAGTCTATTTACTATCGGATTGATTGATCCTATACATATCCTTATTCAGTTATCTAATGATTTAGATTACTCAAGAGTCTTTTCGCCTTACTTTGTGTACAATTATCAAATGAGGTTTTGAAATGGTCTCCTCTATTTGATGTCAAAGAGGAATCCCCAATTATTATGGCAAGCTTTCCAAACATGAGGATACATTACGCCATCAAGTCCTATTGGGGCTCTTTAGTAGGCCCTTCAAATAGATCAAGCCAGAGATCACCATCATTTGCTCGTATTTTGGTTGAGATTGATATTACCAAAAAGTACCCTAAAGAAGTTTGGATCAGTTCGAAAAAATTTAGGTATAATCAAAAATTGGGTCCCTATTTTTTGCACACATTGTAAGATCCATGGTCATGATCACTCTGAATGCTTTGTGTTACACCCTAATCTTAAAAAAAAAAAATTGCCTGATCTTAATCCCTCTCTAACAAATGAAAAAAACAATAAGTTCACTTATGTGCCTAAAGTTACTCAAAATGGAACTCACCCTCCTACCCCCTTTCCTTTATTACTTATAGATTTTCCTATTGGAGAATAATCTGAGCTTGATAAAAATAATGATATTGAGGTTTGTGAGGAAACTAATGATAACTTACCTAACATTGCTTCTACTTGTAATAACTTGGCATCTTAAGACAATGCCTTGACTCATATGAATCATAATGGTGATTTGAATGGGAACCTCAAGTTGGATCAAAATCTCAAAACTAATTCTGGAATTGTTCTAAAGAATTTTGATAATTTGGTGATGGATCAAAATCTACATAGTACTCAAGGAAATGAAAATGAATTTTGGGCTATTAATGGTGCCACAACCTCTCCTTCTATTACTCTATAGAGTGATACTCATGCTAACCCTATTTCTCAACCTAACTCTGATACCGAAGAAGGGAAAATCACCATTAGGAATGCTTTGAGAGATACTGGTCCTATTCTGAATATCACAAATCACCCTCTTTTAGATGGAGATACTTTGGACATAAATATGCCTTTCAAACTAAAAAAAAATTTTAAAGCTAGAATGTTCACTAATAGCTCCACTAGAACCACTCGATCTCTAACTTCCAAATAATTGTTTCATGTTTCTCTTCTTCTTATTTTTCATTTTTTCGCTTCTCTTCTCTCTTTCTTATTATTATCAATTTTCTTATTTGGAATGTTTGGGGTATTGGGACTCCTCACAACCAAGAAGCCTTTGTCGCACTCTTAACATAGCTTGTTGTTATTGAACCATTCATTCACTCTTCTAAGATCACTGTTGCTAGAATGCTTGGCTTTCAAAACTCCTTTTTTATAATATTAACAATAAAATTTGGTTTTTGGAATAATCAACATATATCCTTGGTTAATGTTCAAATCTCATTGGGTGAATTTTCGCTTTGGTTCATTTATTTATGCTTCTTGTAATAGAACTGTAGAGCATCCTTTGGGATAACTTAAGAACCTTTGCCTCCTCTCCAACAAATCTTGGTTGGTTGGTGGTGATTTCAACATTATTCTCGCTCTAAAGAAGGGGAGGTTGCTCTCCCAACATTCATTCCATGGAAGACTTTTCTAATATGATTCTTGATTGTAATCATTGATATTAGTCTCACTACATGTGAAATACTTCTGGCAAGTGCTTGATAGGACCCTCTTACCCTTTGGATCAATCAATGGCCTCTTACTTGGCTGAAAATTTAAGCAAAACTTTATCCAGACCATGCTCGCTTTTGATTTCTCCAAAATCCCTCCACTAGACTATCCTCCCCTACCCTTTTAGATTCCAAAATATGTGGATCCAACATAGTGATTTCATTAATGTTATTTCCATTAATTCATGGCCCTACTCTCATCCCGATAATTCCATTAAAGGCATGATTCACCTTGGCTTAAGCTAAAAGTTTAAAAAATCTAAATTGGTGGAACAAGCATCATTTTAAAAAATCTTTTGCAAATCTCAAAAAATATGGAACAACTTATTTGCTCTTGAAGATGTTTGACCGACTCTAATAAGCTTGATGAATTGAATAAAGATAACTTGATAATTATCAATATGGAGGAAACCTACGGCAAGAAGCAATATATTGATGGTGATAGAAACACAAGGTATTTCCATGCTCTTTTTTTTAAAAAAAAGAAAGCCTTAAACTCTATTAAAAAATCAAAATGATAACTAACCTGATATCGACAATAATGATATTAAAGATTCTCATACATCATTTTCAAATTTATTAAATAACCCCTCCTTAGAAGCCATCTCCAACACACATATGATCTCCTTGATCTCTAATGATGAAAACCACTTACTCACTTTTCCTACAAGTGAGATTGGTAGTATTCTCAATAGCATGAACACACTGTTGTCGGCCCCCAAGGCTACATGACTCATTCTTTTTCAACATTATTATTTTATTGACTTGTTGATGCGGTTGCTAATTTTTTTTATGGTAACCCTTTACCTAGATATTTTTCTAGCCCTTCCATTGTTCTCATTCCCAAAATTAATAATTCTGAATCTTGGGGCAATTTCAGACCTATCAGCCTTTGCACCTTCTTTCATAAACACATTGTTAAATTGATTGCTAATAGAATTAATCCGTTGCTGCCTAAAATTATTTCCACCAACCAAACTGGCATCATTAAAGGTATATCTATAACATACTTCTAAGAGAGTGATTCATGATATTGATGTTTCTATCAGAGGTGGTAACATCCTTTTTAAACTGGACATCACTAAAGCTTTCGACAACCTCTCTTGGGATTTCCTTTTTCAAATTCTTCATTTGCTTAGGTTTTCTGATTATTTTATCTGCTCATCAAAAAATTGCATTACAAATGTTTGGTTTCATCATGAATGGTGAATCCCTAGGTTTTTCAAGCATGGTTTGAGACAAGGGATCTCTTTTTATATTATTGCTGAATATCTATCTAGAGTCTCAATGATCTTTTACAATAATCCTAGATGTTTTATAGAACTCAAGGTGGTCTTCCGCTCTCATCTTAGTTTTGCGATGACTTTATAATCTTTTGCAATGCCTCAATTCCTCACATTAAAACTATTAAGAATCTTTTAAATAAATTTGGCAATGAAAGGTCTTTTTTTTCTCAATGAAGGCAAAAGTTTCATTCCATTCTTCTAAATTCTGCAATAGACCAACCAAATCTTGAGAATTACTAATTTTCAACAACAACTTCCTATTAAATATCTTGCTTCCTTTTAAAGGTCAAAAGATCTCACCTTTTGATGAGCTAATCCAAAAAATCTCTAATAAAATTTTTGTTTAGGGAATTTCATTTACTTTCATTTGGTGGTAGGCTCACTTTGATTAAGAGCACCCTTAACTCCATGCCTTTGTATCTCATTCAAACCATCAACCAACTCTACCATTAATGTAATTGAGCATTAACAAATTTTTCTAGGGATCTAACAATTCCTCTAAAAAAAACTGACCTCATGGTATAAAACCTATGGCACTTTTGAAGGTGGTCTTGATGTAAACCAATCAAGGAAACTATCACGCTTTTCTTATAAACTTTGGTGGAATTTTAGAAAAATAAATATGGGCTAATTTCATGATCAAATACTACTGGTAAGCACCCTCTCATCCCTATAAAGTGGAGATTCTTCGCTTTGGAAAAGACTAGTTCCATCAAATAAACTTAATTTTAATTTGGGATTAACCTCCTCTTTCTTTTGGCAAGATAACGACTGAGGGTCCATTGCTCTACTTTCTACCATTCCACTATTAAAGTGAACTCCTTCGCAATAATATGTGGAACAAAGCTTATGATTATATTCCTCCTCTCTTTAAATAAGCTTACTACTATTCCTATCATTCCTACCAATCAAGATCGATCCTTTTAAGCTTTACATAATGGTGATTTCAACTTTAAAATGTTTGATTCACATTAAAGAAGCTCATGATTTTTCCTATGTGTTTTCCAAACTTTGGAATAACAATATCCATACTTTATTTTATTCTTATTTTGATTTTGAAAAACTTCATCCCTATTGACTCCTTTGTGGGGTAAAGGTTTTCAATTACCTTCAAAATGCCAATTTTTTTCACATTGAGAATGTGAACCATGTTTTGTTAATGGGGCCATTGCTTCTAAGCTTTGATTTGGTATGATGACCTCTTTAACATTGTCATTTTCAATGGCTCCTTAAATTTATACCAACTCTTGAAGTTTATTTTGACAACATAAAGGTCACATTAAAGTCATAATTGCTATCACTCTTATTTGGTTCATATGGATGGACCAAATGATGCAAAACATCATGGGATCCCTATGAACCACATGAGGATAATTACTAGAACTAAAACAAAATCCGGACTTGTTTAATGCCAAATTAATTAAATACAAATAATTCAAAGGTGCAAATTTGTGGCCAATAAATTGGGTTTTAACTTGTCGGATCAACCCATCTCAGAAGATGACAAGATTTTTATTGGGTAAAACCTCATGCCAACACTATTAAAGTTAACATTGATGGCTCTGTCTCTCCTAAAGGTTCAAGCCGTGGTGGCATTTTCAAAAATCTTAATGGAAAATTCCTATGTGCTTTTGCATACCCCTTAATCCTTGCTCGTTCTCTTGTCGAGCTCATGGTAGTGTACAAAGCTCTTGAAATTTGCCTTCAAAAAAGGTTGGCTCAATATTTGATTGAGGTGGATGCCCTTCTCGATTGATCTTTGACTTAATATAAATACGTAATTGTACTACCTTCTTAAGCAAACTAGAGCTCTCCTTGCCCAACTCTATTTTAAAATCACTCATGTATGGCATGAGGGTAATGCATGTGTCGATTATCCGCCAATCTGCTGCTAGATTGATGGTATAAAATTCTTTGATCAACTAACCCTTCCTAAACATTTGTGTGGTTGGTTAATCTAGACAATATTGGGTTCCTTATCTCGTAAATTAATCTAACCTATTGGATTCACGCTTCATCAATACCTCTTTATTGCATGATCATTTTCTATTTATGTTGTTACTTCTTTGGTCTTTACGATGCATCAACCCGATATCCCTTGTTTACTTGTCATCTCTGTGTTTGTTGGTATAATTGTCCTAGTTTTAATTTTAATCGCTTCTATTATTTTTACTAATGTGGCCGCTTTGAAATTTCTAATGCATCATCAAATTACTACGTCCTTACAGCTAAGTGGCATCTATTGTTGGTTTAATTATCCCAACCTTGTTTGGGGTCTTGTTATTTCTGCCTCTCCTATGCTCCATAACTTACCTTCATAACCTGTAAGGAGAGATCTAGCAATATCCTGGCTATAACATTTTCTATGCAGATTTGGAATTATTTCTTGAATTCCAATATTCCTGATGATGTGGGACTAGCTACTCGATTCTTTGTTCCTTTGCTTTTAATGGTTTATCTTATGTTGGATGCAACATCTATGTTGAAGGTTTAATTGTTGGACTTTTGGGCCTTTCATCAAGTAGTAGGAGTTGGTTTAATGTATTTGTTGTATGTCATTACTAACCCAATACCTATAAGGAAAGAATCCATACCATTATTAATGGCTCGTTTGGAATTTTTAATGACTTCCAAGATGATTTCTCTGAGGATGATAGTTCTACTACTAGCCTGTTCTCCTTTGTCCTAAAGGATTTCATTGATGAGACCCTTTTGAACCCCTATTGTCTTTGCTGTCTCCACTTTTATTGGCTTATCCTATGGTTGCAATAATTGTAGTGTTGTTTTAATCTATGGCTATTAGATTTTTGGATTCATTGTCCTGCAGGCTAACCTTGTGTTTGTTAGCTATTTATTTCCTGGTGTTCTTCTAAATGTCTTTGTGATTCTCATCTAGGCTGTTGTTGATCATTTTATCTATTGTTTTTTAATTTTTGGCTCTATTAAAATTATGCATCCAGCTGGTAATATCGTCCTATTGCTCTTCATGTCGCTTCCGGGGTTTGTTTTGTTCGGCCATTCTCTTGAGGTTGTGGACTATATGATGGCTTTTATTTTTCTACTTGGCTATTTCTTACCTCTCGCTTTCTAAATTTTGTGATGTTAACATCTGGATGATGCTATTTTCACCGCTCTTTATTTTTACTTATTGGTTCTAGTCTTCTAGACCACTTCCTTAACTATCTGATTTAACTTATGTATCATTGTATAATTTGAATGGTTGGTTTTATGGCCAACTTGCTATTATTTTCTTGTTGTTGGATGGTCTGATAATTGAGTCTTATATCCAAATAAGCCGCTAGGTTGTTTATCCGTTCAGCAGGTGCTTTTGGTGTTTTGTCGATTGTTTGACAACCTTATTTTCCCTATCTCCAAGAGAGAGATTTTGCAATTTCTTGTTCATTTTATTATTTCCCGTGTTTTGACTTCCTTAATGGCTTCTCGCTTGCCTTTATGTGGTTGTGGGTTTAACCGCTAGCTGACGCCTTTATCTAGAAGGTTTTTCTATTGATTATCCTTTGAACCCATTCTATTGCTATTTTACATCTCTACCTTTTATTGGAGTTTTATATGGTGGGTGTAATTTTTGTTTTATTGCTACCACTATTGGCTTTTGTATTTTAGGGTCCTTTGTCCAGTAGGTTGTCTTTGTGGTTATTATCTGTTTCCTGCATTTTGTTTTTCTGACTATTTTTACTGTTAACAATTGGGCAATTGCTGATTTCTCCTACTGCTATTTTATCATACTTGGTTCTGTTAAAATTGTGCATCCCTGATTATCCATCGATTATTTGGATCTTTACATATGCTTTGTTTACTCGATTGGGTGGACTCGCCTTGTTGGTATTAATTGTCTTGGTTGTTGGTAATTATTAATACTCTACATGCTCTCGGGTATTGTTTATTTTGTTCGCAAGCCTCTATTGAAGTTGTTGATTGCTTGGTGGCTTTTTTCTTTGAACCCCTTATTGATTTATTATATGCATATCATCTAATTCATTGGTCTACTTTACCTGCTTATTTTCTCCATCCTCTTTCGCTTAAAACTTGTATTGCTATTTATTCTGGATGGGTGGCTTTATGGCCAGCCAACTGGTTTTTGTTATCTTGGTTATTTGTTGTCTTGGATATTTGCTATCTTGGTTTTTCAGGATTCATTTGTTGGCTCCATCTTTATTGGCTGTAGGACTTTAGGGTCTTATGTTCGCAGTCGCTTTCGACATCGCTTTGATTATTTTGGTGATTGGTGTCCGCCGCCTAAAACCCTATTTTTTATGTTCTATCTATTTGGTTACTAACTACGCAATGTCTACTCGATTGAGAGGTTTTATGGCCAACTTGCCCCTTGTCTTGCTTGTTGTCTGTCTGCCTTTATTTTTTTCTTATCTCTGTTGTCTTGTTTTTTTCTGGATTCTAATGTTGACCCTCATTTGAATCCCCTTTTGATTTATCTAGGTTCCATTGTTGCATTAACTATTTTGTTATTGGGATTGGCTTTCTGATTGCCCTTGCTATTTATGTCTGGGCTACTGTCCATCTCCTGATAGTTGTGATCTACATTGTCTGTTGTTGTCTCTATTCCCATCTAGGTTTGATTAGATTTGTCCAACTATCTTCGTGGTATGCACTGTCTATTTTGAATGGGTGGTACTATGGATAGTCGCCCTTTGTCGCCTTGCTTGTCTTGTTTGTTGATTGACATTTGGTCCTCAATGTCTACTAGAGTCAGAGCTCATTGTCTTTATTTGGTGCTATTTTTGGTAGTTGCGCCTATTTCTGGTTGGGTTATACCGCCTTCCTATACAATTGCTTTTTGCCAACTACGATATGGATATTAATAAGGGGTTGTTTACATCCGATTCATTATTATGATTGATTCATTTTCCTTTACTTCTAGTCGCCCTCCTGTCTCAAAGATTCATATATATCATATGTTTGGGATATGTTATTTATAGGCTCATTGACTTGCTAGGATTTGGCTTCTCCTCTATCGCTTTGGAGGGTTTTATGTCGGCCTATTTCTCTTGATATGACTTTTCATGAGGTTCTCGCAAAGATGGCTCATTCTCACATGTATAAGTATTCTGTCAAGGTGACTATATCGATGATACTTTTCCGCATGGGACCCTTATCCTTCCCCTATGCAATTTCCTCTCTATATATATATGGTTTTATTTAGGTTTGTGTAATAAAGCCCATAAGACTTTCAACAACTCTGCTATCTTCTCAGTGTTTGTTGGCTATGATGATGATGATTTCAACCCCTTTTGGTTTGGTAGTAGCTCTTGTGATGTAACCCTTCAATAAGTTTGATGCTCATATTTACATCCGCCCCATCTTGGTGTGACTGAGCCCCAGCCTTCTCTATCACAATTCTTACTATATTTTGAGATTATGCTATTTTCATTTATCTTTTTTTTCAGATTGCCTTAATCGCTTCTCTCTTTATGTTTACATTTTGCGTGTGCTTCTCTCTTGTCCTCTTGCAGTGTCCCTAATCTTCCATTTATTATTATGTTAATCAATTTGTATCTTTTGATTGCTTTTATGTCTTCTTTTGCTTGATGTACTTAGATAGGGATTTACTCCTTAGGTTTATTGTAGCTTTGAAAGTTCGAGTTTATCCCCTTTAAGGACCTTGTAACCCTCTTTTTGTGGCAATAAAATACCCCCTACATGGGGTTTCTCCCTAAACCCTAAACCCTAAAAAACCTTAAACCCTAAACCCTAAACACTAAACCCTAAACCCTAAACCCTAACCCTAACCTAAAATCATAAACCCTAATCCCTAAACCCTAAACCCTAAACCCTAAAACCCTAAACCCTAAACTAACCCTAAACCCTAAGCTAACCCTAAACCCTAAACCCTAAACCCTAAAATAAAATAAATAAAAAACCTAAACCTAAATAAAATAAAATAAAAACCTAAACTAAAACCTAAACCTAAACCTAAACTTAAAAATAAGTTAAAATAAAAAATAAAAACTAAACTATAATAAAATAAATAAAAACCTAAACTATACTAAAAAAATAAAATAAACCTAAAATAAAATAAAATAAAAACTAAATAAAAACCTAAACCTATAAAACAAACCTAAAACAAACCTAAAAACTAAATAAAATTAAACCTAAACCATAACTAAAATAAACCTAAAATAAAATAAAATAAACTAAACTGT
>CM038222.1:1203087-1494541 GCA_021442155.1 Cymbidium sinense
ACTTGAACCTAATCAAAACATGAAATAAAATCAATCCAAAATAATTAAACAACTTAAATGAAACCCTCCTCTAAGTTGAACATTTCTCACACTTAGAAATTTCTAACTTAAAGCCATAGCTAAGTATACCACACAAACCTTCAAAGCACACATATTAGCCTAAGTCACCACTTCTAGCTTTAGGTTAGGTCGGTGCATGGTTTGATGTTTGTTTTGTTTTGTGATATATGTTTTAGACTGGATGTTAGGATGTATGTGTGTAGAATGAATGGTGGGGTGATCTTAGTCTAATCATTATTTTCTGTAGGGATTATGCTTAAGGGGCACTGTAATAAATAAAAATATAAATGCTTTTGCTTGCAGGTGCTTATACCCCTAAGCATAATCCAATAGGCTAGGTGGACTTAATCACCCATGTGTGGGGTGATAAGTCCAATATACATGCTTGGGATTTGTGTGGTTTATTTTAGCTAATCTCTATTTTATAGGTGTTAGTTAGATTTCCATTCTTTTCCTTTTCATGTACATTTGTGCAATTAAGATTTTGAAATGATTATTATAGGGATTAGGATGAACATTGCTCATAAGATTTCATCTTATGCACCATGTGAAACCTTGGACCATCCGTCTTCCAACCATCCAAAAGAAGGAACCAAAGAAGAAAAAAGAGAACAAAGAAGAAAAGAAGAATGAAGAATGAAGCTTGAAGACCCCCATAACAATGAATTCCTTGCTTATTTATAGTTTAATTCATTTTTTTAATCTGGGTTGTATAAGGGTAGAGCTCGGCTATCCAATTTATTTTTTGGGTGTGAGGTGGTACCCGACCATAACAACCTCTTATTCTTTTTGAGATTAGCTTTATAAATTCATTGATGATTTGTTTAGCTTGTGCATTAAGTGACATCTTTTTTTAGTTTCTTCCTTACTTTATGCATGGCCTGGATGTGTATTAGGCTCTTCAGGAAAAATAAATCTTTTACCAAATATAACAACTCAAAACTAAAAATAAAGAATTCATAACCTCACCTAAAGCCTAGGTTTAAAATCAAAATAAAAGAATTAGCAACCCTTAGCTAGATGAGTATTTCTTTACAATATCATGCACAAATGCATCTTATTTCACTCTTGATTGGAGGGCTTCCACCTTTGCTAGAAACTTGGCTTGACCTTTGAGAGGTGGAAACACACCTCCTCCCTTCTCACTGATTTTGGCCAATAACTTTATTTCTCATGCATTAGGCATATGAATCCTATTAGCCTGACTCAAAAATAATTATCCAAAAAATGAAAATAAAATGAAAATAAAATGAAATTTGAATTGCATTAGATTTAGGCCATTTGAAGCATGCCCTTACATGATCTAGTCTATTTTGGGAGTGAGTTTAAGGACTTAGTCTCTTTCTAAATAAATAATAGCCTAACTATCTTGCATAAGCATAAGACTTGCCTACATGAATTTAAAATCATAGGAGGAGTTAGTTGGCAGCCACCCCTAGGTAGTTGTAAGTCCAAGCAGTCGAGTGATTTGTCCTCTCTTGTGTAAACAAACCAATTACCCTTTTTTGCCATAGATTTAGCTTGTGCTTTCAACCCTCACCAAAGCTCCCTAGATTTAGGTTCTGAGGTTGCTTCTCCCTAAATTAAATATAAATCAAACCAAATGGATAGTTTAAGATGCTCGCTAGGTTTTCCTAGCATCGTGGGCATCTCCTACTTATCTTCCTTTGGCTTCGATAATAATTCCCTCTCTTTAATCAATCCCATTTGATCTTAGAAAATGAGCTAATAGATTGATAGTCCTTTCCTATTGAAATATTTGAAGACAATGATCATTTACCTTAATCGAGAGTATTCCAAAGGGATTCCATCCCTTAGGATGTATATATGGGGCTTACCTAGAGAACTTAATGAACCCGATTTAAAATAAATCGCTTTTTCCATTTCATAAAGTAGGGAAGAATCTCTAGTACATATGCAAACCCATCATTTAGGGAGTCCTTATTGGTGATTAGGTCCATTAAAGGGTAGTAACTTCTATCTCCCAAGGTAGTACACTATTCCTTGATGACATACCCGATCACCTGAATAAGCACATCTGTGGATTTGTGTGGTGTCCCAACCAATAGGCATAATATTTCTATTCTCATTTATCCTCTTCCAAAAAAAGAGGCTAGATGAAGGAAAGAATATTTTTTACAACAAGCCCCTTCTTAGTGGATCCATCTCACATCGACATGGTCCATAAATTAAATTTATCAAATTTTTCAGCTTACATCCCAATCGATTCTTAATTCAAAATCAAACTAAACCAAACAAACCATATCAAATCAATTAAATAAAGATTAAAATGACTATTTTTTGAGTTGACATAAGTCCCCAGAGATTCACTTAGTAGCCTAGGTAAGGTTTGAATTGTGTATCTAATAAGTCACCTGGTTGTTCCTCACTTTGGAAGATGTAAGTCTATGCCTTCTAGCACACAACCATTTCACACCAAAAGCTAACCCCTTAGGTTGGCTAGCTCTACCCCACAGTTGGTAGACTATCCCTTTAGATTTGTAAACCTGAGGTAGGTCAATCCTAATATAGCCCCTTCTTAGTTGGTCCACCGTGCACTGACATGGTCTATAAATTAACTTAGATTAAATTAAGCCTAATCAAATTTTTCCCAATGGAGTTAAATCACACCCTTCTCCCTAGTGGAGCCAAATTAAACTAACATCCCCAGTAGAGTCTAAATAGAAGAAATCCAACCAAACTCTTATCCCCAATGGATACATCCCCAAACAAATCTATGAAATCAAACTTAAATCCCAAACTAGAGTCTAACATGCTTCCCAAGTGGAAGGTTCATATACCATCCCAGACTGGACCATATCTCTAGCAAATGTGCCTCCATATCAATTAAAACAAAACAAATTAAAGTCGATTCAATCTTAATCTCTGGAGTATTATAGATTCTTATCCCTAGTGGATCTTCTTTCCATAAATCATATAATCAAATCAAATTCAAACCTTATCCCCAACAGATTTTCTTCTTCTATGCCCTCAACATAGACCCCTCACATGTCATGTCCAATGCATGCGTGATCCCCTAGCAGATCTCCCTCCATTTCCTCGACATGGAAATCTCAATAAATCTTATTTCTTCTCTTATGTGCACCTTTAATACTTCAATCAAAAGCCTAACAATGTATTCATTCAGATTACATCATCTTAACAATATAATCAATATTTTATGATTTATGGTGGTGCAAGCTCAAACTAACTATACAATATCATGCTAAACATATTATAGTGTGAATTAACACACTATATTTTATTATTATATATGATATTATATTATAATTTGTATAATATAATATATTATCTAACATTACATCTCATTAGAATCACTTAAAAGGAATAAATAATAAATTTTCTCAAAATATGAATAATGTTCATTTTGGATGTAAAATTATTATTTTTCTAATATGGTACAACATAGTATAATTTTGGTGTTTCTTTTTGGTGTGTGCCGTGAATTTGGCCAAATTCTTTCATCTCAACCTTCAAATTAACAATTTTGTGAGTTTTGACCCAATGTGTTATAACAAAGTAAAACAAACTAAAATGTACAATAACATTTAGTAATACACCACCACATTCATACATATGTGAAGTTATATTATAATGCACATTATATTTTAATATGCTTTCATATAACATATTATCTTACATTACACCTTAAAATGAATTACTTTAAGCAAAAATTTATAAAATTTGGTTGAAAAATGAGCATTTCTTTTGGATGCAAAATTCCATTTTTTTGATTAAATGACACACCATAACACCCCAATGATGTTCCCTAAAGCTTACCTTAAATTTGGCCAAATCCATCATAAGCCTATAAATGTTTTTATGAATTATATGAGTACAAACTCTACTACATCATACTATAACAAACTAAAATATGCTAAACAACAAGTAGTAATACAAAATAGTATGTTATAATGCATGATGCTAATTAGTTATGGCATCCTATATTATAATACACTATAACATATTATATTATATTATATTGCATATCACATCACAAGGGATTGGTTAAGATAAAAAATCATAAAATTTGTCTAAATAATAAAAAACTATATATTTTAGTCATATCACTTACATATTTTAAATTAAAAAATATATTATGATGTCTTGCTATACTTATTATGAATTTGGACAAATTCCACCATTTTAAAGTATAAATCAACATTTTTTTAAATAATGCTTGCATAGGCTCAACTTTTTTAAAATGCACAGAACAATATATTATGATATATGATGCTATACTATGCTACAACATATAATATTTATTTTGAACATAAAGTCTTACTTTTTGGATTACAAGTGGTGTAACACTCCTTTGGTACTATAACCTAATTCCTACTTGAAATTTAACAAATTTCATCATCTAATTTATTAAATTAATATTTTTATGCTTTATATTAATATAGACTATAGGGCACAATACCATAATATACTAAAACATTTCAAAACATCTTATAACATCCAAAAACACATCACTACATGCTCAAATATATGATACTACATTATACTATAATATATGGTATTATAATATGATTTTGGGTTAGGGTTTATGGTCTTCAAATCTCTAATAATCAAGGGAAAGTCTCTTGAAGACATTTTCATTAGCTACCTTAACTATGTAGATTAGTCATTCTTTAGATCTACTCCTAATGACATTTTTATTCAGGGTTTATGGTTTAGGGTTTATGGTTATGGTCTATGGTTAGTTTAGGGTTTAGGAATTAG
Source organism: Cymbidium sinense (assembly GCA_021442155.1). Lineage (NCBI taxonomy): Eukaryota > Viridiplantae > Streptophyta > Magnoliopsida > Asparagales > Orchidaceae > Cymbidium > Cymbidium sinense. Next base: position 1,207,894 of record CM038222.1, read on the forward strand.
GGTTGTAGTTTTAGGATTTAGGGTTTATTGTCTTAAGATTTAGGGTTGAGGGTATAGAGTTTAGAGTTTAGGGTTTATGGTTTAAGGTTTAGGGTTTAGGTTTTAGGGCTTAGAATTTAGGGTTTAGTGTTTAGGGTTTAGGATTTTTAGGGTTTAGGGTTTAGGGTTTAGGGTTTAGGGTTTAGGTTTAATGTTTAAGTTTTAGTTTAGGATTTAATGTTTAGGGTTTATGGTTTAAGGTTTAAGGTTTTTTTTTAATAGAAAACAAATTCAGATTCAACATTTCTTCTTTTTATTTCATCATCCAAGTAGCACCCCAAGTTTTCTAAGACACAAGAGAGGACATAGATAAAAGATGAGTTCTAATAGAGCAAAATAAAAATCCTAGATAAGTAGAATTATTTCTACTATAGAGATAGTTCCATAAGCAGTAGATCGGATCAGCCGTTCTTCAATTTCTCCAGTTCCCTTCAGAAACACCCCTGCCTCTCTAGTAGCAGAATCCACCATCTTATCTCTGATCTCTCCCTTCTCCACCACCACGACTATAAACTTTATCGCTCCTCCCACCTCCATAACCACCACTACTCTGACAACCACCTCTTTACCAACAACACCTCCAGATTCCCCACCACCACAAATGATAACTCCACTCCTTGCCTACACCTCAGAGATCTAGATTGAGCCTGATATGATGTTCCTACCAGGTTCTATCCATTCTGTAGGGTGTAGGGGTTAGTTGGTTTTAGGATTTATGGTTAGCTTAAGGTGTGGGTTTAGGGTTTAGGGTTTAGGGTTTGGGGTTGTAGGTTTAGGTTTAGGTTTAGCTTTAGGGTTTAGGGTTTTATGGTTTAGTGTAGGGTTTAGGTTTAGGGTTTAGGGGTTGTAGGCAAAGTTTTGAGCTTTGGGTAGGCTGGGGTTAGGATTAGGATTTAGGGTTTTGGTTTTAAAAAATTAAGTAAACCAGTAGGTTTAGGTGTTAAGTTTATTTAGTTTATTTTTATTTATTTGAGTTTATTTTTTTATTTATTTATTTATTTATTTAGTTTATTTATTTTAGTTTAGGTTTTATTTTAGTTTATTTTTAGTTTAGATTTATTTTTTAGGTTTAGGTTTGTTTTAGTTGAGTTTTATTTTATTTTATTTTAGGTTTAGGTTTATTTTATATTTAGGTTTAGTTTAGGTTTTATTTTTATTTAGGTTTTATTTTAGTTTATTTTGGGTTTTATTTGTTAGTTAGGTTTAGGTTTAAGCCTTTATTTTAGTTTAATTTATTTTATTTAGTTTAGAGTTTAGGTTTAGTTTATTATAAGTTTAGGTTTAGGTTTATTTATTTTAGTATTTTATTTTAGTTTAGGTTAAGTTTATTTTATTTTGTTATTTTAGGTTTAGGTTCTTTTAGTTTAGGTTTATGTTTTATTTTTATTTATTTTTAGGTTTAATTTTAGGTTTAGTTTAGGTTTAGGTTTTATTTAGTTTTATTTTATTTTATTTTACATTTTATATTTTATTATTGGTTTTATTTTAGGTATTTTATTTAAGTTTAGTCTAGTTTTATTAATTTTATTTTAGTATAGTTTTAATTTTTTATTTGTAGGTTTAGGTTTAGGTTTAGGTTTTAGTTTAGGTTTTATTTCATTTTATTTTATTTTTAGGTTTTATTTATTTTATTTTTAGGTTTTATTTTGTTTTTTAGGTTTTAGCTTTGTTTTAGGGTTTAGGGTTTTAGGTTTAGTGTAAGGATTGGGTTAGGGTGGAGGGTTTAGGGTTTAAGATTTTGGGTTAGGGTTTAGGGTTTGTGGGTTTAGGCTTCAAATTTTTTTTAAATTAAGTAAACCCGGTATGTTTAGTTTATTTAGTTTAGTTTATTTATTTTAGCTTTATTTAGTTTAGCTTTTTATTTTAAATTATTTTTAGGTTAGGTTTATGTTTAGTTTTAGTTTTATTTTATTTTATTTTCTAGTTTAGGTTTATTTTTATTTAAGTTTAGTTTATTTTATTTTATTTTATTAGGTTTAGGTTTTAGGTTTTTATTTTAATTTTATTTTAATGTTTTATTTTTTAGTTTAGGTTTAGGTTTATTTTTAGTTGATTTTTTTATTTAGTTTATGGTTTAGGTTAAAGTTTGTTTTAGGTTTAGGTTTTATTTATTTTAGTTTAGGTTTAGGTTTATTTTATTTTGTATATTTTAGGTTTAGTTTTTTTAGTTTAACATTTAGCTTATATTTTATTTATTTAGGTTATTTTAGGTTTATTTTAGGTTTTTTTTATGTATTTTATTTTAGGTTTATTTCATTTTTTATTTTATGTTTAGATCTTTTATTTTATTTTAGGTTTACTTTATTTTAGTTTAGTTTATTTTATTTATTTTATTTTTTTAGTTGTTATATATTTTATTTATTTTATTTTAAGTTTATTTTAGTTTAGAATTTATTTTATCTTCTTTTATTTAGGTTTAGGTTTATTATTATTTATTTTAGGTTTTATTTAGTTTGCATTTAGGTTTTAGGTTTTAGGGTTTAGGGTTTAGGGTTTGGTGTTTAGGGTTTAAGGTTTAGGGTTTAGGGTTTGGGGTTTAGGGTTTATGATTTAGCATTGTAGGTTTTAGGGTTTAGTGTTTAGGGTTTAGGGTTTATGGTTTTAGGGTTTAGGGTTTAGGGTTTAGCATTTAGGGTTTATGATTTATTATTTTAGGGTTTTAGTGTTTAGAGTTTAGAGTTTAAGATTTTAGGATTTAGTGTTTAGTGTTGTAGGTTTAGGGTTTTTTTTAATTAAGTAAACCGATTGGTTTAGGTTTACTTTATCTTAGTTTACTTTATTTTTTTATTTTTATTAGGTTTATTAATTATTTTTATTTAGTTTTATATATATTTTTAGGTTTACTTATTTTTGTTTAGGTTTTTTTATTATAGTATAGTTTTTAGGTTTAGGTTTAGGTTTAGGTTTATTTTCAGTTGAGTTTTATTTTTATTTAATTTTTATCATTTTGGTTTTATTTTTTATTTTTTGGTTTTAGTTGAAATTTTTATTTTATTTTTTTAGGTTTATGTTTTAGGTATTTATCTTAGGTTTACTTTTAGGTTTTATTTTTTAATTTAGGTGTAGTTTTAATTTAATTTTATTTTATTTATTTTAGTTAAGTTTATTTTAGTTTAGGTTTAGGTTTATTTTTTTTATTTTATGTTTAGGTTTTTTATTTTTAGTTTAGTGTTTAGGTTTTATTTTTTATTTATTTTTAGGTTTTATTTCTATGTTTATTTTTTAGGTTTAGGTTTTAAGTGTAGGTTTATTTTTATTTTATTTTATTTTAGGTTTATTTTATTTTTTTTATTTAGTATTTAGGTTTTATTTTAAGTTTATTTTATTTTTTAGTTTAGTTTAGGTTTTTATTTATTTTATTTTATATTAGTTTTTATTTTTTATTTATTTTCTTTTTCGGTTTAGTTTAGGTTTAGGTTTAGTTTGTTATTTTATTTTTTTATTATATTTAGCTTTAGGTTTTTTAATTCATTTTATTTTTAGGTTTTATTCAGTTTAATTTTAGCTTTTTAGGTTTTTAGCGTTTAGTGTTTAGGGTTTAAGGTTTAGGGTTTAAGGTTTGGGGTTTAGGGTTTACAGTTTAGGGTTGTAGGTTTTAGGGTTTAGTGTTTAGGGTTTAGGGTTTTAAGGTTTAGGGTTTAGGGTTTTGGGTTTAGGATTTTGGTTTAGGTTTTTTTAAAAAAAAATTAAGTACATTTGTAGGTTTAGGTTTATTTAGTTTTTTTATTTATTTTAGTTTATTTTAATTTTTATTTTGATTTAGGTTTATTTTTATTTTTATTTAGTTTATTTTATTTGTTTTAGGTTTACTTATTTTAGTTTAGGTTTCTATTTTAGTTTAATTTTTAGGTTTAGGTTTAAGTTTCAGTTTATTTTTTAGTTTAGTTCTATTTTTATTTTATTTTCTAGGTTTCAGTTAAAATTTTTATTTTTAGGTTCATGTTTAGGTTTTTATTTTATTTTCTTATGTTTAGGTTTTAGGTTTTTATTTTAAGATTATTTTTAGGTTTTATTTTTTATTTTAGGTTTAGGTTTATTTTTTGTTTATTTTATTTTATTTAGTTTAGGTTTAGGTTTAGGTTTAGTTTATTTTAAGTTTAGGTTTAGGTTTTATTAAGTTTATTTTACTTTATTTTAATTTAGGTTTAGGTTTATTTTATTTTTATTTTAGGTTTAGGTTTTTTTTTAGTTCAGGGTTTATGTTTTATTTTTTATTTATTTTTAACTTTTAGTTTTAGGTTTATTATTTAGGTATAGGTTTTTATTTAGTTTTTAATTATTTTTTATTTTATTTTATTTTTGGTTTATTTTATTTTTATTTTAAGTTTATTTTTTTTTATTTATGTTTTTTATTTTTTTTAGTTTAGTTTAGGGTTTTATTTATTTTATTTTAGTTTAGTTTTTGTTTTTTTTTGTTTTTTTTTCTTTTTAGGTTTAAGTTTAAGTTTATGTTTTTATTTTATTTTATTTTGGTTTAGATTTATTTATTTATTTTATTTTTAGGTTTTATTTAGTTTAGGTTTAGGTTTTTTAGCTTTTTAGTGTTTATGGTTCAGGGTTTAAAATTTTTTTATTGGGTTTAAGGTTTAGGGTTTAGGGTTTAGGTTTTAAGTTTTAGGGTTTAGGGTTTATGATTTTAGGGTTTAGGGTTTAGGGTTTAGAATTTTTTGGCTTTATGGTTTAGGGTTTTAAGGTTTAGGGTTTAGGATTTTTTGGCTTTAGGGTTTATGGTTTTGGGTTTAGGTTTTAGGTTTAGGGTTCAGGTTTTATTTTAGGGTTTAGGGTTTTTGTTTTTTTATTTTGAACAGAGAAGAAATTAATGTTTTTATTTATGTTTATTTTTTATTTTTCTTTAATTTAGTTTATTTATTTTTGCCTTATTTATTTTATTTTAGGTTCTTTATTTTAGTTTATTTTTTAAGTTTAGGTTTAGGTTTATTTTTTAGGTGAGTTTTCTTTTTATTTTGTTTTTTAAGTTTGGATTTTATTTTTTATTATTAGGTTTAGGATTTTATTTTATTTTTAAAGGTTTAGGTTTTAGGTTTTTATTTTAGGTTTTATTTTAAGTTTAATTTTTAAGTTTAGGTTTAGGTTTATTTTTAATTTAATTTATTTTATTTATTTAAGGTTTAGGTTTAGGTTTTATTTATTTTAGTTTAGGTTTATGTTTATTTTATTTTGTTCATTTTATTTTTATTTTTGGTTTAAGTTTGTTTTAGTTCAGTGTCTAGGTTTAATTTGATTACGATGTCTTAGCTCACCTTAGAAAGTTTTAGTTAAGCATAGCATACATGCTGTCTTATCCAAGAGTTGAAATCTCTAATCAAGGCCTTACTTGATCTAGAGATAAACAATATGCTTCTACTAGAGGAGGAGGCATGCCACTAGAAGGACATCTTAGGAGTTACATTTAGCGATGAAGACTTACTCCTGGGGGGGACCGAGCACAACCGCCTCTTTATATTACTATGGATGTTGGTAGATATAGTTTATCCAGAGTTTTGGTTGACCCAGGTGTATCAAATCAACATTATGAGTATAAGAACCCTTGCTTACTAGAGGATCAACGAACTCCAAAAGAAAGGATGATGTTGAGGATTCAATGAACAAGGCGAGAGGGCCTTGTGGTGTTTATTTTAGATGTATGGAGGGACACCAGATATCATATGGGGGGGGGGGTACTTCTTGAGGTGATTAGGTGCAACATTGAGGTATGATGTACTATCTCGAAAGATAGAGGCATCACCCTACAATGGACCTAATCACGTAATAAGGACTCCTAAGGCATGATGAGTCTTCGAATATAAGAGAGATTTTTCTCCTACTTTACTTAGATGAATAAAGTGGGGTTTATATTAAACTAGGTTCTTAAGTTAAGGAGGCAAGCCTCCATAGTTAACATCTTAGGAAATGAAATTTCTAAATACTCTTGATTAAAGTAGACAATTATCATCACAAAATATTTCAAGGTTAGATTATCAAAAGATTAGTTGTATTTGGAAAATCAATTGGGAAAGCTAAAGGAGAAGACATATTTTTGGAATCCAAATGATATAAGTAGGAAATGCTCATGATACTAAGAAGCTAATGAACATTTCAATCTATCCTTGATTGGGCTTTATAATTTTGAAGTTGAGGAGATTTATATGTTTTGAGTTGAAATTTAATTAGAGTACTAGGGCTTATACTCAACAAACACAAGGTTATGGAAATTCTTAAGAGGTAAGGATTTATGCTCGTAGCCCGAAGGGAATAGCTACCTCAGATCTAAATGAGGGAGCTTTAGCATGACCTAATTCAAAGTGACAGGTGGACATAAGGGTTTAACTCCACGACTTACGGACTTATGTCATTTGGAGTGGCCACTAACTCCTCTATGAATTTAAAACCATGTAGTTGGGTCTTATGAATGCAAGATTGCTAGTAGTTATTTAATTAGAAAGACACTAAAGTCCTAAACACACTCCCTTAGAGACTAGAGCATGAGTGGTATGAGCATGAATCTATAGATGTAAAATCTTTTCAAATTTTATTTCATTTTAGACACATCATTTTGACAGAGGCTTTAGGATTTCTTTTTCCTAAATGCATGATGAAATAGGTTATGGATCAAATCAGCAAGAAGAAGGTGTTCTCCACCACAAGGGATGCCCTCACAGGTTAAGCATTTCTTTATCATGCAAGGATGGAGCTCCTTCATGTTCAAGAGACAAAGAATATGCATGCATGATGTGAAACATACAACCATTCAGCTAAGGGGTTACTAAATCTTTTAATTATCTTATTTATGTCTTAGGATTTTTGATGAGGTTTTGAGTTGTTTAAAATTTAGTTATGTGTGATTAGTTGGGTAAAAAGTTATTTTTTATCCTAAGGGCTTAATCGTATTCAAGCCACACATTAAAGCATTAATCATTTAAGAAACTATGAAAAGCATGCCATCTAATGCACAATGTAAACATAACATCAAAAAATTATATAAACTATCATAAAAGAATAAAAGGCCAATGTCAGTGCAGTACTTCAGAGAGAAAAGATGAATAATTATAATTGTATTAAATGCTATGGGGACTTCTTTCTTTATATCTCCATTTTGATTTGGTTCCTTTTTTGATTTTGAAGGTGCTTGCTTCAAAGGCATCATAGCACCCAAGACAAAACCGGCCTCATCTAATCCCCAGCACTAATCTTAATTTCTATTGTAAAACTTACATTTATGTGGGAAAAGAAATCTAACTACACATGCAAGATAAAGGTTGCTAAATATACATATAATCGCAAGCAATTGTATTTATAATTTAGACTTCGCACCCTACACATGGGTAACTAAGTTCACTTGCCCTAACTTGGATTATGCTTAAGGATTTAAGCAACTTGCAAAAAGAGCATTAACATTTATTTTTAGGCATCCCTTAAGCATAATCCCCTACAGAAAACATGATTAGGCTAATATTGGCCTATCATCCAGTCTACAAAGCATACGCCCTAACAACCAATCTAAAATAATACATCATAAAATAAAACATACATCACATCATACGCCATCCTAACTTAGACCTAGAAGTGGTGACTTAATTCTAATATGTGCATTAAGGTTTGTGTGGTAAGTCTTGTTAGGCATTAGTGTTGTATTTTCTAGGTGTAGAAGGATTCAATTTAACATGAATTGTTGATTTCACTTGAAGTAGTTTAATTGATTTGAGAATTTTAATTTGTGTTTTCTTTTATTTCATTTGATTAAACTTAGAAACTAAGTGTTATGGAGAAAGGAAAAGAGGATTGCCCTCTTTCATCCCTTCCTTAAGTCACTTTCTAAAGTATATTAATTTGAATTAGTTCTCTTTAGTGAATGGCTTATTAAATGATTTAATTAATTTGAAGTTTAGGTTCACTTTAAATAATCCTATTCAAAATGAAAGGCATCTTAAGATTAATTTAATTGAATTACTACTAGATGTCATATATTAAATCATTCCTTTCCATCACATGTAACATGCATTAGATTTAATCTTAAGTGTATCTATACATGTAACATATTTTAGCACCTTAAATGATAAATGTATGTCTATGTTTAGAAATCATATTTTATTTGACTAAATTTTTTAAACATAATAATTTAAAACTTTATCCAAATTTTTATACAAAAAGGACATAAGAAATTGCTTCCTTGGACACACATGGATGTATACATAAATAAGGAAAGAAAACCATGCAAAGATTGTATATTTTTTGATTGAATCATTTATATATGTGAATTAAAGCTCTATCCAAATTCTAATGTTGAAATACATAAGAATGAAATCAAATGGGTTTTAAACTAGGGAAGTGAGGTGATCAAATGACCTCCTTAAGGCTAGCTAAAGCCTTGTGCCTAGGATGTCCAGACTATATACCCATTACCATTCAATATTATATAAATCAACACATGAATAGAGGAAAGAGAACTCAACTTTCATACACTTAAGCTATAAGCACATGCATTTATTATGTATTTATAACTAGCATCATATCACATATTATTATTCATTTATAATCTTTTGAAAAATACATTTGAATTTAATAGTGATAATAGTAATGCATATATTAAATTAGAGCAACATATGGAAGCTTACATAAAGGAAATCCATTTTATTTTACTAGATTTTGAAAAGATGGATGCATGAATTCAAATGACATACCAAATTTAACATGATTGGAAAGAGGACAATCAAATATAAGCATGTGATTCATTCAACCAAACTAGTTCTTAAGGACAATCAAATCAAATAAGATTATTTAAGGCAAACCAAAGCTTCTTTATTAATTAAGTTTTGGATTTGATTTGATTTAAAGAGGAGAAGAGAAATAATCACTTGTTGTTTTAAACCCATTCCCACATTATTAGTTTTATTTAAGTTAAGGAAATGTAATTAAGTTGATTTTATGGGTTAATTAAGTTTAACCCTTAATTAGATGAATTAATTACCCTTTACCTATGTCACCTTAAAGTAATTAACTAAATAATTATGAGCCAACATGATATGCAATAAACATGCAATGATCCTAGAAATAAAAGGGCCAAATGCAATTGGCTCTTGATTAATAGTTAATTAGATTAAGGGACTTAATTAATTACTCTTATGGTTTTCCCACACTTGTGGACTAACCATAATTTCATTAAACTCTTTAGGTTATTAAACACCCAAAGATCTACCCGATGATTTAATTAATTAAGGTTGATGATTATGATTTCAATTTGATTAAGTGATTTAATTAATTAGTTAAATCATAATTAATTTTATTTTAAAAGGGTGAAATGAACTTAGAAAGGGGTCCCAACCTATTCCATAGTTCCTTTACTGAACAATGATTAATAAACTTAATTAACCAATTTATCACTATTCATGAGATTAATTAATCAATTAAAAGAGTTAAGGTTTAATTAGTCAATTTTCTTAATTAAGTGAGCAATAAATCCTAAGAAAATGATAGGATGAAGAGGTCATCCCATTAAATTAGCCCACAAAATTTGGGATTAATTGCTCAATTAAATTAGGAGTAATTAAAAAAAATTAATTTTGTAATTGAACTTTAATTACTATTTAAAATTGGTTTAGATCATTTTTAACTAATTCTCCTCTAAAATAATTTTAAAATGAGTATTTATTTTCAATTATTTTATTTCTCTATGATTTTTTATGATTTTAGGTTTTAGATTTTAAAAAGTATTTAGATTAAAATGATTAAGCTAATTAAAGCCTAATCCTATTAGCGCCACATGGCGCACTGACATGGCGAGCTTTCCACATGGCACCGTGAGATTGGCTACGTAAAACTTATCCAACTCAGCACCTACATGGTGGCAGCCGACGCGCTTTCTCATCTATCATCCAATCTCTATGATTAATCCCACAGCTTAATAAGATTAAAATAGATTGATCTAGTTGATCTAATCATGACCGTCCATTCTAATCATGTGGAATGGACGGTGTGTGATCTAATGTCACACGAGTGAGGAAGAATGGAGTCCGCTGCCATTACTCACTTGATTTGAGCTTACCTGAGCTCGGATCAACTCCAAAAGGATTCCACACCTTTACAGCATCGATCGGAGGGGATACAACATTCAAGATCATGAAAGATACAAGTTTTCTTCAAAAACCTCCAACCCTTTTTTACCTAAGGATCAGTTTTGGAGGCATACCTTGCTAGAGCTCAAGATTGGTGGCTCAAATAATTGAGGAAGCTTCATATAGTGGAGATGAAGCCTTGTTGAGTAGTAATTGGATAAATTCCTTATTGTTCACTCAGAAGGCCACAAACTAATGATTTGGAGCTCAACTTTGATCGAAGTCCCACCTCTGGTGCTTAGGAAGCTTGGGAGATGATTTATTGTTACTCGACGAGGCCTAGAGAAGGTGCATGCAAAGTTAATTTGAGTTTGATGAGAAATGGGGAAGTTAGGTTAGAAATGAGAGTGTCCTATTATAAGATAGACGGGAATGAAATTTTTTGATCAAGGAATGAGCTTGGGAGCTTAAGGAATGGCTCTAGAGGCTCATCTTGGGTAGTTAGGGCTCTGAGGAATGATTTTTATGTGTGTTTTAGTGGAAATGAGGGGGTGTATACTACTTTTCATCTTGATCGGATGGTGGGATTGAGTTTGGCTTCTAGTGTCATCCACCATCCAGAGGGTGTGTGGGAGGAGGAGTTGGGTTTGGCTTGGTTGGTTGAAGGTGTGGAGGCAGCTGCCAAAAAGGAATCATGGCTTCAATGGGAAGGGTGAAGTTATTTAACCTCCCATGGGTTATGGCCTACCCAACCACCCCTTGGGTCAGGTTGGGTAGTGTCCTAGGTTCCTAGGCGGACCATTGTGAGAGTACCAATTGGCCAAGAAATGGAAATGACCACTTACATGGGCAATTTGTCTCATGTGATGCCCTTGGTTGAAGCATAGAATGATAATTTAGCATTGGGTTTAATTTTGGCAGATTTGAAATGTGCCAAAAGTGGGTTAGCCCAAATTTCAAGTAAATTTGAGTTGATTTGGTTAGGTTTGGCATAATTTGACTTATTTAGGTCAAATTAGGTTAGGTTGGGTCAAGTTGACCAATTGGTCAAATTGGGTCAAACCAAGGGTTGGGTCAAGTTCATATGATCATTTGGGATGTTTTGGTTCAATTGGATTCATTTAGTTTGGCTTAGATTTGATTTTGGCTCATTTCAATTCATTTGGGTCAAATTAGTTAAGTTGACGAATTTGACCAATTTGGCCAAATTGGCTTGGGTTGGGTGTTGTTTGGGTTTAGTTGACCGATTGAAGATGATTGTAAGCTTTGGTTTTGAGTTAGGCTAGGTTGAACCTTTAGATCAATTTGGGCTAAGTAAGTCAATTGGGTGAAATCATGGCTTTGGTCAAGTTCAACAATCAATTTAGAATGAACTTGAGTCATTAGTTGCTATCAATTTAGTTTATATTTTGATTTGAACCAATTTGGTCTTTTAAGTCAATTTTGGTCAACTTGAGTCAAGAGGGACAATTGGGTTTAGTTTGACTCAATTGAAGGTCAAGTCATATTCAAATATTGATTTTGATTTAGTATGAATCGTTGGTTTTAAAGGATTTGGATTAGGTTGCAATTTGGCTAGTTTGGGTTCATATGGGTTAAGGGGTTGACTTTGGAAAATTACCAAGTTGACTTGGTTTGACCTAATTTATGACAATTGATCAACCTAGGGTGATCAACAATCATGATAGGAGGTTTTGATGGGCTTGGTTCAATCCAATTTGGGTAGGATTAGAACGGGGCTCAAATAGGTCAAATTGGCCACATTGGGTCAAGTGGACCAATTGGGTTTTGTTGGCTTGACTTTGGGTTGAGTTTTATTTAGTTGAGTTTATATATATAAATTTGGGATTGATATATAAATTCAATTGCAATTAGCTTGGGTTCAAATGGGTTTTGGTTCATTTGAACATTTCAAGTCAAAAGGGTTAAGTTGGGTTTGACTTGGGTTGATTTTGGTTTGGCTTGATGATTATAGATTTTATTTATATTTGTGAATATGATTGAAGGTATGATTGATTCATGAGAAAATCAATTAAATTTGGGTTTTGGAATGAAGGAATTTGGCTAAGTCATGGAGTTGGGTCATGTGGCTTAGGTTTGGATTTTGATTTGGATTGATTTAGTTTTGATGATTTAAATGTATATTTTTTTTAAAGTTGTGAAAATAAATGAAAATATGATTGAGTTGTGATAAATTCGATTGAGTTTGACTTGATTTGGATTAATATTTCGCTAAGTCCACAGGATAAGTCATATGGCTTAGGAAGGGTTTTGATTTATTTTGATTTAATTTGATTTAGTTTGATCATTTGAATGTAGATTTGATTTATACTTAGGAAGATGATTGAAGATATAAATTGATTATGAGAAAATCATTGATTTTGGATTGATTTGGACTAAGATTTGGCTAAGTCCAGGGGATTGGTCATATGACTTAGGAAGGGTTTCATGTTTGGATTTGATCATGGGCTTCAATCATTTGGTATTGTAATTTGGGTTTGGATTTGGATTTGAATTAGATGTTTGAATTAAACTTTAGGTTTGGTTTGAGAAGGTGAACATGGATTGGATTTGGGTTGTAGGGTAGGTGGATTATCCTAATCCCTAAGGAATAATCTAATCATATGGTTAACCCTTATAAGAATTTAGGCTTAGGTTAAGTGTTTACATAATTGTTAGAATTGTCTTATGACTATGGATGTCTTATTGTCTAGAAGACTCCTAAGTCTAAAATGGGAAGATTGAATTTGCACTTCGAAAGTCAGGCCAATGGGCCTTAGGCTTCATAGTGTTGCTCAGAGATTCTTTCTGGGAGCATCATTCTCAAGTTAAGAAGTTGATGTAGAACTTGAGGATGATTCATATAAATATTTAATAAAATTACCTTTTGATTAATACTTGCTTTGTGTTCATAATTTAGTAAAGAAAGGGTTAATCCCACATACTTGGTCAAAGCTTAGGTTAGACTGCATGAAAAAAATATGGAAAAATAAATGTAAAAGCTCTCAATCAAGACCGGGACAAGGATTTAGTATAGTGGGTCTAATCGATGATGACGATCACTACCTAGTCATCACCAATAATTTGGAATCTGATAGGTTCTTTTCAAATCACATTATCTCATATGAGGAATTGAGCTTAGAAACTTTAGATGATCCAGATGATTTTAAAGTCAAAGATGCATCGCTAAAGTTTGAAGAAGAGATCAAGTCAACCATCGATGAGCTCAAGGAAATCAACTTAGGAACTGAAGTAGATCCATGTCCGACATACATAAGTTCTTTATTGAATGAAATTGAAACCAATGACTTAGTTAGGCTATTGATTGAGTTTAAGAACTACTTTGCATGGAGTTATGAAGAGATGCCTGGATTGGGTCCTGATGTAGTGGTCCATAAAATAGCAATAGAGCCTACTGCTAACCCTATCAAACAAGCTTCTAGACACATGTTATTAGACATAGAATAATAGGTCATTTATGAAGTCAAGAAACTTATTGATGATGGCTTCATCTGGGAAGAAAAATACCCTATTTGATTAACTTGCATCATCATAGTTAAGAAAAAGAATGGCCAAATTCACATATGCATCAATTTTAGGGATTTAAATAAGGCTTGTCCAAAAGATGAATTTACATTACCAATCTTGGAGCTGATGGTGGACATTTCCTCATCTCATGCAATCTTCTCTTTCATGGATGGTTCATTTGGATATAAAAAAATAAAGATAGCCCCCGAAGATGAAAGAAACAATGCTATTAGAATCTCGATCAGAATCTATTTCTATAAGGTAATGCCTTTCAGCTTTAAAAATGCTAGTTCTACGTACCAGCGGGCTATGACTCAAATCATCGATGAACTCATTCATAATCAAGTTGAGTGCTATGTAGATGTTCTCGTGGTCAAAAGTAGAGAAAAGGAATACCATCTATTTCACTTCAGAGTGGTTTTTGAATAGTTAAGATAATTTAACATCAAAATGAACCCTCTGAAGTGTGCATTCAGAGTAGCTTCATGGAAATTCCTTGGTTTTGTTGTCCGACATGAGGAAATCAAAATTGCTCTAGAGAAGATTAAGGCGATATTAGAAATGCTACCCCCTAAAAGTTTAACTCAACTTAGATCATTCCAAGGGCAGTTGGCATATCTAAGATGCTTTATATCCAACTTATCGAGAAAATGTCAACCATTCTTAGCACTTTTCAAAAGGATGGCAAGTTCGAGTGGGATGACAAGTCTGAGCATGCCTTTGAAGACATCAAGCATTACCTGATGATGTCACCTATTATAGCTGCCCTTATCAAGCAAGCCACTCATACTTTACATTGCTGCATTAGATGACTCGCTTGGTGCATTGTTGGCCCAAGCTAATGATAAAGGGAAGGAAAACACACTCTACTACCTCAGCCATCATCTAATCCCTGTTGAGGCTAATTATCCACCCATTAAGAAGCATTGCCTAGCTTTAATCTTTATATCCTAAAAGTTATAGCACTACATGCTTCCTTATAATGTGAACTTAATCTCTAGGATCAATCCACCAGATCTCATGACACACCAATGCATGATTGGCACAACGGTCCATGATCCTCTCATAGTTTGACATTACCTTTGTACCCCTCTGTGCAGTGAAAGGACAAGCACTAGGAAATTTCTTAGTAACACACTCACTTCCTTCTAACTCTCTGCTTAGTGATGATTTCCCCAATGAACAAATCATGAACTTAGGGGATACTTGCATTCACTATGGGAAGATGTACTTTGATGGTACGACTTCTTCTCAAAGAAGAGAAGAACCACAATCTACTATTCCAGGAAAGGCATGGGTAAGAATAGTTCTCTTAACTCTGGATCGTGATGTGATGAGATTCTAATATCATTTATCCAATCCTTGCACCAACAATGAAGCCGAATATGAGGCTCTAATTGCCAGTCTGGAGTTCGTTGTTACACTAAGAATCCAGAACATCAATATCTTTGTAGGATTATCATCTAGTTATCAACCAAATCACTGGATCCTATAAGGTTATAAAGCCCAAGATCCATCACTACCACAAGTACTCCATGGAGTTGTTGGCCAAAATCATAGAGGTTATGATTTATATGATTCCTCAAGGAGAGAACGTCGTAGCATGTGCTTTAGCCAAAATAGATAAATCTTATCCCTTATTGATATTGAACTCATCAAATAGCACTCTCTTGAAAAGGAGGTTTCCACTACCAAGATAGACAAGGAGTTAGATTGGAGGTAACCATTCACGAATAACATAAATAAAGGCAAACTACCTCAAGAGAAGTCCTAAGCTCATCAGATGAAGCAAAGATCACTTTCTTATGCTCTTGTGGATGGTGTCTTGTTCTGGATTTCTTTTGATCATATGTGGTTACGTTGTTTAGATAAGCATGAAGCTCGTAAGATCATGACTGAGGTATACTTAGGATTATGTGGAGCCAACCAATCTAGTCTGAAGATGAAAGCCAAGATTAAGAGACTAGAATACTACTAGTAGTTGATGATCAAAGATTACATAGATACGACTAGGTGATGCCACCAATGCCAAATACATAGTGTGGTCCTACACTAACCACCCAACATTTTACATCCTACATTGGCCTCATGGCCATTCGAGTGTTGTGGTACCGACATAGTGGGTTTGATTGATCCTCCTTCTTCCAAGGGTCATTAGTTCATCTTAGCTGCTAGTGACTACTTTTCCAAATGGGCGAAGGTGATCCTACTCGGAGAGGTCATAGCTTAGCATGTGGTCTAGTTTTTTAAGAACTATATCTTACATAGGACTGGAGTGCCTTAATGAATTATATCTGATAATGGTACTGCTTTTAAAAGCATTGAGATCGAAAACATTGCCTGGAGACACATAATAGATTGGAGATATTCTACCATCAACTATGTGAGGGAAAATGGTTTAATAGAAGCCTTCAACAAAAATTTCATCCAAATACTGAAGAAGACACTCGACAATAATAAGCAACAATGGTAATGAGCAATCCTCTGGGTCCAACGCACCACATATAGAACTCCAATTCGCCTACTCTTTCTCCTTAGTGTATGGGTCCAAAGCTATTCTACCATTAGAAGTCTAACTCCCATCATAAAGGATAGGTGGTAGATCATAATAAAAGCAATACCATGTTAGAAGAACTCAAAGGTTTGGAGGAGAGATGCCTGCAGGCATGCCAAAATCTTGAGTTGTACAAAGCTAAAATGATTCAAGCTCACAACAAGTTGGTCCATCCTAGAGCTTTTCATGTTGGAGAGATTATTTAGTTCTACGGAGATAGATTGTTGCCCATCATACGATGGGAGGCAAGTTTGAACTCACTTGGGAATGCCCTTTTGTCATAGAGAAGGCCTACCAAGGAGGATCTTATCAGCTTATTAATCATAAAGGAGAGCACCCCAATCAATGGGCTCTACTTAAATAAATATTATAAATCATGTTTAAAAATAATTATCATAAATGAAATTTTCATTTTGAATTCAATCTCTTCCATGTTAAAAGTATTCTTGTTTGGAAATCCACCACGATGTGTTTAGGGTAGGTGTAAGGAACTTGAGTGGCATCCTATCCTTCATCAACACAACACAAACACAAACTATACATAAACATATAAAAAAATACATATTTTTCTTGGGCTACTCTGAGTTGAGATAACGCCCCAACCACACTCCTACTCTAGTCGGGTCGACGTGCTACCCTGCTAGTGTGTCACTCTAGTGGTCTTCTTACTTTGGAGGAAGTAAGTCTACTATGCTTTCCTTCCTTACTTGGCCACCGCACACCGATGAGTGCCTTGTTAGTTTGGTAGGCATTTACGGGTAAGTTACCCTCATGTTATTTCATTTTAAGGGATGTGAGTTCACTATGCTTTCTTCTCGAATTAGCCTTCGTGCGCTAACTAGGTCAAGAATGTTTGAGGTTTAAGATAATTCCCCTAGTGACTGCTTCCCTCCTATCTACTTCAAGTCTGGGTCCATCCCTTCCTCGGGACTTCTTGCTTAGTAGTCGCTCTAGGTCAAATAACATCTGTCCCGTTGATGACAGACTATCCCGATGATCAGTTCTGCTTAGAAAGTTGTAAGACTACACACTTTCTTTCTAGATTGATCATTGGACACCGACAAGAACCTTAGGTTGGTTGGCTCTCACTATGCTGATGGGTACATCACTCATATTGATGGATACACCTTAGTTTGGTTATTCTCGCACCTTAGGATACACCACTCATGGCAGATGTAAGTCTGCTACACTTTCTCTTTGAGTTTGCCACTGTACACCTATAAGCTTTTTTTTAGTGCTCAGGATAATGCCCCTCATAGCACCTCCCCTGTGGGCACTATATTTAGATCACTTCCTTTGTGATCTCATTTAGACACTACCCAAGTTACTATCAGATTAGACAGTTCCCTTTTCCTTGTAATCACCCCTGAGGTTGGAGAATCTATCCTATGGATGTGCAGATTATCCCTTGATCTAGTAAATTTGAGATATGTCAAGGCAAACAAAGCCCCTTCTTAGTGTGGTCCCTCGCACACCAACAGGGTCCACGTAAACATATAAACAAAATATATATTCACTTGTGGATTTAGAGGACATGCCTAGTGGTACCTATTTCTAAGTAGGCATCCTATCTTTAGGACAATGTCAGCAAAACTCCCAACAAGAATCTCTTGACTACTCTTGAGTTGATATAAGTCCCCAACATCATTCACTTAGTAGTTTCCCCTAAGTCGAATTCAATTTGTTATGCTACCAACAAGTCACCCTAGCGATTGTTCCATTCTTTAGAAAATGTAAGCGTGCTACGCCTTCTTCCTAGCACATTCATTGCACACTAAAAGAAAATCCCTTAAGTTGGCTAGCTTTACCCCATTGCCAGTAGACTATCTATTTGGATTTATAAATCTGAGATAAGATGAGTTCAATATAGCCCCTTCTCAGTGGGTCCATCGCACACCGACATGGTTCATAAATTAAATCTATCAAATTTTATCAAGCTCACATCCCCAGTGGATATGCCCTCAAGTCAAAATCAAACTAAACCAAACAAAATATATCAAATCACATGAAATTAAAATAAAATTAATCTTAGCTACTTTTGAGTTGACATAAGTCCTCACTAGAATTCACTCATTAGTCATCCTAGGTCAAGTTTGATTTGTTGTGCATCCAATAGTTCACCCCAGTGGTTATTCCTCGCTTCAGAAGATGTAAGTCTTATATGCCTTCCTTCTAGCACAGCTGTTGCACACCGAAAAGCAACCCCTTAGGTTGGCTAGCTCTACCACACAATCGGTAGACTATCCCTTTAGATTTGTAAACATAAAGTAGGTCAAGGCTGATATATCCCCATCTTAGTTGGTCCATCGTACACCAATAGGGTCCATCCATTAACTCAGATTAAATTAAATGCAATCTAATTTTTCCAGTGGAGTTAAATCACACCCTTCTCCCCAGTGGAGCCTGAAATCATATATAAATAAGTCAAGCAAGCAAATCAAATTCAGAACCAACCTCTAGTGGAGCCAAATTAAACCAACTCCCCCAATAAAGTTTAAATCAAAGAAATCCAACCAAACTCTTATTCCCAATGGATACATCCCTAAATAAATCTATGAAATCAAACTCAAATCCCAATCCCCAGTGGATAGCTTGAACCTGCTTCCCTAGTGGAAGGTTCATATACCCGATCCCCAATGGACTCGAGCCCATATCTCTAGCAGATATGCCTCCACATCAATTAAAATAAAATAAATTAAGTTGATTTGATCTTAATCCCCAGTGGATTATAGATTCTTATTCCCAGTGGATCTTCTTTCCACAAATCCCATAATCAAATCAAATTCAAACCTTATCCCTAATATATTTTCTTCTTCCATGCCCTTGATATAGACCCCTCACATGTCATGTATAATGCATGTGTGATCCCCTAGTGGATCTCCCTCCATGTCCTTGACATGGAATTCTCATCAAATCTTATTTCTTCTCTTATGGTCACCTTTAATACTTCAACCAAAAGCTTAGTAATGCATTCATTCAAATTACATCATCTTAACATTATAATCAACATTTTATGATTTGCGATAGTGCAAGCTCAAACTAATATACATTATCATGCTAACATATTATAGGTTAATTAACACACTATATTATATTATGATATATGATGTTATAATATTATAAATAATATAATATATTGTCTAACATTACACCTCATTAGAATCACTTAAAAGGAATAAATAACAAAATTTTATCAAAATATGAATAATGTTCATTTTGGATGTAAAATTGTTATTTATTTATTATAAATGGTACAAAATAGCATAATTTTTTGTGTTGCTTCTTTGGTGTCTGCCGTGAATTTGGCCAAATTCTTCCATCTCAACCTTCAAATTAACATTTTTGTGAGTTTTGACCCAATGTATTATAACAAAAGTAAAACATACTAAAATGTACAATAACATTTAGTAACACACCACCACATTCATATATATATATATATATATATATATATATATATGTGAAGTTATATTGTTATGTACATTATATTTTAATATGCTTTCATGTAATATATTATCTTACATTACACCTTAAAATGAATCACTTGAAGCAAAAAAAATCATAAAATTTGGTTGAAAAATGAACATTATTTGGGATGCAAAATTCCATTCTTTTGATTAAATGACACACCATACCACACCCCCAATGATGTTCCCTAAAGCGTTCCTTAAATTTGGCCAAATCCCATCATCTCGGCTTATAAGTCAATATTTCTATGAATTGTACTAGTACAAACTCTACTGCATCATACTGTGACAAACTAAAATATGCTAAACAATAAGTAGAATACACAATCGTATGTTATAATCCATGATGCTACACTATGTTGTGAAATCCTATATTATGATACACTAAAACATATTATATTATACTATATTGCATATCACATCATAAGGGATTGCTTAAGATAAAAATTATAAAATTAGTTCAAATAAAAAAACTATATATTTTAATCATATCACTTACATATTTTAAATTGGAACAATATATAATGATGTCATGCTCTACCTATTATGAATTTGGCCAAATTCCACCATTCTAAAGTATAAATCAACATTTTTATAAATAATCATAGTGTAGTCTTGACTGCATGATTGTAAAATACTAAAATAATTTAAAATGAATAGAATAATATATTATGATATATGATGCTATACTATGCTACAACAGATAATATTTATTTTGAACATAAAATCTTACTTTCTAGACTACAAGTGGCATAGCACAACTTTGGTACTACAACCTAATTCCCACTTCAAATTTAATAAATTTCATCATCTGGTTTATTAAATCAACATTTTTATGATTTATATTAATATATACTATATGGCACAATACCATAATATACTAAAAAATTTCAAAACATCTTATAACATCCAAAAACACATCACTACATGCTTAAATATATGATGCTACATTATACTATAATATATGGTATTATAATATGTTTTAGTGTTAGGTTTTAAGGTATTCAAATCTCTAATAGTCAAGGGAAAGTCTCTTGAAGACATTTTCTTTAGCAACCATAACTATGTTAGGATTAGGTCATTCTTTGGATTTACTCTAAATGACATCTTTATCCAAAGTTTAGGGCTTAGGGTTAGTTTAGAGTTTAGGGTTTATGGTTTAGGGTTTGTTTAGGGGTTAGGGTTTTGGGTTTAGGGTTGTAAGTTTTAAGGTTTAGGGTTGTAAGCTTTAGGGTTTAGGGTTTAGGGTTTAGGATTTAGGGTTTTAGGTTTTAGGGTTTAGGGTTTAGGGTTTAGCCTTTAGGGTTTAATGTTTAGGGTTTAAGGTTTTTCAGGTTTAGGATTTATTATTTATGATTTACAATTTAGGTTTTGGGTTTAAGGTTTATGTTTTAGTTTAGGGTTTAGGGTTTTTTTTTTTTTAATAGAGAATAAATTCAGATTCAACATTTCTTATTTTTGATTTCATTAACCAAGTAGTACCCTAAGTTTCGAAAGACATAGGCGACAACATAAATAAAAAATGAGTACCCATAGAGCAAATCAAAATTTCTAAACAAGTAAAATCATCTCTTCTATAAAGAAATAGTTTCATAAGTAGCAGATCGGATTGGCTATTTTTCAATTTCTCTAGCTCCCATCAAAACCACCCACATCTCTCAAGTAGCGGGATCCACCATCATATCCCTGATCTCTCCCTCTGCCACCACCACAGTAGTAACCTCTATCACTCCTCCCACCTCCATAACTCCAACTGCTCTAACCAAGACCTCCATATCCACTAGCACCTCCAGATCCCCCACCACCACTATGATAACTGTCGCCTCTGCCTTCGCCTCCACTGCTAGATTTAGACTGAGCCTAGTTGACGATGATGTTATTGTCATCAAGGTTCTGACCATTCTTAGAGTTTAGGATTTAGGGTTTGGTGTTTAGGGTTTAGGGTTGTAGGTTTTAGGGTTTAGGTTTAGTGTTTAGGATTTTGTTGGATTAGGGTTTAGGGAGTTTAGTGTTTAGAGTTTAGGGTTTAGGGTTTAGGGAGTGGTCAGGTTTAAGGTTTAGCTTTATAATTTAGGGTTTGTGGAGGTTAGTGGATTTAGTGGTTTAGGGTGGTTGGGTAAGTTTAGTGGTTAGATAGTTTGGGTGTGATAGATGGTTTAGTGGATGGTTTATGGAGGTTTAGTTTAGGGTGGTTAGGGTTAGGATTATTTAGTTTAGGGTTTAGTGTGAGTAGGATTAGGGTGGTTGTTTTAACATATTTCCAATTAAACCCGGCAGATTTAGCTTTATTTATTGATTTATTCAGAAGGTTTAGTTTTTTAGGTTTAGGGTTTAGTATGATTAGGGTGTGGAGGTTGTGGTTTAGGGATTGGTAGTTTGGGTGGATTTAGGATTTAAGATTTATGGTTTAGTATATTACAATAACCAAGTTTAGCTTTATTTAGTTTATTTTTATTTATTTTAGTTTATTTTATTTTTATTCTTATTTAGGTTTATTTTTATTTTATTTAGTTTAGTTTATTTAGTTTTATTTTAGTTTATTCGTTTAGGTTTATGTTCATTTTATTTTTTTGTTTAGTTTTATTTTATTTTATTTTTTATGTTTAGGTTTTAATTTTATATTTTATTTTATTTAGTTTTATTTTAGTTTTATTTTAATTTAGTTTTATTTTATTTAGGTTTATTTTATTTTTTTATTAGATTAGGTTTTCTTTATTTTAAATTATTTTATTTTTAGGTTTAGTTTTAGTTTAGGTTTTAGTTTAGGTTTTATTTTATTATTTATTTTATTCTATGTAGTTTAGGTTTTATATTTATTTTATTTTAAGTTTTATTTCATAAGTTTAAGTTTATATTTTTTTGGTTTATTTGGGGTTTAGGGTTTATGGTTTAGGGTTTAGGGTTTAGGGTTTAGGGTTTAGGGTTTTGGGTTTAGGCTTTAGGTTTTAGGGTTGTAGTTTTTAAGGTTGTAGGTTTAGGGTTTAGGGTTTTAGGGTTTAGAGTTGTAGGTTTTGAGTTTAGAGTTTAGGATTTAGGGTTAGTTTTAGGGATTTGAGTTAGTTTAAGGTTTATGGTTTAGGTGAGCTTGAAAGATTGGGATTTATAAAACTAAAACATACCACTAAGTAAAAATCTACTAGATAGAAATAGAGAGCTGAGAAGATTGGGATTAGAACAAGTTATTACATTGTTGAAATGAAATTGTTGTTAAAAAATACTTGTCTTTATCTTACTAAGATTAATTATTTAGAGTTTAACTCGCTAAACCAAAAAACCAAAATTATAAAAGAGTACATGAACAAATTTGAAGTATTGTTATTATCTTCTAGAATTAGGGAAAGATTAAACTAATGTTGTTTAGGTTTAGATCGACTTGAGCCCTAAACTTAAAAGAGGCACTACATAAAATTAATTTTCATGTGGCTTTTGAAGAAACTTTAGATTTCAAATAACATCAAAGAATTTTTGCACCTAATAGAATGTATCAAATGTAAAAATTATTCTTTCCACCATTAAATCATATTCAAATGAATACATCTAAATGAAGTAACACTACTACCAATAACAAGTAATAAAAAAATGATAGATATTATGTTGGGATCAAAAATCTCTCTTAAATCATATTTTAGATGTCAGCAGAAAATCTATGAGTGTCCTAAATCTCTCACAACACTACTCCAGCTATTTCTAAGCATTGACTTCAGAGTTTTACTTGAGCTTTCTTGCTTTGTGTTGAAGTGAATTATTTGTTGCATTATGTTGCAACATTGAGTCTCAATGTAGGAGAGCTATTATTTTGGAAATTTGTATGCAGAGATATTGAGTTTGGATTATTCCTATTAGACACTACTTATCAATAGATTTTGTCAGATACAATCACTATTATAAAAATCTCATTCAATAATACTTTGCATTAAGTCTCCCTAATTCGCAAAGATCTCGAGCATTTCCTTAAAGCATTGAAATCCTACTAAAGAGAGATTTTTAAAGCACAAATTTAGCTCCTTGACATATTTGCTAAATTGAAAGAGTTGTAGTTTAAGTTTATTTTATTTTTATTTTAGATTTTGGTTTTTTTATAGTTTAGGATTTAGGTTTTATTTTTTATTTATTTTTGGGTTTTATTTTTATTTTTGTTTTTTAGGTTTAAGTTTTTATTTAGTTTTTATTTTATTTTATTTTTATTTTAGATTTAATATTTATTTTATTTAGGTTTTTTATTTTTTTAGTTTAGTTTACATTTTTTTTTTATTTTAGTTGAGTTTTTATTTTTTATTTTATTTTTTTTTAGGTTTAGGTTTAGGTTTAGGTTTTAGTATATGTTTTATTTTATTTTATTTTATTATTTTATTTTGTTTTAGGTTTTTAAATTATTTTACTTTTAGGTTTTATTTAGTTTATGTTTAGGTTTTTAGGTTTTTAGGGTTTAGGTTTTTAGGGTTTAGGGTTTAGTGTGTAAGGTTTAGGGTTTAAGTTTTAGTTTAGGGTTTAAGGTTTTATTTCTAACAGTGAACAAATTCAGATTCAACATTTCTTCTTTTTAATTTCACAAACCGAGTAGCATCCCAAGTATTATAATAAACAAGCAGCGACATAGATCAAAAATAAGCACCATAGAGCAAATCAAATATCCTGGATTATTAGAACCGTCTCTACTATAAATACACAATTCCATATGAAGTAGATCAGATCTACCATTCTTTGATTTCTTCGATTCCCTTCAGAACCACCCTCGCCTCTTGAGAAGCAGGATCTGCCAAAATATCCCCACTCTCTATCTCCTCCACCACCACAATTGTAACCTCCATCGCTCCTCCAGCCTCCATAAATACCACTGCTCTAATCACCACCTCCATATCCACCAGCACCTTCAGATCCCCCACCACCATTGCGATAACCGCCACCTCCACCTTCACCTCCACTGCCATATCTGATGAGCTTAGTTGGTGATGTTTCCATCGTGTTTCCCATTCTTAAGGTTTAGGGTTAGTTTAGGGTTTAAGATTTTTTTTAATAGAGGACAAATTCAGATTCAACATTTCTTCTATTTGACTTCATCAACCAAGTAGCACCCCAAGTTTTCTAAGACACAAGCGACGACATTGATAAAAAATGAGCACCCATAGAGCAAATCAAAAACCCTAGATAAGTAAAACTATCTCAACTGTAAAGACATAGTTCCATAAACAATAAATCGGATTAGTCATTCTTCAGTTTACCCAACTCAAATTTGAACCAGCCTCGCCTCTCTACTAGCAGGATCTGCCATCATATCCCCGATCTCTCCCATCGCCACCACCATGACTGTAACCTCTGCCACTCCTCCCAGCTCCCTAACCACCATTGCTCTGACCAGCACCTCCATATCCACCAGCACCTCTAGATCCCCCACCACTACTGTGATAATCGCTGCCTACGCCTTCGCCTCCACCACTAGATCTAGACTGAGCCTAGTTAACAGTGATGTTCCCGCCTTCAAGGTTTTGCCCATTCATAGGGTTTAGGGTTAGTTTAAGGTTTAGGGTTTAGGATTTAAAGTTTATTTTTAATAGAAGACAAATTTAGATTTAACATTTCTTCTTTTTAATTTTATCAACCAAGTAGCACCCTAAGTTTTCTCAGACATAAGCGATGACATAGATTAGAAATGAGCAACCATTGAGCAAATAAAAAATAGTAGATAAATAGAACCGTCTCTATTGTAAAGGTACAGTTCCATAAGTAGTAGATTGGATCGGACATTCTTCAGTCTCTACAGTTCCCATCAGAACCACCCCTGCCTCTCGAGTAGCGGGATCCGCCATCATATCCTCGATCTCTCCCTCTGCCACCACCATGACTATAACCTCCATTGCTCCTCCCGCCTCTATAACTACCACTTCTCTGACCACCACCTCCATATCCACCAGCACCACCAGATCCCCTATAACAACTTTGATAATCATCGCCTCTACCTTCGCCTCCTCCGTTAGATCTTGATTGAGCCTAGTTCATGGTGATGTTCCTGCCATTAAGGTTCTACCCATTCTTAGGGTTTAGGGTTAGTTTAGGGTTTAGGGTTTAGGGTTTAGAGTTTACGGTTGTAGGTTTTAGGATTTAGGGTTTAGGGTTTAGCATTTAGGGTTTACGATTTTATGGTGGTGAGGTGTGTTTAAAGTAGGGTGGGTTTATGGTTTAGGGTTTGGGGTTTAGGGTTGTAGGTTTAGGGTTTAGGGTTAGTTTTAGGGTTTAGGGTTTAGGGTTTAGGGTTTAGGATTTAGTTTTTATGACTTTTTTCTTAAATTAAGTAAAGTGGTATGTTTAGGTTTATTTAGTTTATTTTTTATTTATTTGAGTTTATTTTTTTTTTATATTTTTATTTAGGTTTATTTTTTATTTTTATTTATTTTAGTTTATTTATTTTAGGTGTGTTTATTTTAGTTTATTTTTTAGGTTTAGGTTTATTTTTTAGTTGAGTTTTAATTTTTTTTAGTTTTTAGGTTTAGGTTTTATTCTTTATTTTTAGGTTTAGGCTTAAGGTTTTATTTTATTTTGTTAGGTTTAGGTTTTAGGTTTTTATTTTAGTTTTATTTCTAAGTTTTATTTTTTTTCTTTAGGTTTAGGCTTATTTTTAGTATATTTTATTTTATTTAATTTAGTTTAGTTTATTTTAAGTTTAGGTTTAGGTTTATTTTTGTTTGTTTATTTTATTTTTATTTTAGGGTTTTGGTTTTATTATTTATTTATTTTTTAATTTTAATTTTAGGTTTATTTTTTAGGTTTAGATTTTTATTTTGTTTTTATTTAGTTTTTATTTTGTTTTATTTTAGGTTTATTTGATTTTTATTTTAGCTTTAGTTTTATTTTATTCAAGTTTTTTATTTTTTTAGTTTAGTTTAGATTTTTATTTATTTTATTTTATTTTAGTTTTCATTTTTTATTTTATTTTTTTAGGTTTAGATTTAGGTTTAAGTTCTAGTTTATGTTTTTATTTTATTTTATTTTTTTTATTTTACTTTGGTTTATATATTTTTTTATTTTTATTTTTAGGTTTTATTTAGTTTAGGTTTAGGTTTTAAGCCTTTTAGGGTTTAGGGTTTAGGGTTTAGGGTTTAATGTTTGGAGTTTAGGGTTTAATGTTTAGGGTTTAAGGTTTTATTTTTCTTAATAGAGAATAAATTCTGATTCGACATTTCATTTTATCGATTTCATGAACCAAGTAGCACCCCAAGTATTCAAACACACAAGCGATGACATAGATATAAAAATGAGGATTGATAGAACAAATAAAAAACCCTAGATAAGCAGAATCGTCTTTACTATAAAGACATAGTTCCATAAGCAGTAGATTGGATCGATCGTTCTTGAATTTCTCTAGTTCCCATCAAAATAACTTTGCCTCTCGAGTAGTAGGATCTGTCATCATATTTCAGGGCTCTCCCTCTTCCACCACCACCAGTGCTCTGACCACCACCTCCATAACCACCAGCACCTCCAGATCCCCTACCACCACTGCGATAATTGCCACCTCTACCTTCACTTCCACTGCTAGATCTAAACTGAGCCTAGTTTACGGTGATGTTCCTGACATCAAGGTTCTGCCCATTCATAGGATTTAGGGTTAGTTTAGGGTTTAAGGTTTAGGGTTAATGGTTAGTTTAGGGTTTAGGCTTTAGGGTTGTAAGTTTTAGGGTTTAGAGTTTAGGGTTTAGGGTTTAGGTTTGGTTGTGGTTTGGTGGGTTTAGGTTTTAGGGTTTAGGTTTTGGAGAGTTTAGGGTTTAGGGTTTAGGTGAGTGGGTAGGAGTTGTGGTTTAGGTTTTAAGGTTTATGGTTTGTTTTAGTGTTTAGGGCTTAGGATTTAGGGTTTAGGATTTTTTTCAAGTTAAGTAAACCGGTAGGTTTAGGTTTATTTAGTTTATTTTTTATTTATTTAAGTTTATTTATTTTTTATTTTTGTTTAGTTTAGTTTATTTATTTTAGTTTAGGTTTTTTATTTTAGTTTATTTTTTAGGTTTAGAGTTAAGTTTTATTTTATTTTTTTTAAGTTTTATTTTTATATTTAGGTTCATGTTTAGTTTTTATTTTATTTTTTAATGTTTAGGTTTTAGGTTTTTATTTTAGGTTCAATTTAGGTTTTATTTTTTTAGTTAGGTTTAGGTTTATTTTTAGTTTATTTTATTTTATTTAGTTTAGGTTTGTGTTTAGGTTTAGTTTATCTTAGGTTTAGCTTTAGGATTAGTTTATTTTAGTTTAGGTTTAGGTTTATTTTAGTTTACTTATTTTATTTTTATTTTAGGTTTAAGTTTTTTTAGTTTAGGGTTTAGTTTTTTTTTTGGTTTTATATTTAGGTTTATCTAGATTTAGGTTTTTTAGTTTTATTTTAGTTTTATTTTAGTTTAGTTTAGAGGTTTAGTTTTATATAGTTTTATTTTATTTTATTTTAGGTTTAATTTATTTTAATTTTACATTTAGTATTTTTATTTAGGTTTTTTATCATTAGGTTTATTTTATTTTTTATTTTAGTTTAGGTTTTTATTTATTTGATTTTATTTTAGTTTTTAATATTTATTTTTTTTATTTTTAGGTTTAGGTTTAGGTTTTAATTTACATTTGTATTTATTTAGATTTAGGTTTTCCTATTTATTTTATTTTTAATTTTTATTTATTTTAGGTTTAGGTTTTTAAGATTTTAGGGTTTAGGATTTATGGTTTAGGGTTTAGGGTTTAGTGTTTAGGGTTAAGTTTTTCTTTATGTTTTTTTTATTTTTGTAATTTTATTTTTTTATAATTAAGTAGAATGGTAAGTTTAGGGTTATGGTTTATAATTTATGGTTTAGGGTTTTAGGGTTTATGATTTTAAGCTTTAGGGTTTTAGGGTTTATGTTTTTAGGGTTTAGGGTTTAGGGTTTAAAGTTAAGGTTAAGGTTTTGGGTTTAGGGTTTAGGTTTTAGAGTTTGGGTTTAGGGTTTAGGGTTTAGGATTTAGGGTTTAGGGTTTAGGGTTTAGGTTTTAGGGTTTAATGATTAGGGTTTAGGGTTTAAGGTTTAGGGTTTAGGTTTTTTCTTTTTATTTTAATAGAGAATAATTTCAGATTCAACATTTCTTATTATCGATTTCATCAACCAAGTAACACACTAAGTTTCTAAGACAAAAGTGATGACATGGATAAAAAATGAGCACACATAGAGAAAATTAAAAACCCCAAATAACTAGAATCGTCTCTACTATAAATGCACAGTTCTATAAAAAGTAGATCGTATCGACCATTCCACAGTTTCTCTAGTTCCTATTAGAACCCCCCCGACCTCTCGAGTAGTTGGATCCACCATCATATCTCTGATCTCTGCCTTTACAATAACCACGACTGTAACCTCCATCGCTCCTCCCACCTCAATAACTACCACTGCTCTGACCACCACCTCCATATCCGCAAGCACCTCTAGATCCCCCACCACCACTGCGATAATCATCGCTTTCACCTTTGCCTCTGCCACCAGATCTAGACTGAGCCTGCTTGATGGTGATGTTCTTATCGTCAAGGTTTTACCCACTCTAAGGGTTTAGGTTTAGGTTTAAGTTTACTAGATTTTAGGGTTTAGGTTTATTTTTAAATTTATTTAGTTACTTTAGGTTTGGGTGTAGGGTTTGGGGTTTAGGGTTTAAGGTTTAGGTTAGGGTTTAGGGTTTAGGGTTTAGGGTTTAGGGTTGTAGGTTTAGGGTTTGGTTTAGGATTTAGGTTTTTTTAAATTACAAACCCGCAGGTTTATTTTAGTATATTAAGTTTATTTTTTTATGTTACTTAACTTTATTTTTTAATTTTATTTTAGTTTATTTTTTATATTTATTTAGCTCAATTTTTTTATTTTAGGTTTATTTATTTTAGTTTAGGTTTTTTATTCTTAAGTTTATTTTAATTTTTAGTTTACAGCTTTTTATTTATTTTATTTTATTATTTTATTATTTTTAGGTCCAGGTTTAGGTTGTAGTGTTTTATTTTATTTTATTTTATTATTTTATTTAGGCTCAGTTTTTAATTATTTCTAGGTTTTATTTAGTTTAGGTTAGGCCTATAAGCTAGGGTTTAGGCTTTATTTAGGGTTTAAGGCCTTTAGGGTTTAGGGCTCAGGGTTTAGGATTAGGGCTCAGGGCTAGATTTAGGATTTAGTGCTCAGCTTTGGATCAGTTTTGGAGTTTAGGTAGAGTTTAGGGCCAGCCTGTTTTATGGTGAGGTTTTAGGTTTATGGTCAGGGTTTTGTGGTTTAGGGCCCAGGCCCAGGTGTAAAGAGTGTGGCCCAGTGCTAGGCCCAGTTTAGTTTAGTGGCCCAGGGTTTAAAGTCAGTTTAGGCCCAGGGCCCAGTGCGGGTCTAGGGTCAGGCCCAGGTCAGTAGGTTTATGGTAGGACAGGCCCAGGATTTAGGTTAAGGGAAGGTTTAGTGGTTAGGATCTTATTTAGTTTAGTTTATTTATTTTAGGTTTATTTATCTTTAGTTTAGGTTTTATTTTAATTTATTTATGTTTAGGTTTATGTTTATTTTGTTTCATTTTATTTTAATTTTATTCTTTAAGTTTAGGTTTTTATTTTAGGTTTAGGTTTATTTTATCTTAGGTTTGATTTTAGGTTTATTTTTATGTTTGAGTTTTTAGTTTAGGTTTAGGTATATTTTTTTTATTTTTCTTATTTAGTTTAGGGTTTAGGTTTAGTATATCTTAGGTTTAGGTTGAGGTTTTATTTATTTTAGTTTATTTTATTTTAGTTTAGGTTTAGTTTTATTTTAGCTTTAGGTTTTTTTTTTTAGTTTAGGGTTTAGGTTTTATTTATTTATTTATTTTTAAGTTTTTTTTGGTTTTTTTTAGGTTTAGTTTTTATTTTATTTTTTATTTTATTTTTTATTTTATTTTATTTTAGGTTTATTTTATTTTATTTATGTTTAGTTTTTATTTTATTTAGGTGTTTTATTTTTAGGATTATTTTATTTTTAATTTATTTTAGGTTTTTATTAATTTTATTTGAGTTTAGTATTTATTTTTTATTTTATTTTATTTTTAAGTTTTGGTTTAGGTTTAGGTTTTTCATTTATTTTATTTTTAGGTTTTATTTAGTTTAGGTTTAGGTTTTAAGTTTTTTAGTTATTATGGTTTAGGGTTTAAGGTTTAGGATTTAGGGTTGTAGGTTTTTAGGTTTAGGGTTTAGGGTCTAGGGTTTAGCATTTTAGTGTTTAGGGTTTAGGGTTTAGGGTTGTAGGTTTAGGGTTTAGGGTTTGTTTTAGTATTTAGGGTTTAGGGTTAGGTTTTTTTTTTAATTTTAAAATTTTTTAATTTTTTTTTTAAAAATTAAGTAAACTAGTAGGTTTAAATTTATTTAATTTATTTTTTATTTATTTTAGTTTATTTTATTATTTATTTTTATTTAGGTTTGTTTTTATTTTTATTTATTTTTATTTATTTATTTTAGATATTTTATTTTAATTTACTTTTTTAGGTTTATGTTTAGGTTTAGGTTTATTTTTTAGTTTAGTTTTATTTTTATTTTACATTTTAGGTTTAAGTTTTATTTTTTATTTATAGGTTTAGGTTTTTATTTTTTTTATTTTTTTGATTTAGGTTTTAGGTTTTTATTTCAAGTTTATTTTTAGGTTTTATTTTTTTTAGTTTAGGTTCATTTTTAGTTTATTTTATTTTATTTAGTTTTGGTTTAGTTTATTTTAGGTTTAGGTTTAGGTTTTTTTTATTTTTGGTTTTATTTTCTAGTTTATCATTTAGGTTTAGGTTTTTATTTAGTTTTTATTTTATTTTATTTTAAGTTTTTTTTTAGGTTTTATTTTTATTTTATTTAGGTTTTTTACTTTTTAGTTTAGTTTAGGTTTTTATTTATTTTATTTTAGTTTAGTATTTAGATTTTTTTTTTGGGTTTGGGTTTAGGTTGAGGTTTTAGTTTATATTTTTATTTTATTTTGGTTTAGGTTTTTTTTTATTTAATGGTTTTATTAAGTTTATGTTTAGCTTTTTAGCATTTTAGGGTTTAGGGTGTAGGGTTTAGGGCTTATGGTTAGTTTAGAGTTTAGGGTTTGGGGGTTTGGGGGTTTGGATTTTGGGTTTAGGGTTTGGGTTTAGGGTTTAGGGTTTAGGGTTTTAGGATTTAGAGTTTTTAGGGTTTAGGGTTTAGGGTTTAGGGTTTAGGGTTTAGGTTCTAGGTTTAGGGTTCAGGTTTTAGTTGAGTGCTTAGGGTTTTTAGTTTTTTTTAATGGAGAACAAATTTAAATTCAACATTTCTTCTTTTCGATTTCATCAACCAAGTAACACATGAAGTTTTTTAAGACACAAGTAATGACATAGATAAAAAATGAGCATGCATAGAGCAAATAAAAAACCCTAGATAATTAGAACCATCTCTACTGTAAAGACACAATTCCATAGGTAGATTGGATCGGTCGTTCTTTAGTTTCTCCAGTTCTCATCAGAACCACCTTGGCCTCTCCAGTAGCGGGATCCACCAACATATCATCGATCTCTCTCTTCACCACAACCACGACTATAACCTATGTCTCTCCTCTCGCCTCCATAACCACCTTTACTCTGACCACCATCTCCATATCCACCAGTACCTTTAGATTCCCCACCACCACTGTGATAACCACTGCCTCCACCTTCGCCTCCATGCTACATCTACACTGAGCCTGGCTGACAGTGATGTTGTTGTCATCAAGGTTTTGCCCACTCTTAGGGTTTTGGTTTGGGTTTAGGTTTATTAGGTTTTAGGGTTTAGGTGTATGTTTTAATTTTTTTAGATACTTTAGGTTTAGGTTTACGGTTTGGAGTTTAGGGTTTAGGTTTTAGGTTATGATTTAGGGTTTTGAATTTAGGGTTTAGGGTTTAGGGTTACAGGTTTTAGGGTATATGCTTTTAGGCTTTTTAGGGTAGTGTTTAGGGTTTAGATTTTTGGGTGTGGTTTAGTTAGTGTTTAGTGGGGCAGGTTGCTCAGAGTGGGTGCTAGGGTCCTGGGATCAGGGTGTGGTAGGGCTCAGGGTCCACGGGAGGGTTTAGAGTGCACATCCATGGTTTAAGGATGATTTAATGCTTTAGGGTGGTAGCATCAGGGTTTGTGGTTGGGTTATGGTATGTAGTAGGGTAGGGTTAGGATTTAAATTTTAGGGTTTTATTTAAAAAAATTAAGTAAACCAATAGGTTTAGATTTATTTAGATTTTTAGTTGATTTTTTAATTTTTAATTTTAATTTTTATTTATGCTTATATTTTATTTATATTTAGTTTAGTTATTTATTTTACATTTATTTATTTTAGTTTTGGTTTTTTATTTTAGTTTATTTTATTGGTTTAGGTTTAGGTTTATTTTTTAGTTGAGTTTTATCTTTTATTTTAGTTTTTAGGTTTAAGTTTTCTTTTTAATTTTTAGGTTTATGTTTACGCTTTTATTTTACTTTTTTAGGTTTAGGTTTTAGGTTTTTATTTTATGTTTTATTTTTTAGTTTAGGTTTAGGTTTATTTTAAGTTTATTTTATATTATTTAGTTTAGGTTTATGTTTATGCTTAATTTATTTTAGGTTTAGGTTTTTTTTTTATTTTAGTTTATTTAGTTTAATTTAATTTTAATTTAGGTTTAGAGTTTTTTTTTTCAATTTAAGGTTTAGGTTTTATTATTTATTTATTTTTAGGTTTGATTTTTAGGTTTATTTTTAAGGTTTAAATTTTTATTTAATTTTCTTTTATTTTGTTTAAGGTTTAGTTTATTTTTATTTTATGTTTATTTTTATTTTATTAAAATTTTTTTTCTCATATTTGTTTTATTTTTTAATTTACTTTAGGTTTTTCTTTAGTTTATTTTAGTTTATTTTTATTTAATATTTTATTTTAATTATTGTTTTAGGTTTAGGTTTTTAAGTTTTTAGGGTTTAGGGTTTAGGGTTTAGGGTGGTTTGTTTTGGATTTTAAGGTGTGGTTTAGGGTTAGGTGGGTGGGTTTAGTGGTAGTTTTTTGTGTTGGGACCGGGGGTAAGTGTTTAGTGGTTAGGGTTTAGGGTTAGTTTAGGGTTTAGGGTTTAGGGTTTAGAATTTATATATATTTTAATTAAGCAAACCCATTTGGATTTATTTAGTTTATTTTATTTATTTTAGTTTTTTTTTATTTTTTAATTTTATCCAAGTTTTATTTAGTGTAGATTATTTATTTTAGTTTATCTTTTTTATTTTAGTTTAATTTTTAGGTTTAGGTTTAGGTTTATGTTTATTTTTTAGTTTAGATTTTTTTTTTTTTCAGTTTTGGATTTATTTTTTATTTTTAAGTTTAGGTTTAGGTTTTTATTTTATTTTTTATGTTTAGGTTTTAGCTTTTTATTTTAGGTTTATTTTTAGGTTTCATTTTTTAGTTTATGTTTATTTTATTTTATTTAGTTTAGCATTTTGGTTTAGTTTATTTTAGGTTTAGGTTTAAATTTCATTTATTTTAGTTTAGTTTATTTTTGTTTAGGTATAGGTTTATTTTATTTTATTTATTTTAGGTTTAGGTTTCTTTTTTAGTTTAGGGTTTAGGTTTTTTTAGGTTTTGGTTTTAATTAAGTTTTTATTTTATTTTATTTTAGGTTTATTTTATTTTTATTTTACGTTAGTTTTTATTTTATTTAGGTTTTTTATTTTTAGGATTATTTTAATTTTTTAGTCTAGTTTAGGTTTTTATTTATTTTATTTTATTTTATTTTTATTTTTTATTTTTTATTTTTTATTTTATTTTATTTTAATGTTTAGGTTTAAGTTTATGTTTTGGCTCAAGTTTAGGTTTTAGTTTAGGTTTTTATTCTATTTAATTATTTTATTTTATTTTGGTTGAGGTTTTCTGATTTATTGTATTTTTTAAAGTTAAATTTAGTTTACGCAGGTTTTTTTGTTAGGGTTTGTGGCTCAGGGTTTGGATTTTGGGAGGGTTTAGGCAGTTGTGGTTAAGGTTTAGGGTTTTGTGAGTCATGCTTAAGGCATAGGGTAGGGTTTAATGGAGGGTTATGGGTAGGATAGGGTCAGGGTTAGTTTTATATTATGGTTTAGGGTTCCTTTTAATCTTTAATTTAATTTTAATTTTATGTAATCCAAGAGGTTTAGTTTATTTAGTTTTAAGTTTACTTTTATTTATTTTAGTTTATTTAATTTTATTTTATTTAGGTTTATTTTATTTTATTTATTTATTTATTTATTTTAGGTTTATTTATTTTAGTTTAGGTTTAGGTTTAGGTTTATTATTTAGTTTAGTTTTTTAGGCTAGTGTTTATTTTATTTTAGGTAGGTTTATTTTAGGTCATTTATTAGCTAGGTTTATTTTAGGTTATTTTATTTATTGGTAGCCTAAGTTTAGTTTAGCATATTTTGTGGGTGGTCTCTTTATTTAATTTATGTTTATTTTAGGTTTAGATTTTATTTAGTTTTATTTTATTTTATTTTGATTTATTTTATTTTATTTTAGGTTTTGTTTATTTTATTTGGATTTTTTTTTTTTAGTTTAGTTGAGGTTTTATTTATTTTATTTATTTAGTTTTATTTATCTTTTTTTAGTTTCAGATTTAGGTTTTAGTATTTTATTTTATTTATTATTTATTTTATCTTGGTTAGTTCTTTATTTATTTTATTAGGTTTTATTTAGTTTAGCTTTTTATTTTTTAGGGTTTAGGGTTTAGGGTTTTGAGGGTTTAGAGTTTAGGGTTTAAGGTGTGGTTTAGGGTTTAGGGTT
The DNA here is from genome assembly GCA_021442155.1 of Cymbidium sinense. Classification (NCBI taxonomy): domain Eukaryota; kingdom Viridiplantae; phylum Streptophyta; class Magnoliopsida; order Asparagales; family Orchidaceae; genus Cymbidium; species Cymbidium sinense. Next base: position 1,243,235 of record CM038222.1, read on the forward strand.
TAGGGTTTAGTTTTGGGTTTAGCATTTAGAGTTTTAGGTGTTTAGGTTGGGTGGTTTAAGGTTTAGGTTTTAGGTCTAGGGTTCAAGTTTTAGTTTAGGGTTTAGGGTTTTTGTTCTTTTTTTAATAGAGAAGAAATTCAGATTCTACATTTTTTTTTTAATTCATCAACCAAGTAACACACCAAGTTTTTTAATACACAAGCGATGACATAGTATTAAAATGAGCACACTTAGAGCAAATCAAAGACCCTAGATAACTAGAACTTTTTACCAGAAGACACAATTCCATACAGTCGATCGATCGTTCCTCTCAGAAGTTCCATCAACCACCCCTACCGCCGAGTGTGGATCCACCATCATATCCCCGATCCCTCCCTTTGCCACCACCACGGCTGTAACCTCCATCACTCCTCCTGCCTATATAACCACCACTACTCTGACCACCACCTCCATATCCACCAGCTCCTCCAGTTCCCCCACCACCACTGCGATAGCCACCGCCTCTGCCTTCGCCTGCATCGCCAAATCTTGATTGTGCCTGATTGACGGTGATGTTCCTACCATTATGGTTCTGCCCATTCTTAGGGTTTAAGTTTCATTTAGGTTGATTATATTTTAGGTTTTAGGTTTATTTTTTAATTTATTTAGTTACTTTAGGTTTATGTTTAGGGTTTGGGGTTTAGGGTTTAGTGTTTAGGGTTGCGGTTTAATGTTAAGCATTTTTGGGTTTATGCTTTTAAGGTTTAGGGTGTTGGATTAGGGTTTAGGGTTTATGGTCTAGGGTTTAGGGTTGTAGTTTTAGGGTTTAGGGTTAGTTTTAGGGTTTAGGGTTTAAGATTTAAGGTTTAGGGTTTTTCAAAAAAAATTAAGTAAACTGATAGGTTTAGGTTTATTTAGTTTATTTAGTTGATTTTTTATTTATTTTAGTTATTTTTATTTTTTATTTTCATTTATGTTTATTTCTTATTTCATTATTTATTTAGTTTATTTATTTTATGTTTTATTTTAGTTTATTTTTTTTTGGCTTAGGTTTAGGTTTATGTTTATTTTTTTAGTTGAGTTTATTTTATTTTATTTTTAGGATTAGGTTTTATTTTATTTTAGGTTTAGGTTTATTTTATTTTATTTTAGGTTTAGGTTTTAGTTTTATTTTAGGTTTATATTTTTTAGTTTAGGTTTAGGTTTATTTTTAGTTTATTTTATGTTATTTAGTTTAGGTTTATGTTTAGGTTTACTTTATTTTAGGTTTAGGTTTTATTTATTTTAGGTTTAGGTTTTAAATTAAGTAAAGTGGTAGATTTAGGTTTTTAGTTTACTTTTTAGTTGTTTTAGTTTACTTTTTAGTTGTTTTAGTTTACTTTTTAGTTGTTTTACTTTATTTTAGGGTTTATGGTCTAGGTTTTTAGTTTATTTTTTATCTTTATTTAAGTTTATTTTTTATTTTTATTTAGTTTATAATATTTATTTTAATTTAGCTTTTTTATTTTAATTTAATTTTTTGGTTTAGGTTTAGGTTTATGTTTATTTTTAGTTTAGTTTTATTTTTATTTTATTTTTTCTGCTTAGGTTTTATTTTTTATTTTTAGGTTTAGGTTTAAGTTTTTATTTTATTTTTTTAGGTTTAGGTTTTAGCTTTTAATTTTAGCTTTTATTTTTTTTAGTTTATATTTAAGTTTCTTTTTAGTTTATTTTATTTTATTTAGTTTAGAGTTTAGGTCTAGTTTATTTTAGGTTTAGGTTTCATTTATTTTAGTTTAGGTTTATGTTTATTTTATTTTATTTATTTTAGGTTTAGATTTTTATTTTTAGTTTAGGGTTTAGGTTTTTTTTAGGTTTAGGTTTTAATTTAGTTTTTACTTTATTTTGTTTTTATTTTGTGTTTAGTTTATATTTTATTCATGTTTTTTATTTTTAGGTTTATTTTGATTTTTTAGTATAATTTAGGTTTTTATTAATTTTATTTTAGTTAAGTTTTTTTTAATTATTATGTTTTTTATGTTTAGGTTTGTTTTTATGTTTTGGTTTAGGTTTAGGTTTTAGTTTAGGTTTTTATTATTTTATTTTATTTAGGTTTATGTTTTTTTATTTATTTTATTTTCTAGGTTTTATTTAGTTTAGGTTTAAGTTTTTAGGTTTTAGGGTTTAGGGTTTAGGGTTTAGGGTTTAGGGTTTGGGGTTTAAGGTTTAGGGTTTAGGGTTTTATTTTTATTTTTTTATTTTTAGGGAAACCCCATGTAGGGGTATTTTATTGCCACAAAAAGAGGGTTACAAGGTCCTTAAAGGGGATAAACTCCAGAACTACTTCTCAAAGAGCTACAATCAGGCTAAGGAGTAAATCCCCTATCTAAGTACATCCAAAAGCAAAAGAAGGCATTAAAGCAATCAAAAGATACAAGTTGATTAACATAATAAGCCAAAGAAAGATTAGGGCCAATGCTCTGGAGGATGTGAGAATGCATGATAATATGGAGCAAACCTACAAGAGAACAAGAGAATCACCGAAAATTATAATAAGAGAGAGATTAGAGTTAAGGTAATAGACAAAAAGGTTAAATGAAAACAACATAGTCTGAGAATGATAGTAAGGAATTGTGATAGAGGAGGCTCAGCTCACACAAGTTGTGGATGCAAATATGAGCATCCAAACTTCCAGAAGGGTTACATCACAATAGCTACTACCAAACCAAAAGGGAGTGAGATCATCAGCCATCATAGCCAACAAACCGTGAGGAGATAACACCCAATTGTTGATAGTCTTGTGAGCTTTATTACCGCAAAACCTAAATAAAATCATATCTAATATAGAGAGAAATTGCAAAGAGTCAAGGATAAGGTGTCCCATTCAAAAAGTATCATAAATATACCCGACATGAGAATACATAAACATAAGAGAATGAGTCATCTTTGCCAGAACCTCATGAAAAGGCATATCCAAGAAAAGAAAGAAACCAGCATATAATCCCTCCACAAGAAAACAATAGAGGAGACAACTTGCTGAAATCCTGCTAATCAAGTCAATGAGCCTATAATTAACACCATCCCAAACAAATGATATAAATATGAATCTTTCGCCGTGAAACAACCCCTTATTAATATCCATATCGAATTGGGAAAAGCAATTGTAAAGGAAGGCAAAGATAGCCCAACATAGGAAATAGACTACAACCAACCAAAAATAGCACCAAGTAGAGGCAGTTAGAGCTACATCAATAGATTCAGACCAAAAATTGGATAATCCAGATTAGCAAACAACCAAGATTGCAAGACAGCAAAAGGCAGCAACTGTCCATAATACCACCCATTCAGAATAGATAGCGTATACGACTGCACAAACTTAACCGATCCGAGATGGGAATAGACAATAAAGCAGGTAATGTGATCACAATCGAGATGAACATGACATAAATAGAGTATTCAAAAGCCAACCCCAACAGCAAAACAACTAATGCAACATTGGAACCCACAAGAAGAAAAATCAACAAGTGGATTCAAATAAGTAACAACATTAGAATCCGTAAAAGTAACATGATAACCAAGGTAAAGTTAAGTTGGCCAAAACCTCCAAATAGATAGAGTATAAAAGTATCTGAAGGCAGAACCTGCACAATAATCAAAACCATCACCATCGAATAGAATAAAATAGTTTGCTGAACATAGGACCCTGAAGTCCTACAACCAACAAAGATGGAGCCAACATAGGAGTCCTACAAAACCAAGACAACAAATCTCCAAGACAAGAAACAACCAAGACAACAAAACTAGCTAGCTTGCCAAAGTACCCATCCAAAGATAAAACAAAGGTAATAGATACAAGTTTAACGAAGATGGAGAAAACAAAGATAGCAATAAGATAAGATAAATGAATTCAGATAGTATGCATATAATAAACCAATAAGGGGGTTCAAAGGAAAATCCACCAAGCAATTAACAACAACAATAGAGACTTGCTGAACAAAATAAACCAAAACCCCAGAGACAGCATGAAGAGTATTAATCCAGTTCAGCCAACAACCAAGGTAGTTAATACGAACAAGTTGGTCAAGAGTCCACCCAAAAGCATATATAAAGATAGGGAGGGATAGATAATGAACAGCTCCCCACCACAAGCCAATCCAGTAAGAGACATTCAAACAGTCAAGTGTGGATGCTTAGTCACATTAATCCACGCCAAGGATAATGACATAACCAAGAGGTTGGCCAATAACCCAATTATGCATGTAAGATAAACCATTGATTAATTTCAAGTAGAATGAAGAATGATCTTCAAGATTTGCATGTTCCCATCATAGCATAGAGAGGAAAACAAAAAGGGGAAGACCAACAAAGATCCAGATGTTAGCAAAGAAAAGACAAAAGAAAAATAAAGAAAACTTGTCGGGAAGGAACACAATTTTAAAACCAACAATGGGGACATTGTTATTACACCCATTAGGAAAAGCAAATTTTAAGAAAAAGGATATAAAGTAAAATGTATGAGTTCAAGTAATTCCCACCAGTAAAATAAATACCCACAACCTCAAAGCATAATAATCCATTAAGTAACTCCAAACCTGGTGAGCATGGGAAATAGGACCAGAAATAGCAAGAATGATAGTCCTCCATATCAGCCAACAACTAAGAAAGAAGATATCAACAAGTTGACCATAGGATAAGCCATTAAGAGTAGACAGAACATAAAATGGATCCCATAATAAAAAAGAAGAATTCGACTATGGGAAATGTAACTGTGGATAAAGAACATCATGTGTGATCAAAATAGCCAATGATAATAACACAAACAATTGGGAAATCTACAATCAAAACAACCATAAATCATAAAGACAAAGAATTTGTAAAGAGGACCCAAAGCCAATGACTAGCATTGAAAGGAATAACACAATTCCATTCGAAAAGAGATATTAGAGTAGACATGGGATATCACAAACAAGAAAATAATAAAGCAAGGAAGGTTGCAACCAATTGATGCTCAACAGCTGTCCTACTTTGGGTAAAAATAATTAAGCTACAAGTAGCAAGAAAGTCAGCAAAACCCCAACTCAATTCACGCTATAGAAAATAGTAGGAATGAGGAGAAGGTAGCAGATATAGGGAGGGATAGGTAATGAACAGCCCCACCACAAGCCAATCCAAGAAGAGAGACATTCATAAACAAAAAGAAAGGTTGCTTAGTCACATTAATCCAATTCTGCCAAGGATAATGACAGTAATTACTAGTAGGTTGGCCAATAACACAATTATGCATATTAGATAAACCATTGATTAAATTCAAGCAGAACAGAAGAATGATCTTCAAGATTTGCATGTTCCCCTCATAGCAAAGAGAGTGAAAAGGTTAGATTAACTTCTGAGATAAGGAAACCCAGAATTGTCCAAGTTAACAAGCCCATGCAAGTGTTTGGGTATGGTGAGTTGATCAAAGAAGATGATACCATCGGATCTAGCACCAAGATTGGCAAGGTAGTTAGCACAAGCATTTCCTTCATGCCAAACATGAGTGATGTTAAAATTCAGTTGGAAAAGAAGAGCTCTAGTTTGCTTGAGGAGGTAGTACAATTTAGTGCTGCTCATCTTGGTGGAATTCAATAGATCAATCAAAGATCCACCTCAATCCAAATATTGAGTCATTTTGGAGGCAAATCTCAAGAGCTTTGACCGCCATAAACTCGTAAAATGGGATAGTGTGAAATATAAGCAAAAAAGCACATAGTACTATACCCTCAGAGTTCCTGAAAATGCCACCAAAACCAGAGCCATTATGAGAGACAGATCCATCAGTATTGATTTTAATAATATGGTCAAGAGGTTTTTTCTAATAGATAATCTTGTCATTTTGACAGTAAGGTTGATCCGACAGGTTAATGCCCAATTTATTGGCCACAAATTTATAGCCTTTGAATTGTCTGTAATGAATGAGATTGGCTTTAAAAAAGTCACGAATTTTGTTTTTAGTTCTAGCAATAATCCTCACATGGTTCATAGGGATCCCACGGTGTTTTGCATCATTACGGTCCATCAATATGAAACAGATAAGAGTGATAGCAATGATAACTTTAATGTGACCTTTAATAGTATTATCAAAATAGATTTCAAAAGTTGATATAAAGTAAGAGAGCCATTGAAATGGACAGTGTTAAAAAGATCATCATACCAAATCCAAAGTTTAGAAGCAATGACCCCATTAACAAAAACATGATTAACATTCTCAATATGGAAATAACATTGACATTTAGAGGGTAAATGGAACCCTTTACCCCACAACAAGGAATCAACAGGGATAAAATTTTTTAGAATATGCCAAGTAAGAACAGAATAAGAAATAGGGATATTGTTATTCCAAAGTTTGGAGAATACATAGGAGGAATCATGAGTATCTTGAATGTGGAGCCACACATTTTTGAAGTTGAAATCACCATTACGAGAGAGCTTAAAGAGAATCTGATCTTGATTGTGTGGAGTGATAGGAATAGTAGTAACCATATTCAAGAAAGTAAAAGAGATAAAATCAGCAAGCTTACTATTGTTCCACTTATTGTTATGCCAGAAAGAGTTTACTCTAATAGAGGAAGTGGAATGGTTGGAGAGTAAGTCATCAATGGATCCACCTCCATTCCAGTTATCTTGCCAAAAAAAAAAGAGGTGCCAGAGTTAATGCCCCAAAAAATTAGGGATTATGCATCCCATTTGACAGAACAAAGTCTTTTCCACACAGGAGAGTCACCCGGCTTAAAGGGACAAATGTGGGGGTGCTTACCCTGGCAATATTTAGTAGTCATGAAATTAGCCCAAATACTATGATTACTTCTAAAATTCCACCATAGTTCATAGGAGAAGGCATTGATAGCTTCTTTTATGGATTTACAACCAAGACCACCTTCGTCAAAAGTGCCACAACTTTTAAACCAAGAGGTCCAGTGCATTTTTTTAGAAGAGGTATTAGATCCCTAGAAAAATTGATTTAGGAGATGCTCAATTCTGTTGATGCTAGAAATGGTCGGCACAATGGTTTGGATGAGATATAAAGGCATGGAATTAAGAGTGCTCCTAATCAAGGTTAGCCTACCACCAAAAGAGAGTAAATGAAATTCCCAAACCAAAATTTTATTAGAAATTTTCTGAATAAGGTCATCAAAAAGATGAGATCTTTTCTGGCCTTTAAAAAGCGGAGCCCCAAGATAATTAATGGGAAGTTGACTTTGCTTAAAATTAGTAATTCTGGAGATTTGATTTAGTCTATTGGTAGGAATCTTAGCTGAGGGAATAAAACAACATTTTTTTCATTAAGGAAGAGACCACTAACTTTGCCAAAATCATTTAAGAGATTCTTAATAGTTTTAACATGTTGAAGGGAGGCATCAAGAAGAATATAAAATCATCGAAAGCTAAGATGAGAAATGGGGAAACCACCATGAGTTTTAAAACCATGTTAAGTTTTTTAATGAAAAGATCATTGAGGCTTCTCGAAAGATATTCAACAGCAATGATAAAAAGAAAAGGAGAAAGAGGGTCACCTTGACGGAAACCATGGCTAGAAGAAAAGAAACCAAGGGACTCACCATTTAAGATGACAGAAAACCAGATGTCAGTGATACAACTTTTTATAAGACGGATAAAATTATCAGAGAAACCATACAAATGTAAGATTTGAAATAGGAAATCCCACGAGAGGTTGTCAAAAGCTTTAGAGATGTCCAGTTTGAAAAGCATATTACCTCCTCTGGAAGAAACATCAATGTCATGAACCAGCTCTTAAGCGAGAAGAATATTATTAGTTATGGCTCTATTTTTAATGAAACCATTTTGGATAGGGGAGATGATTTTATGGAGCAGGGGGCTAATCCTATTATTAATTAATTTAACAATGAGTTTTTGAAAAAAGGTACAAAGACTAATAGGTCTAAAATCACCCCAAGATTCGAGAATGATGGTTTTGGGAATAAGGACAATAAAAGTACTTGAAAAATATCTGGGAATAGAGTTGCCATCAAAGAAATCAATAACAACATTAACAAGATCAGATTTAATAAAAGACCAATAATGTTGAAAAAATGAGTAAAACCATCTGAAATGTAATCATGCTATTGAGAGTACTATTAATCTCTGCTTCTGAGGGACGCATAGTGAGCAAATGGTTATCCTCATTGCTAATCATATAAGAGATTAGATGGGTGTTGGAGGGCATATCTAATGAGGATTAGAATTTAATAAATTTTGAAAGTGATGAATGACAGATTCCTTAATTTCATTGTTATTAGTTATCCAGCCATCATTAGGGTTCTTAATTTTCTTAATCGAGTTTAGGGCTTTCTGTTTATTGCAAATAGCATGGAAGTACCTAGTGTTTCTGTCGCCATCAGTAATATGTTTGCTAGCAGCTTTTTGACTCCAATAGGTTTCCTCCATATTTTGGTAATTAATCAAACTATCTTTGGCAATGCTCAACACATCAAGCTCAATCAAGACATCTTCAAGAGAACAAACCACTTGTTCCATAACTTTAAGATTGGTAAAAGATTTTTCCACCAATTGAGGATTTGTTTAAGCCTCTTGAGCTTAAGCCAAAGCCGAGCCATGCCTTTAACGTTATCCGGGTGAACAGGAGCCATCCAATTAGTGAAAACAATATTAGTGAAATTGCCATGTTGGGTCCACATATTTTGGAAACAAAAAGGTGAGGGAGTAGAAGGATTAAGGGGGGGGAGTGTTGATAGAGATCAAAAGAGGAGCATGATCAGACAAAGTTCTGCTCAAATGTTCCACAGAAGTAAGAGGCCATTGATTGATCCAAAGAGAGTTAAAGAGGGTCCTGTCAAGATGCTGCCAAAGTCTAGAGTTGTGCCATGTGTAATCAGACCCTGAAAAACCAATGTCAATCAGATTGCAATCTAGGATCATATTAGAGAAGTCTTCCATGGAATGGAGGTTAGGAGAACATCCTCCCCTCCTTTCCAAAGAAGCAATGATTGTGTTAAAATCACCCCCAACCAACCAGGGAAGGTTAATTGAGGAGGCGAAGGTTCTTAAATGATTCTAAAGGATGTTCCTACCGGCTCTATTACAAGAAGCATAGATAAAGGAACCAAAAGCCAAAAACTCACCTAAAGAGATTTTGACATTAACCAATTGATCAAGATCATCAATGATGGAAATGGTGATTGAATTATTCCAAAAGCACCAAATTTTATTATTAAGATTGAAGAAGAAATTTTGAAATCCAAGTGATCTAGCAATATGGGCAATTTTGGAAGAGTTAATGAAAGGCTCAATAATAATAAGTAGTTTGATGTTATGAGCATGACAGAGGCTCCTAACACGGTTGCGGACAGGGAGTGTCCCACAACCCCGGATATTCCAAATAAGAAAATTTATCATAATAAAAAGTCCAAAAAGGAAAAGATAAAAATAGAAAATGTAAAAAGGAAGAGAGGAGGACATAATTATTTGTGAGGTGTAAGAGAAGAACGTGTGGTTCTAGTGAAGTTATTATTAGTCATTTTGGCTTTATAAGATTTTTTTTTAATAATAGTTTGGAAAGGTCTATCAGAATCCAAAGTATCTCCATCAAAAATGGATTGATTTTTGGTATCCAGAATAGGAGCAGTACCAGTCAATGTTTTAGTAGTGGTGATTTCTCCTTCTTCAGTATCAGAGTTAGAATTAGAAATTTGGATAGCCTGAGTATCACTCTGTAGAGAAGTAGAAGGGGAGGTTCTTGCACTAATAATAATACAAATAACATTTTTATTTCCATGATGCATATTCAAATTTTGGTCTGACACCATAGGATCAACATTATTTTGATCCAATATAAGATTTCCATTCAGATTGTCATTAAGATTCAAATGAAGCAAAGGTTTGTCATGAGAAGCCAAATTATTGCAAGTAGGAGTAGTGCTAAGTAAGTTATCATTAGTTTCAGCACACACCTCAATAGTAGTATTTATACCAAGCTCAGAATGTTTTTCATTAGAAAAATCAGTAGGTAATAAAGGGGTAGATGTAGGAGGATGAATTCCATTATGAGTAGCTTTAGGCACATAAGCTAGCTTATTGGTTTTCCCAGTTCCAAGAGAGGTATTAGTGTCCTGTGATATATTCTATTTAAGGTTAGGGTGTAACATAAAGCATTCAGAGTGATCATGGCCATGGATCTTATAGTGAGAGCAAATGACAGGGAAATTTTTAAATTCAACTTTCTGGTTATATCTGAATTTTTCTGAACCAATCCAAACTTCTTTGGGGTATTTTTTGGTAATGTCAATCTCAACCTAGATGCGTGCAACAGATGGCCGAGATCTAGCGATAGTGGCTTGATCAATTTGAATGGGTCTACCAAATAGAGCCCCAACCGAAAACAAAACTTGATGAGTAACATAGTGAATTCTCATGTTGGGAAGAAGCACAAAGGAACAATAGGGGATTCTTCTTTGACATCAAAAGGGGAGACCATTTCAAGAGCCGCATTTTATACACAAAATAGGAGCAATGAGCAAGCAAAGACACAAGAATAATCTAAATCATTTGATAATTGAATGAGGATATGTCGAGGATCAATCAGCCCAATAGTGAAGACTCCTGAAAGCTTTAAACTATGGAAGAAAGATCAGATATTATCAAGAGTAGGGCGCCATAAAGAGAATTTACCAACCAAAGAGAATTCAAAAGGCTTAGCTAATTTCTCCACATCCTGGTCAGAACACATGACAGCCGGCAATCCACGAAAAGAGGTTGAAATTAAGTTAACCGAGGCATTAGAGTTAGGGATCTTACCTGAAAGAGCATCCTTAAAGGACTTGATAGCAGGCACATTTACAGATGTAATCGGATCCAGAATACCATTAGGGTCGGAGGTTAAAGCCAGCACATCTAAGAGCGACGAGTTCGATTGCGTGGAGAGCGATGCCTTCTCCATAGAACGATCCAGTGAGAATCACATAAGCAACCAAAAGAAGCATAAATAAGCAATAAAATAGTGATCACGATCGGGGTGGCCCAAAATGCAGCCAAACCGCAGAGAATTGCACGGGAACACGATCGGGGTAGCCCGAAATGTGGCCAAACCGCAGAGAATTGCACGGGAACACAATCGGTGGCCAAAAAATGGCCAAACCGCAGAGAATGCACGAAACGTAAAAGGAGATGGAGCTCAAACCAAGAGAACAGAGTAGGTTGGGGTGGGTTACAGGTTTTGTGGTTTAGGGTTTAGGTTTAAGGGTTTAGGGTTTAGGGTTTATGGTTTTTTAGTGTTTAGAGTTTAGGGTTTAGGGTTTAGGGTTTGTATTTTAAAGGTTTAGGGTTTAGGGCTTAGGATTAGGTTATAAGGTTTAAGGTTTAGGGTTTTTTTTAAAATTTTTTTGATTTTAAAATTAAGTAGTAAGTTTAGTTTATTTACATTAGGTTTTATTCTTTATTTTCAGTTTAGGTTTAGGTTTTATTTTATTTCTTTATATGTTTATTTTAAAGTTTATTTTTTTAGTTTAGGTTTAGGTATATTTTTTTAGTTTTATTTTATTTATTATTAATCTTTTTAGGTTTAGGTTTTTTTTGTTTTTATTTATTTTATTTCTTTTATTTTTTGGTTTATTTTTTAGGTATAGGTTTTTATTTTATTTTATTTTCAGTTTATTTTATTTTAATTTTAGGTTTAGTTTTAATTTTATTTAGGTTTTTTATTTTTTAGTTTAGTTTAGGATTTTACTTATTTTATTTATGTTTAGTTTTTATTTTTTATTTTAGTTTCTTCTTGGTTTTAGGTTTAGGTTTAGGTTTTAATTTAGGATTTAATTTTTTTTTATTTTTTTTAATTTGGTTTGGGTTCTTTTATTTATTTAATTTTTAAGTTTTATTTAGTTTAGGTTTAGCTTTTTAGCTTTTTAGGGTTTAGGGTTTAGGGTTTGTTGAGGGTTTAGGGTTTAGGGTTTAAGGTTTGGGGTGTAGGGTTTAGGGTTTAGGGTTTAGGTTTAGGGTTTAGGTTTTAGGTCTAGGGTTGAAGCTTTAGTTTAGGGCTTTTGGTTTTTGGTTTTTCTAATAGAGGACAAATTCAGATTCCACATTTTTTATTTATTTCATTAACCAAGTAACTCACCAAGTTTTCTGAGAGACAATCAACAACATAGATAAAAAATGAGCACGCATTGAGCAAATCAAAGACCCTAGATAACTAGAAATGTCTTTGCTATAAAGACACAGTTCCATAAGCAACAAATTGGATTGGACGTTCTTCATTTTCTCCAGTTCCCATTAGAACCACCTCGGCCTCTTGACTAGCGGGACCCACCATCATAGTTCCCATTTTTTTTATTTAAATTAAGTAAATCGATAGGTTTAGGTTTATTTTATTTATTTATTATTTATTTTAGTCTATTTTATTATTTATTTTTATTTATCTTTAATTTTTCTTTTTATTTAGTTTAGTTTATTTATTTTAGGTTAATTTATTTTAGTTTAGGTTTTTTATTTTAGTTTATTTTTTTGGTTTAGGTTTATGTTTAAGTTTATTTTTTAGTTGAGTTTTATTTTTATTTTATTTATCGAGTTTAGGTTTTATTTTTAATTTTTAAGTTTTGGTTTTATTTTTTATTTTTAGCTTTAGGTTTATGTTTTTATTTTATTTTTTTTGGTTTAGGTTTAGGTTTTAGGTTTTTATTTTATGTTTAATTTAATGTTTTATTTTGTAGTTTAGGTTTTGGTTTATATTTAATTTATTTTATTCTATTTAGGGTTTAGGTTTAGGTTTAGTTTTAAAATATTTTAGGTTTAGGGTTTTGATTTTATTTTTTTTTATTTTTAGGTTTTATTTTAAGGTTTATTTTTTAGGTTTAAGTTTTTTTTTTATTTTTTTTATATTAGGTTTATTTTTTATTTTATTTAGTTTTTTTTATTTTTTTTGTTTAGTTTATTTATTTATTTATTTTATTTTAGTTTAATTTTTATTTTTTATTTTAGTTTCTTTTTAGGTTTAAGTTTTAGTTTAGGTTTTTATTTTATTTCATTAGTTTATTTTATTTTGGTTTATGTTCTTTTATTTATTGTATTTTTTAGGTTTTATTTAGTTTAGTCTTAACTTTTTAGTTTATCTGGGTTTATGGTTAATTGAGGGTTTAGAGTTTAGGATTTAAGGTTTGGGGTGTAGGGCTTAGAGGTTTGGGTTTTGTTTAGGTTTTTTTGGTTTAGGGTTTTACAGTTTAGGGTTTATGGTTTGGGGTTTTTAGGGTTTAGGGTTTAGGGTTTAAGGTTTAGATTTCAAGTCTAGGGTTCAGGTTTTAGTTTAAGATTTAGGGTTTTGGGATTTTTTTTTTATAGAGAACAAATTCAGATTCAACAATTTTTTTAATTTCATTAAGTAAGTAACATACCAAGTTTTCTAAGACACGAGCGATGACATAGATCAAAAATGAGCACGCATAGAGCAAATCAAAGACCCTAGATAACTAGAACCATCTTCACTGTAAAGACACTGTTCCATAAGCAACATATCAGATCGGTCATTCTTCAGTTTGTCTAGTTCCCATCATAACCACCTTGGCCTATCAAGTAAGAGGATCCACCATCATATCCCTGATCTCTCCTTCCGCCACCACTATGGTTGTAACCTCCATTGCTCCTCCTGCTTCCATAACCACGACTACTTCGACCACCACCTCCATATCCACCAATAGCTCTAGTACCCCCACCGCCACTGCAATAACCACTGCCTCCACCTTTGCCTCCTTCGCTAGATCTAGCTTGAGCATGTTTGATAGTGATGTTCCTACCATCAAGGTTTTTCCCATTCTTAGGGTTTAGGTTTAGGTTTAGGTTTATTAAGTTTTAGGGTTTAGGTTTATTTTTTAATTTATTTAGTTACTTTAGCTTGGGTTTGTTCAGGTTTAGTGTTTAGTGTAGGTTTTAGGGTTTAGGTTTAGGATGTAGTGTTTATGGTTTAGGGTTTAAGGTTTAGGATTTATGTTTTTTATGGTTTAGGGTTTAGGATTAGGGTTTGTGGGTTTAGGGTTTAGAGTTTGTGGTTTTAGGATTTGGGGTTTAGGGTTTGATCGGTTTCAGGGTTTAGGGTTGATTTAAGGTTTAGCATTCTTTAAAATTTAGTAAATTGATAGGTTTAGGTTTATTTAGTTTATTTAGTCCTTTTTTTATTTATTTTAGTTTATTTTATTTTATTTTATTTATGTTTATTTTTTATTTTTATTTAGTTTAGTTTATTTATTTTGGTTATTTTTATTTTTTTTTTTTTCTTTATTTTTTTAGGTTTAAGTTTAGATTTATTTTTGAGTTGAGTTTTATTTTTATTTTATTTACTAGGTTTAGTGTTTATTTTTTATTTTTATGTCGAGGTTTACATTTTCTTTCTCAGGTTTAGGTTTTAGGTTTTTATTTTAGGTTTATTTTTAGGTTTTATTTTTTAGTTTATGTTTAGATTTATTTTTAGTTTATTTTATTTTATGTAGTTTAGGTTTAGGTTTAGCTTAAGTTTAGGGTTTACGTTTAGGTTTTATTTATTTTAGTTTAGTTTATTTTAGTTTAGGTTTAGGTTTATTATATTTTTATTTTAGGTTTAGTTTTTTTTTAATTTATGATTTAGGTTTTATTTTTTATTTATTTCTAAGTTTAGGTTTTTATTTAGTTTTTACTTTATTTTGTTTTAAGTTGACTTTATTTTTATTTTACATTTATTTTTATTTTATAAAGTTTTTATTCTTAGGTTTATTTTATTTTCATTTAGTTTAGAATTTCTTTATTTTATTTTAGTTTAATTTTATTTTATTTTATTTTATTTATGTTTAAGTTTAGGTATTTCTTTTATTTTATTACATTATTTTATTTAGGTTTTGTTTTTAATTTAATTTTAGGTTTATTTAATTTAGGTTTAATTTTAAGATCCCGTGGAAGGTTTAGGTTTAGGGTTTATAGTAGTTAGTATAGGTTTAGGGTTAGGGTTTAGTGAGAGCTTTAGGGTTTAGTGTTTTGGGGTTTGAGTTTAGGGTCAGCCCAGGGTTTCTTCTAAGATTTAGTCCCAGCTTTTAGGCACAGGCAATAGCCCCAAGTTTTAGGTGCATCAGGGGTCAGGGTTTATAATGTTTTTAGGTTTAAGTGGGTTTAGGGTTTAGTGGCCTGGGTTAAGGTTTAGGCTCAGTTTAGGGTTTAGGGTTTAGAACTTTAGGGTTAGGGTTTAAAGTTTAGGTTTAGGGAGTTTAGGGTTTAGTTTAGGTTTAGGTTTGTTTAGGGTCAGGTTTAATGTTGATGGTTTAAGGTTATTTTGTTTATTAGGGTTTAGGGTTTAGGATTTATTATTTAGTGATCGTTTAGTTTTGGTTTTAAAATTAAGTAAAACCAACATGTTTTGGTTTATTTATTTATTTCATTTTAGTTTATTTTAATTTATATTTTATTTAGGTTTATTTAGTTTATTTATATTTATTTCTTTTTATTTAGTTTATTTCACTTTATTTAGTTTAGTTTATTTATTTGTTTTATTTTGTTTTATTTAGTTTCTTTTATTTTAGTTTATTTTTTAAGTTTAGGTTTAGGTTTATGTTAATTTTTTAGTTTAGTTTTATTTTTATTTTATTTTTTGGGTTTAGGTTTTATTTTTTATTTTTAAGTTTGGGTTTTAATTTTATTTTATTATTTAGGGTTTAGATTTTAGGTTTATTTTTTAGGTTTGTTTTCTTTAGTTTAGGTTTATGTTTATTTTATTTATTTAGGTTTAAGGTTTAGTTCATTTAAGGTAGGGTATGTGGTTAGTTTTGTGTTTAGGGTTTAGTTAGGTTTTTTAGGTTTTGAGGTAGTAGCCTGTGGTTTTTTTTTTATGGTTTAGGGTTTAGGGTTTTGGATTTTGGGTTGTAGGTTTAGGGTTTAGGGTTTGGGGTTAGTTTTAGGGTTAGGGCTTTTTTATTTATTTTTAAATTAAGTAAACTCATAGGTTTAGGTTTATTTAGTTTATTTTTTATTTTATTTTATTTTTATTTTTTTGATTTACATTTATTTTTATTTTTATTTAGTTAAGTTTATTTATTTTAGGTTTTTTATTTTAGTTTATTTATTTTTGTTTAGGTTTAGGTTTAAGTTTATTTTTTAGTTTAGATTTATTTAATTTTATTGTTTAGGTTTCAGTTTTATTTTTTATTTTTTGGTTTAGGTTTAGTTTTTTTATTTTTGTTTTTTAGGTTTAGGTTTTAAGTTTTTATTTTAGGTTTATTTTTAAGTTTTATTTTTTAGTTTAGGTTTAGGTTTATTTTTAGTTAATTTTATTTTATTTATTTTAGGGTTTAGGTTTAGGTTTAGGTTTTATTTATTTTAGTTTAGTTTATTTTAGTTTAGGTCTAGGTTTATTTTATTTTGTTCATTTTATTTTTATTTTAGGTTTAGTTTTTATTTTTAGTTTAGGTACGGGTTTTATTTTTTATTTATTTTTATGTTTTATTTTTAAGTTTATTTTAAGTTTTTATTTAGTTTTTATTTTATTTTATTTTAAGTTTATTTTATTTTTATTTTACATTTAGGTTTCATTTTATTTAGGTTTTTTATTCTTAGATTTATATATTTTTTTACTTAGTTTAGGTTTTTATTAATTTTAATTTAGTTTATTTTTACTTATTTTATTTTATTTTATTTTTATGTTTAGGTTTAAGTTTTAGTTTAGGTTTTTGTTTTATTTTATTATTTCATTTTATTTAGGTTTAGGATTTTTATTTATTTTATTTTTAGGTTTTCTTTTAGTTAGGTAGTTTTAGGTTTTAGGGAGGGTTTATGGTTTAGGGTTTAGGGTTTATGGTTATGGTTTAGGGTGGGGTAGGTTTTGGAATTTAGGGTTAGGGTTTGGGGAGGGTTTTAGGTTATTATATTATTTAGGGTTTAGGGTAGGGCTTAGAGTGTTTTAGGGGTTTTGGGGTTTAGGGTTTAGTATAGGATTTCTGGTTTTTTTTGTTTATAAAATTAAATAAATCAACAGGTTTAGGTTTTTTTTAGTTTAATTTTTATTTATGTTTATTTATTTTAGTTTATATTTTTCTTTAAATTTATTTAGTTTATTTAGTTTATTTTTTATTTATTTTAGTTTATTTCATTTTTTTATTTATATTTAAGTTTTTTTATTATTTTTATTTAGTTTAGTTTATTTAATTTAGTTTTATTTATTTTAGTTTAGGTTTTTTATTTAAAACTTTTTTATTTTTGTTTAGGTTTTTTTTATTATAGTTTATTTTTTAGGTTTAGGTTTAGGTTTATGTTTATTTTTAGTTTAGTTTTATTTTTATTTAATTCTTAAGGTTTAGATTTTATTTTTTAGTTTTTAGGTTTAGGTTTAAGTTTTTATTTTATTTCTTTAGGTTTAAATATTTGGTTTTTATTTTAGGTTTATTTTTAGGTTTTTTTTAGTTCACGTTTAGGTTTATTTTTAGTTTATTTTATTTTATTTAGTTTAGGGTTTAGGTTTAGATTTTATTTATGTTAGTTTAGTTTATTTTATTTTAGGTTTATGTTTATTTTATTTTATTTATTTTAAGTTTATGTTTTTTTTAGTTTAGGGTTTAGGTTTTATTTTTTATTTATTTTTAGGTTTTTTTTGTTTATGTTTTAGGTTTTGGTTTTTATTTAGCTTTTATTTTATTTAGGGTAATGTGCCGCCATCGTTCAAGTTCTTTGATGTTAGTGGGAACCAATGGTAACACATTGCACACTTTAGAGCTAGTTGTAGCAACACTGGTGGTAGCAACACAGTCCTCTTTTGACTTTTTGTTAGCAGCTTATCAGTTGTTCCATTTGATTGGTATGTTGAACTGCCCAACGGATCGATAAACACTTTTATTGAGTTGGAGCACCCCTTCATCGAGTGCTTTGCTGGAGCTTAGTAGAGGGTGATTGTAGGGGACCTCATTATAGAGAAACAGAAACTCAACAAGTCACTTGTTGATTATATTCTCAAGTGGCACAACCTGTGCATGAAATGCTAACCATACCTGTCCGAACAGCATGACATTGAGAATCTTCTCAAGAATATCCAGGGTCCGGTCGCCTTCATGCTTAAGGGCTTACCATCAAAACATTCAAGAAATTAATCATCAAAGCGGTAAGCTTACAAGAGGAAGCCAAATAGTTGCCATTTCCTAACCAATCATATAGGCCCAAGCCGCAAAAGGTGTTTGAGAAGAAGCTAGGGACAGTTGTGTTATTGGATAAAGAAAAGCAGCCAGCCAGAGTCAGTATGAGATTCTACGAGCTCAGCAGCCTCCTTTGCCACCTTGTCTTCCACCACCTTGACCATCATACCAACCACCACAGCTGTCAAAATGACCATTTCCACCACCTCAGTGGCCTACCTAGCAGCGATATTCATATCCATTGCCAGGTAGCTAACAAGCCTGATTCTTCTTTTGAAGCTGTCTCATAATGGTGATTTTATCCTTAAAGAGGTTTGGAATCATATTAGAGAAGCCCATGGCTTCTCTAATATGTTTTTTTAATTTGGAATAACATTATCCCTATTTGCTAATCTGTCCCTATTTAGAGAATTCTGAAAAATTTCATTCCTGTAGACTCTTTGATGTGGGGAAAAGGCTTTCAGTTGCCTTCCAAATGCTATTGTTGTTTTCACATTGAGAATGTGAGTCATGTTTTTGTTAATAGAGCTATTGCCTCCAAATTGTGGGTTTGGAATGATGAACTTTTCAATATTAACCATTTTCATGGTTCTTTATCCTTATATCAACTTCTTGATATTTATTTTCATAAAACTATGAAAGGTCAAATTAAAGTAAGTACTACTATCACTCTTATATGGTTCATATGGATGGACATAAATGATGCCAAACATCGTGGTATCCTTATGAACCACAACAAGATTATTTCTAGAACTAAAGAAAAAAATTGTGCTTTATGTAATGCTAGCTTAATTGCTAACAACCACTTTAAAGGGTGCAAATTTGTGGCCAACAAGCTAGGTGTTAGCTTCTCTAAGATCCCCAACTGGAAAGAAGATAAGCTTATCTATTGGAGAAAGCCTCATAACAATATTATCAAAATTAATATTGATGGCTCTGTCTCTCAAAATTCTTTTGGTTGTGGTGGCATTTTCAGAAACTTTAAAGGTAGTGTCATTTGTGCTTTTGCCTACCCCCTTAAAGCTTGTTCTATTATCTTTGCTGAATTAATGGTTATTAACAAAGCTATAGAGATTTGTTTGCAAAAAGGTTGGCTCAATATATGGATTGAAGTGGATGCACATTTTCTCATTGATATGTTGACTTCCACCAAAGTGGGAAACACAGATTTATACTACCTCCTTAATCATACTAGAGCTCTCCTCTCTCAAGTCTGTTTTAAAGTCACTCACATTTGGCATGAAGGAATTGCTTGTGCTGACTATCTTGCTAATTTAGGTGCTAGATTAGAGGTGCTCATCTTTTATGATCATTCTAGTCTTTCTAAACAATTGTGTGGTTTGGTTAATTTGGAAAACTTTGGTTTACCTTACCTAAGAAATTAAGTTACATTATGCTATTGTCTGCTAGGTTAACTGTTTGCTTTGTCTGTATTTTCCTCTTTCTATTTTCCTTGATCTGCACTCTCCTCTTCTCGATTTTCTGTTGCACTTGCCTATTGCCTTTTCATGGTTATCCTGTACTAGTGTTATTTGGCTCTTCTGCCTATCTATTGCTTACCTACTATTTATTTTTTAAACATGTTAGCTTCTAATTTTATTTGCTGATAGCCCTCTTTCATGGGACTATCGCCTGTTTCACTGGATCTGCTGGGTTCTGCTGCTCCTTTTCTCAACCCTCAAGGATCAATTAATTACTTTGCTGATTATGTTCATTGTTTCCCTTTCTCTTTTTAGTTTTGTGATTACTGCTATTTCCCTGCATGGTTGGGATTTCTTTTGGTCTCCTTTTCCTTTTGATATTACTATTATTGTTTGCTTAGCAGTTCGGGTATTTTCCCTACACATGATGGATTTTTGGGATATATATTTTTTTGATTCCTAACATGGCTCAATTCTGTAATGACACTGCCTACATTCTCCTCTATTGGTTACACTATTCGGTTTGCTGTATTGGCTATCGGCTGAATGGATTATCGGGTTATTATGTTCAGCAGGATTTTTTTTTCTGTTGGATTCCTGCTTGCCCTTTTATTCTATTGATTGTTGTTCGGTTAGCCTCATTACTTGTGATTTTGATGTATGGGTTTATCTGTTAGCTGAGGTTACTCTTGGCGCTATTAGACCTGTATAATTGTTGGTGTGATCTAGCTATTAATAGGTGGATGTTAACACCTCGGCTGTTGCTCCTAATTGGCTTTCATCACTCTGGGGGTGTTTTCCTTGCCATGATGAGTAATCTAGGCAGATGTTTATGTTGGAAGCTCTTTCACATGTGATGTTGGAATACATAGGTGGCATTGTTCATTCAAAAGATTGGTTGCATGCCTTTTCCTGGCTGAATTGTGTTTCCTTTCCTTCTATAGTGTATTTTGCCATTATTTTTTATACAGGCATTAAAGATCAAGTGATTTTCATCCAATGGCAGCTGCCTTCCCCCAGGAATGTAGGCTATGATAGTTGGGATGATTTCACTAATAATTTGGCTGGTAGTAGCATTTGTGATGTAACCCTTCCTTTGAAGTTTGAATGCACATGCTTGCAGCTGCCCCATTCTTGTGTGACTGAGCCTGAGCCTTCCTTCAGACAATCCTCTAGTTTTCTCCCACTCTCATTTATTTCTTCAGTCATTGTATTTCTCTACCTATGCTAATTTCTTTCTCTAAATATTTGTAGATTCTATTTTGTTTCCTTGCAGGTTCTTTCTCTATAGGTGGCATATGCTTCTCTCATCTTCACAACTTTTTGCTGAAGGTTGTCCTCTGGCTTCTCCTTTTGGCTACTTTTGTTTCTCTTACTATTTTTTTTTTCTTTGCTTTTTCTTTCTATTTTATGGTTGTACTTAGATAGGGGATTCACTCTCTAGGCTGATTGTAGCTCTTTGAGCAGTAGATCTTAATTTTATCCCCTCTTAAGAACCTTGTAACCCCCTTTTTATGGCAATAAAATTCCCCTACATGGTGTCCCCCCCCAAAAAAAAACCCTAAATCATAAACCTTAAAACCTGAAAACCTAAAAATAAAATAAATAAAAATACCTACACTTAAGTAAAATAAAATAAAAACCTAAACTAAAACCTAGACAAACTTTAAAAAAATAAAATAAAATAATGAAAAAACAAATATAAAATAAATAAAAACCTCAACTAAACTATAAAATAAAATAAACCTAAGAATAAAAAACCTAAATAAAATAAAAACTAAACTTAAAATAAAATTAAATAAATCTAAAATAAAAAAAAATAAAAACTAAATAAAAACCTAAACCTAAAAAAGCTAAAAATAAATAAAAAATAAAACCTAAACCCTAAACGAAAAGGAAACCTAAACCTAAAATAAAAAAATAAAAAAAAAATCAAAACCTAAACTAAAATAAATAAAACCTAAACCTAAACCTAAAATTAACTAAACCTAAACTAAAGGAAAATAAAATAAACTAAAAATAAACCAAAACATAAACAAAAAAAAAAACCTAAAAAAACCCCTAAAATAAAAACCTAAAACCTAAACTTAAAGAACGAAATAAAAACCTAAACCTAAAAATAAAAAATAAAACATAAACCTAAAAAAGTAAATATAAATAAAACTCAGTTTAAAAATAAACCTAAACCTAATCCTAAACCTAAACCTAAAAGACAAACTAAAATAAAAAACCTAAACTAAAATAAATAATCCTAAAATAAATAAACTAAACTAAATACAAATAAAAAAATAAACCTAAGTAAAAAAAGTAAAGTAAACTAAAATAAATAAAAAAACTAAATTTACTAAATAAACATAAACCTATCGGTTTACTTAATTTTATTTTTAAAAAAAACCCTTAAACCCTTAATCCTAAATCCTAAACCTAAAACCCTAAACCAACAACCCTAAACACTAAACCCTAAATCTTGCACCCTAAGAAAACCCTAAAACTTTAACCCTAAACCCTAAAAGCATAATCCCTAAAACCCAAAATCCTAAACATAAACCCTAAACCCTAAAACCCTAAACCATAAATCATAAACCCTAAACCCTAAACCCTAATGCCTACAACCCTAAACCCTAAACCCCCAAACCCTAAAAATCTAAAAATCTAAACCTAAATTAAATAAAATTGAACACTAAAATAAACAAATAACCTAAATCAAAATTCTATAAAAAAATAAAATAAAATAAAAACCTAAACTAAAACCTAAACATAAACCTAAACCTAAACCTAAAAAGAAAATAAAAAATAAAATAAAAATTGAACTAAAATAAATAAATAAAAACCTAAACTAAACTAAAAAATATAATAAACCTAAAAATAAGAAATCTAAATAAATAAAAACCTAAACATAAAATAAAAATAAAATAAAATAAAATTCACTAAAAAAAACTTAAACCCTAAACTAAAAAAATAACCCTAAACCTAAACTAAAATAAATAAAACCTAAACCTAAACCTAAAATAAATTAAACCTAAGCCCTAAATTAAATAAAATAATATAAACTAAAAATAAACCTAAACCTAAATCCTAAACCCTAAACCCTAAATTTGCAACCCTAAACCCTAAACCTTAAACCTTAAAACCCTAAACCCTAAACCCTAAACCTAAAATCCTAAACCCTAAAGCCTAAAGCTTAAACCCTAAACCCCAAATCCTAAAGCCTAAACCCTAAGCCCTATACCCAAAAAATCTAAAAAACTGAACTTAAATAAAATAAAACAAAAAAGAAAATAAAATAAAAACCTAAACCTAAATCTAAATAAAAATAAAATAAACCTAAAACAAAATAAAATAAAAACTAAATAAAAACCTAAACTTAAAAATGAACCTAAAAATAAAGCATAAAAATAAATAAAAAATAAAACCTAAACCCTTAGCTAAAAAAAAACTAAACCCAAAATAAATAAAATAAAATAAACCTAAACCTAAACTAAAATAAACTAAAGTGAGATAAATAAAACCTAAAACTAAACTTATAATAAACTAAATCTAAACCCTAAACTAAATAAAATAAATTAAATTAAACTAAAAATAAATCTAAACCTAAACTAAAAAAATAAAACCTAAAAATAAACCTAAAATACAAACTTATAACCTAAACCTAAAAAAATAAAATAAAAACCTAAACCTAAACTTTAAAATAAAAAATAAAACTTAAACCTAAAAATAAAATAAAAGTAAAACTAAACTAAAAAAATAAACATCAACATAAACTTAAACCTTAAAAATAAACTAAAAGAAAAAATAAAAATTAAACTAAATAAAAATAAAAAATAAACCTAAATAAAAATAAAAATAAAATAAACTAAAATAAATAAAAAAATAAACTAAATAAACCTAAACCTACTGGTTTACTTATGTTAAAAAAAACCCTAAACCCTAAACCCTAACCCAAACCCTAAACCCTAAATCTTAAACGTAAACCTAAACCAAAATAAAATAAAAACTAAACTTAAAATAAAATTAAATAAACCTAAATTAAAATAAAATAAAACTAAATAAAAACCTAAACCTAAAAAATAAACCTAAAACCTAAAAAAAATCCTAAACTTAAAATAAAAAGAAAATAAATAAAATAAAATAAACTAAAACCTAACTAAAATAAATTACACTAAGATAAATAAAATATAAACCTAAACCTAAAATAAACTAAACCTAAACCTAAATCTAAGCAAAATAAAATAAATAAACTAAAAATAAACATAAACCTAAACTAAAAAATAAAACCTAGATAAAAACACAAAACCTAAACCTAAAACCTAAACCTAAAAAAATAAAATAAAAATGTAATCCAAAACCTAAAAATAAAAACAAAAACCTAAACATGAAAAATAAAATAAGAATAAAACTCAACCAAAATATAAACCTAAACTTAAACTTAAACCTAAAAAATAAACTAAAATTAAAAACCTAAACTAAAATAAATAAACCTAAAATAAATAAACTAAACTAAATAAAAATAAAAAGTAAACCTAAATAAAAATAAAAAAACAAAGTAAACTAAGATAAATAAATAATAACCTAAATAAACTAAATAAATCTAAGTCTATCAATTTACATTATTTAAAAAAAAACAAACAAACAAAAAAAACCAAAACCCTAAAGTAACCCTAAATTATAAATCCTAAACCCTAAACCCTAAACAATAACCCAAACCCTAAACCCTAAATCTTAAACGTAAACCTAAACCAAAAAATAAAATAAAATAAAATAAATAAAAATAAACTAAAACAAAATAAATAAAAACCTAAACTGAAATACAAAAAATAAAATTAACTTAAGAATAAAAAACCAAAATAAAATAAAAACTAAACTTAAAATAAAATTAAATAAACCTAAATTAAAATATAATAAAAACTAAATAAAAACCTAAACCTAAAAAATAAACCTAAAACCTAAAAAAATCCTAAACCTAAAATAAAAATAAAATAAAAAAAATAAAATAAACTAAAGCCTAAACTAAAATAAATTACACGAAGATAAATAAAATATAAACGTAAACCTAAAATAAATTAAACCTAAACCTAAACTTAAACAAAATAAAATAAAATAAACTAAAAATAAACTTAAACCTAAACTAAAAAATAAAACTTAAAAAAAACCTAAAATAAAAACCTAAAACCTAAAACTAAAAAAATAAAATAAAAACCTAAAACTAAATAAAAAAAAAAACAAAAACCTAAACCTAAAAAATAAAATAAGAATAAAACTCAACCAAAATATAAACCTAAACCAAAACCTAAACCTAAAAAATAAACTAAAATTAAAAACCTAAACTAAATAAACCTAAAATAAATAGTAAACCTAAATAAAAATAAAAAATAAAGTAAACTAAGATAAATAAATAATAAACTAAATAAACCTAAGCCTATCAATTTACATTATTTTTTTAAATAAATAAAAAAAACCTAAACCCTAAGGTAACCCTAAATTGTAAATCCTAAATCCTAAACCCTAAACCCTAAACCCTAACACTAAACCCTAACCCTAAACCCTAAACCCAAAATACAAAACCTAAACCCTAAATCCTAACACAAACCCTAAACCCTAAAACCTTATACCTTAAACCTTAAACTACCCCTAAACCCTAAACCTTAAACCCTAAAAACCTTAAACATTAAGGCCTAAACCCTAAATCCTAAATTAAAATTAATAAAAAATAAACTATGTAAACTACATAAACTTAAACTTATCAGTTTACTTAATTTTTTTTATAAAAAAGACCCTAAACCCCAAGTGCAAAACCCTAAACCCTAAAATAAGCCCTAATAAACCTGAAAAATAAACCTAAAAATAAATAAAACCTTAACCCTAAACTAAAAAAACTAAACCAAAAATAAATAAAATAAAATAAATGTAAACATAAATTAAAATAAATTAAACTAAAATAAATAAGACCTAAACATAAACCTAAACCCTAAACTAAATAAAATAAAATAAACTAAAAATAAAATTAAACCTAAACTTTAAAAAAAACCTAAAAATAAACCTAAAATAAAAACCTAAAACTTAAACCTAAAAAAAACTAAACCTCAACCCAAAAATAAAAAATAAACCCTAAACCCTAAACCCAAACCTCAAACCCTAAACTTAAACCCTAAACCCTAACACTAACCCTAAACCCTAAACCCTAATCCCTAAACCCCTAAACCCTAAACCTTAAACTAACCCTAAACCCTAAATCCTAAACCCTAAAAATCCTAAACCTTAAAGCTGAAAATATAAACCCTAAACCATAAATCCTAAACCCTAAACCCTAAAAACCCTAAACCCTAAGGCCTAAAGCATAAACCCTAAACCCTAAACACAAATCCCTAAATAAACCTAAACCTATCAATTTACTTAATTATTTATAAAAAATGACCTTAAACCTAAATCCTAAACCCTAAACCCAAACCTTAAACCCTAAACCCTAAACCCTAAAACTAACCATAATAAACCTAAAAAATAAACCTAAATATTAATAAAAAATAAAACCTAAACTCTATACTAAAAAAACCTAAAATAAAATAAAATAAACATAAACATAAACCTAAACTAAAATAAATAAAACCTAAGCTTAAACCTAAAATAAACTAAACTAAACCTAAACACTAAACTAAATAAAATTAAATTAAATTAAATTAAACCTAAAGATAACTAAAAACCTAAAACTTAAGACTAAAAAAATAAAACAAAAACTAAAACATAAACCTCAAAATAAAAAATAAAACCTAAACCTAAAAAATAAAATAGGAAAAAAGTAAACTAAAAAAAAACATAAACCTAAACCTAAACCCAAAAATTAACTAAATTAAAAAAAACTAAACTAAAATAAATAAACTTAAAAAAAATAAAGTAAACTAAAAAAATAAACATAAATAAAATAAATAATAAATTAAACTAAAATAAATAAAAAATAAAGTAAATAAACCTAAGCCTACCAGTTTACTTTAATTAAAAAACCCTAAACCCTAAAATACCCTAAACCTTAGATTAACCCTAAACCCAAAACAAACCCTACACTATAAAACCTAAAACCTAAGAACCCTAAACCCAAAAGCCTAAACCCTAAACCCTAAACCCTAAACTAAAATAAATAAAAATAATCTAAGTAAACTAAATAAACATAAGCCTATCAGTTTACTTAATTTTTTATAAAAAAGACCTAAACCCTAAAACTAGCCCTAATAAACCT
This sequence comes from Cymbidium sinense, assembly GCA_021442155.1. NCBI lineage: Eukaryota > Viridiplantae > Streptophyta > Magnoliopsida > Asparagales > Orchidaceae > Cymbidium > Cymbidium sinense. The sequence continues at coordinate 1,269,973 of CM038222.1, forward strand.
AAAAAATAAACCTAAAAATAAATAAAACCTTAACCCTAAACTAAAAAAAACTAAACCAAAAATAAATAAAATAAAATAAATGTAAGCGTATATTAAAATAAATTAAACTAAAATAAATAAAACCAAAACATAAACCTAAACCCTAAACTAAATAAAATTAAATAAAATAAAAATAAAACTAAACCTAAAATTTAATAAAAAAAACATAAAAATAAACCTAAAATAAAAACCTAAAACTTAAACAAAAAAAAACTAAACCTCAACCCAAAAATAAAAAATAAACCCTAAACCCTAAACCTCAAACCCTAAACCTAAACCCTAAACCCTAACACTAACCTTAAACCATAAACCCTAATACCTAAACCCCTAAACCCTAAGCCCTAAACTAACCTTAACCCCTAAGTCCTAAACCCTAAAAATCCTAAACCTTAAAGCCTAAACCCTAAAACCTAAACCCTAAACCCTAAATAAACTCTAAGTTAACCCTAAACCCTAAACCCTAAAAACCCTAAACCCTAAAGCCTAAACCCTAAACCCTAAACCCTAAACCCTAAACCTAAATAAACCTAAACCTATTAGTTTACTTAATTATTTATAAAAAATGACCTTAAATTAAAATCCTAAACCCTAAACCCGAAACCTTAAACCCTATAACCTAAACCCTAAAACTAACCATAATAAACCTAAAAAATAAACCTAAAAATAAATAAAAAATAAAACTTAAACCCTATACTAAGAAAACTTAAAATAAATAAAATAAACATAAACATAAACCTAAACTAAAATAAATAAAACTTAAACCTAAACCTAATATAAACTAAACTAAACCCTAAACAAATTAAAATAAAATAAAATAAAAATAAACCTAAACATAACTAAAAAAAGCCTAAAAAAACCTAAACTAAAAACCTAATACCTAAGCCTAAAAAAATAAAACAAAAACTTAAACATAAACCTAAAAATAAAAGATAAAACCTAAACCTAAAAAATAAAATAAAAATAAAACTAAACTAAAAAAATAAACGTAAACCTAAACCAAAACCCAAAAATTAACTAAATTAAATAAAAACTAAACTTAAACAAATAAACTTAAAATAAATAAAGTAAACTAAAAAAAAATAAATAAAAATAAACAATAAATTAAACTAAAATAAATAAAAAATAAACTAAATAAACCTAAACCTACCAGTTTACTTAAATTAAAAAAACCCTAAACCCTAAAATACCCTAAACCTTAGATTAACCCTAAACCCTAAATCCAAAATAAACCCTAAACCCTAAACCCTAAAGCCTAAAGCCTAAACCTTAAACCCTAAACTAAAATAAATAAAAAATAAATTAAGTAAACTAAATAAAAATAAACCTATCAATTTTCTTATTTTTTTAATAAAAAAGACTAAACCCTAAATCCAAAACCCTAAACCCTAAAACAAGCCCTAATAAACTTAAAAAATAAACTTAAAAATAAATAAACTTAAGCCTAAATTAAAAAAAAAACTAAACCAAAAATAAATAAAATAAAATAAACATAAATGTAAACTAAAATAAATTAAACTAAAATAAATAAAACCTAAACATAAACCTAAACCCTAAACTAAATAAAATAAAATAAACTAAAAATAAAGCTAAACCTAAACTTTAAGAAAAACCTAAAAATAAACAAAAAATAAAAACCTAAAAGTTAAACCTAAAAAAAAAACTAAACCTCAACCCAAAAATAAAAAATAAACCCTAAACCCTAAACCCTAAACCTCAAACCCTAAACCTAAACCCTAAACCCTAGCACTAAAACCCTAATCCCTAAACCCTTAAACCCTAAACCCTAAACTAACCCTAAACCTAAATCCTAAATTTTAAATCCTAAATATCCTAAACCCTAAACCCTAAACCCTAAACCCTAAATAAACCCCAAACCCTAAGCTAACCCTAATCCCTAAACCATAAACCCTAAACCCTAAAAACCTTAAACCCTAAAGCCTAAACCCTAAACCCCAAACCCTAAACATTAAACCCTAAATAAACCTAAACCTATCAGTTTACTTAATTATTTATAAAAAAATGATCTTAAACCTAAATCTTAAACACTAAACTCGAAACCTTAAACCCTAAACCCTAAACCCTAAAAATAACCATAATAAACCTAAAAAATAAACCTAAAAATAAATAAAAAATAAAACCTAAACCCTATACTAAAAAAATCTAAAATAAATAAAATAAAATAAACAAAGCAAGAAGAATGTTATCCCAAGAGATGTTATCAAATGCTTGAGAAATATCTAATTTAAATAGGATGTTACCACCATAATTAAGAGCATCCAAATCATGAATTAGCTCTTGAGCAAGAAGGGCACAAGGGGTCACCTAGCCTCAAACCATGAGAATAAGGGAAAAAACCTAAGGCCTCACCATTAAGAATAACATAAAATAAAGCAAGAAGAACGTTATCCCAAGAGTTGTTGTCAAATGCTTTATAAATATCTAATTTAAATAGGATGTTACCGTCCTAATTAGGAGCATCCAAATCATGAATCAGCTCTTGAGCAAGAAGAACATTATCAGATATAGCTCTACCTCTAACAAAACTAGTTTGGTTGAAGGAGATAACATTTTAGAGAAGAGGACTATGTCTATTAGCAAGCATTTTAGCAGTCAATTTATGAAAGAAAGTGCAAAGACTAATAGGTATGAAATCACTCCATGATTCATGATTCTCAATTTTAAGTATAAGGATAATGGAAGTACTAGTAAATATCTAGGAGGACGATTACCAGTAAAGAAATAAATAACACATCAACTAAATCATTTTTAATAATAGGCCAACAGTGCTGGAAAATTATGTCGTATAACCTTCAGGACCAGCAACAAAATTAATATTCATGTTATAAAGAATTTTACCAATCTCCTTTTCCATAGGTAACCTAGTATGCAAATGATTGTCATCACTGGTAATGGTTGAGGGGATCAAATGGGAGCTAGAAATAACATCTAAATTATGGTTCTTGTTAAGAATATTTCTAAAGTGATTAACAATCAAGGCTTTAATCTCATTAGTGTCAGTGATCCTATCTCCAGTATCACTTTTAATTTTTTGGATGCAGTTTAAAGCTCTCTTTTTATTGAATAAAGCATAAAAATACCTTGTATTTTTGTCCCCATCAGCAATATGCTTACTAGCAACCTTTTGCCACCAATAAGTTTCTTCCATATTCTAATAGTTAACTAGATTATCTTTGGCTTCATTCAAATCCTCCTACTTAGAAGAGTCAGTCAAAACTACATTTTCAAGACTACAAACCAAAAGCTCCATATTTTTTATATTAGCAAAGAGATTTTTAAAATAATGCTTGTTCCACCAAATAAGGTTTTGTTTAAGCCTTTTAAGTTTAAACCAGAATCTAATCATACTCCTAACTGAATTATCAGGGTGTAAGGGGTAAACCCAATTGGTGGCAACAACTTTTAAAAAATTGAGGTGCTGAATCCACATATTTTGAAATCTAAAAAGGAAGAGGAGGATAATCTTTTAGAGTTATTTTTAACAGAAATCAAAAGAGGAGCATGATCTGACAAGGTTCTACTCAAATGTTCAATAGAGGTAAGAGGTCATTGATTAATCCAATGAGAGTTAAAAAGGATTCTATCAAGGTATTACCAAAGTTTAGAGTTATGCCAAGTGTAATTAGAACCAGAATAACCAATGTCAATCCATAGAATGAATATTAGTAGAGTAATCTCCCCTTCTTTCAGAGGAAGAGAGGATAGTGTTGAAATCACCCCCAACCAACCAAGTTTTGTTAATAGTTAAAGCAAAACTTCTTAACTTCTCCCAAAGGATGTTCCTACCAACTCTATTACAGGAAGCATAAAAAACTTGATAGAGATCATCTAAAATGGAAACATTAAGTAAATTGTTCCAGAAGCACCAAATTTTATTACTGGTATTAGAGAAAAAGTTATTAAAATTGAGCATTCTAGCAACATGATTGATCTTAGAAGCATTTATGAGAGGTTCAATGACCACAAGTAAGGATATATTATTAATATGGCAAAGACTTCTAACACGATTAAAGATAGTGAGGGTTCTAATCCCTCAAACATTCCAAATAATAGAATTAAACATAAAGGAAATATTAAATAAGCTAAAGGAAAATAATTACATAAAATCATTAGAAAGAGAGCAACCCCTCCAATTCCAAAAGGCTATTATTTATGAGATGAAGATCCAGGTCTAGTAGATCTCATTGAGTTATGAGGAAACATTTTTTCTTTAAAAGATTTATTTTTTAGAACAGTTTGAAAAGCTCTATTTGTATCCAATGTATCACCATCAGAAGAGATTTATTAGAGGTGTTAAGAATTGGATCAGAATCAGCCAAAACATTTCTAATCAGAACTTCCCCTTCTTCAATCTCAGGATTAAGCTGAAATGTGGGATTAGAATGAATGGCAATCATGGGATTAGGAGAAGGAGAGGTAGTAATACCATTAAGAGCATAAATACGAGGATCAGATTCAGAGTTTTGTTCCTGATTTTCAGCCATCTCCAAATTTTCAAGCAAATTACCATTAAAATTCACATGCTCATTTCCATGCTCAGCATTAAGAATAGGCGAAGAGACCTAAATAGAATGATTAGGGAGAGAAATTGCATTTTTGTCAACCTCTTGAACATTACAATTATCATAAGAAGGGAAGTTATCATGTAGAGAAGCATTGATAGACAAACCATCAAATTCAACATTAGTGATATCTTTAATCTCATTAGATTGAGTATTGGGAGTGTCAACATTAAGAACATCAGTGAATTCCAATTAGACAATAATAGTATTTCCATTTGGGTTAGCTTTAGCTACATAAATAGGTTTATTAACTTTATCATTTAGATTAGTAGAAATAGGTACATTTGAGTTTTTATTTTCAAGTTATGGGTGAAGCACAAAGAACTCAGAGTTATCATACCGATGAATTTTATAGTGCGAACAAAAAATTGGAAAGTTTTCAAAGTCAACTTTTTGAAAATAACCATACTTTTTTGAACCAAACCAAAATTCCTTAGGATATTTTTTAGAAATATCAAGTTCAACCAGTATACGAGCATCAGATGGATGGGATCTCACAGTAGTGGCCTAATCAATTTGAAGAGGCTGACCAAAAAGAGCCCCAACAATAAATAGAACTTGGTGAGTAATATAGTGAATCCTCATATTCAGAAAATCTAACCAAACAGGAACAATCGGTGATTTCTTTTTTATATAAAAAAGAGGAGACCACTTTAAAAGATGCATTTGACCATTGTAAACAAAGTAAGAACATGAGAGAAAACCCTTGAGTAGTCTAAATCATTTGTAAGCTGAATCAAAACATGTTTATGATCGATCAAACTAACAAAGAAAGCACCAGAGAGTTTAAGATTGTGAAAAAAGAATGAATATTATCCAAATTTGGATGCCGTAATGAAAATTTGCCAACCAAAGTAAATTCATAGGGTTTAGTCTGCTTCTCAACATTAAGATCTTAGCACATGATCGTAAGGATGCCATGAAAAGAAGTTAATATCAAATTCACTGAATAAGTAGGGGAAAGGCTCTTACTAGAGAGAACATCCTTAAAGGTTTTAATGGCAGGCATAATAGCAGTTGCTTTGGAATCCGTAAACCCCCTTCAAATCCACTACCCTAGTAGCCACCTCCGTAAAGGAAATGATTGGCTGCACGGCCAATAGATTAGCCCCCATCAAGAGAAACTATAAGAGCATAACGCGCATGGCCAAATTAGAGATAAGTAACATTCAATAATGGTGAAGGATCATCAAAACTGCAAGGAGATGAAGCTCCAAAAAAGGGAAAATGCAATTGCTAGTGAGCGCCTCAGGAAGGAACAGAGAGGATGAGTTCGGTTTTTAATTTATTATTTTTTATATTTATTTTTAGTTTATTTATTTATTTATTTTTATTTTTTTGGTTTATTTTATTTATAAATTTTTATTTTTATTTTTATTTTATTTATTATATTATATTATATTATATTATATTTATTTAATTATTTTTATTTATTTTATATTTTATTTATTTATTTATTTATATATTTTATTTTATTTATTTTTATTTAGGTTTATTTATTTTTTATTTTTATTTTATTTATTTTTTATTTTATTTTATTTATTTATTTTTATTTTTATTTTTTTTATTTTTATTTTTATTCTTAGTTTATTTATTTATTTAATTTTATTTTCTTATTATTTTATTTATTTTTTATTTTTTATTTCATTTATTTATTTATTTTTATTTATTTTATTTTTAATTTATTTTATTTATTTAGGAATATATTTCTTTTTTATTTTTATTTTTATTTTATTAATGTTATTTATTTTTAGGTTTTTTATTTTTTATTTTATTTTATTTTATTTATTTATTTATTTTATTTTATTATTTTATTATTTTATTTTATTTATTTATTATTTATTTCTTATTTTTATTCTTTTATTTTTTAGTTTATTTATTTTTATGTTTATTTATATATTTTTATTTTATTTTTTTTATTTTATTATATATATTTTTTTATGTTAGGTTTAATTATTTTATATTTTATTTTATTTTTATTTTAATAAAGTTTATTTTATTTATTTATTTATTTTTATTTTTATTTTATTTAGTTTATTTTTATTTACTTATTTTGTTTTATTTTATTTATTTTTATTTTTATTTTTTTTTATTTTTAGGTTTATGTTTTGGTTTTAGTTTAGGTTTTTATTTTATTTTATTATTTTATTTTATTTAGGTTTAAGTTTACTTATTATTTAATTTTTAGGTTTCTTTTAATTTAGGTTTAGGTTTTTAGGTCGTTAGGGTTTAATGTTTAGTGTTTAGGGTTTAGGGTTTAGGGTTTAGCATTTTATGGTTTAGGGTTTTAAGGTATAGGGTTTAGGGTTTAGGGTTTGGTTAGGGTTTAAGGTTAGTTTAGGGATTGGAGTTTAAGATTTAGGGTTTTTAGGGTTAAGAGTTTAGGGTTTAGGGTTTGGGCTTTAGGGTTAGTTTAGAATTTAGGGTTTTGGGTTTTAGGGTTGAGGGCTTAGGATTTAGGGTTTACGATTTAAGGTTTAGGGTTTAGGGTTTAGGGTTTAGGATTTAGGGTTTAGGGTTAGTTTAGGGTTTAGGGTTTTTTAAGGTTTATGGTTTAGGGTTTAGGATTTAAGTTTTAGGGTTGTAGGGTTTATGGTTTAGAGTTTAGCATTTTGGGTTAGTTTTAAGGTTTAGAGTTTAGGGTTAGGGTTTTATTTTTAAATTTTTTTAATTTTTTAGGTACATTTAGTGTATTTTTATTTATTTTAGTTTAGTTTATTTTTTATTTTGATTTAGGTTTATTTTTATTTTATTTAGTTTAGTTTATTTATTTTAAGTTTTTGCATTTTAGTTTTAGTTTTTTATTTTAGTTTACTTTTTAGATTTATGTTTAGGTTTAGGTTTATTTAATAGTTTAGTTTTATTTTTATTTAATTTTTGAGGTTTAAGTTTTAGTTTCTATTTTTAGGTTTAAGTTTAGGTTTTTATTTTATTTTATTAGGTTTAGGTTTTATGATTTTTAGGTTTATTTTTAGGTTTTATTTTTTAGTTTAGGTTTAGGTTTATTTTTAGTTTATTTTATTTTATTTTATTTAGTTTAGGTTTAGGTTTAGGTTTAGTTTATTTTAGGTTTAGGTTTAGGTTTTATTTATTTTAGTTAAGTTTATTTTAGTGTAGGTTTAGGTTTATTTAATTTTTAATTTAGGTTTATGTTTTTTATTTAGTTTAGGGTTTAGGTTTTATTTTTTATTTATTTTTAGGTTAATTATATAGGTTTAGGTTTTTGTTTAGTTACATTCAGTGATGAAGACTTACTCCTAGGGATGATCGAGCGCAACCATCTCTTTACATTATAGTAGATGTTGGCAGATACAGTCTATCTAGAGTTCCGTTTGACCCAGGTGTATTAGTTAACATTATGAGTCTAAGAACCCTTGCCTACTTGAGGATCAACATCTCCAAACTCCAAAAGGAAAGCATGATGTTGAAAGGATGTAATGAATAAGGCGAGAGGACCTTTTCGTGTTTATTTTTGGATGTATGGGGGGGGGGGCCACCATGCCGATCATAGGGGGTATACTTTTTGAGTTGATTAGGTACAACATTAAGATATGATGTGCTATCTCGAAAGATAGAGACATCACCTTACAATGGACCTAATCATATAATAAGGACTCCTAAGGCATGATGGGACTTCGCATGTACCAGAGATTTTTCCCCTAATTTATATGGATGAATAAAGTAGAGTTTATATTAAATCAGGTTCTTAAGTTCCTTATGAAGGTAAGCCTCCATAGTTAATTACATCTTAGAAAAAGAAATTTCTTAAGAATACTCTCGATTAGAGTAGACAATTATCATCTCTCAAGATTTCAAAGTTAGACTATCAAAGGATTGGTTGTATTTGAAAAATTAATTGGGAATGTTCAAGGAGAAGAATTATTTTTGGAATCCAAATGAAATAAGTAGGAAATGCTCATGATATTAGGAAGCTTAGTGAGCATTCTAATATATCATATGGTTGGGCTTTATAAGTTTGAAGATGAGGAGATTTATATGTTTTGAGTTAAAATTTAATTAGATTACTAGGGCTTATAATCCACCAACATAAGGTTGTGGAAATGCCTATGAGATGAGGATTTATACTTGTAGCCCAAAAGAAATAGATACCTTGAATCCTAAATCTAGGGAGCTTTAGTATGAGCTAAAGCACGACTTAAATCTAAGTGACAAGTGGACATAAGGGTTTACCTCCACAAGAGATAATAAATTGTTCGACTTCTTGACTTATAACATCCTAGAGTGGCCATTAGCTAACTCCTCCTATGATTTTAAAACCATGTTGTTCAGTCTTATGAATTGGAGGATAGCTAGGGTAGTTATTTAATTAGAAAGATATTAAATTTCTAAACACTCTCCCTAAGAGACTAGAGCATGAGTGGTATGAACATATGACTTAATCTATAGATGCAAAATCTTTTCAGATTTTATTTCATTTTAACACATTATTTTGATAGAGGCTTTAGGATTTCTTGTGCCTAAATGCATGATTAAACAATTTATGGGTCAAATCAGCTAGAAGAAGGTGTTCTCCACCACAAGGGATGCCCTCATAGGTCAAGCATTCCTTTATCATGCAAGGATGAAGATCCTTCATGTTCAAGAGAGAAAGAATATGCATGCATGATGTGAAACATACAACCATACAACTAAGGGGTTGATAAATCTTTTAATTATCTTATTCATGTCATAGGCTTTATGATGAGGTTATGAACTATTTAAAAATTTTGTTATGGGTGATTAGTTAGGTAGAAAAGTTATTTTTATTATAAGAACCTAATTGTATCTGATCTACACATTAAAGCATCAATCATTTAAGAAACTATGAAAAGCATGTCATCCTATTGCACAATGTAAACATAACATCAAATAATTATATAAAGTATCATAAAAGAATAAAAGATCGGTGCGGTCAGGTACCACCGTAGAACCCAAAGAGAGAAAAGATGGGTATCCAAGCTGTACCATTATACAACCTAGAATATAAAAGAATAATTGTAATTGTATTAAATGCTATGGAGGTCTTCATTCTTCATATCTTTATTTTTGATTTGGTTCCTTCTTTGATTTGGATGGTGCTTGCTTCAAAGGCATCATAGGGCACCCCATGATAAAGCCTTTTGACCACTGCTCATCCTAATCTCCAACCACACCAATCCTAATTCTTGTTGCAAAAATTATATTTATATGGGAAAACTAAATCTAACTACACCTACAAAATAGTGGTTAGCTAAATATACATATAATCCCAAGCAGTTGTATTTATAATTTGGACTTAGCACCTTACACATGTGAAACTAAGCCCACCTATTCTTGCTTGGATTATGCTTAACAATTTAAGCAACCTGCAAAAAGGGCATTCACATTTATTTTTAAGCATCCCTTAAGCATAATCCCTTACAGAAAATAAGATTAGGCTAATATTGGCCTATCATCAAGTCTACGAAGCATACACCCTAACATCCAATCTAAAATAATATATGATAAAACAAAATATACATCAAATTATACACCGTCTTAACTTAGAGCTAGAAGTGGTGACTTAAATCTAATGTGTGTATTAAGGATTGTGTGGTAAGTCTTATTAGGCATTAGTGTTATATTTTCTAAGTGTAGAAGGATTCAATTTAACATGAAAGGTTGATCTCACTTGAAGTAGTTTAATTGATTTGAGAATTTTAATTTCTATTTTCTTTTATTTCATTTGATTACACTTAGCAACTATGTATTATAAAGAGAGTAAAAAAGGATTACCCTCTTTCAACCCTACCTTAAGTCACTTTCTAAAGTATATTAATTTGTTTTAGTTCTCTTTAGAGAACAGCTTATTAAATGATTCATTTAATCCAAAGTTTAGGTTCACTTTAAATAATCCTATTCAAAATGAAAGGCATCTTAAGATTAATTTAATTTAATTATTACTACATGACATATATTAATTCATTCCTTTCCATCACATGTAACATGCATATGATTTAATCCTAAGTGTATCTGTACATACAACATATTTTAACACACTTAAATGATGAATGTATGTGTATGTTTAGAATTTATATTTTATTTGATTGAATTATTTAAATTAATTAATTTAAAACTTAATCCAAATTCTTATACAAAAAGGACATAAGAATGAAATTAAATAGGCATGTGGCATTGTTAAACCAGGGAAGTGGGGTAATCAAATGACCTCCTTGGAGTTAAAATCAGCCTATTCTCGGGATGTCCGGTATATACCCATTTGCATTCAAATATATGTAAATTTGTATACATGAACATATGAAGTGAGCTCCAAATCATATGGCTTATTAATTCAACCACTTAGTCAATTGTGAATGCATGCAATTTTCACGTAAAATGGGATTTTCATTCACTAATCACATATACATATACATGTACAAAGATATAGGCTAGTACATGTCATTATTAAACCACGAAAGTGAAGTAATCAAATGACCTCTTTAGGGCTAACTAAAACCTCATATTTTTGAGATGTCCAGACTATATTCTTTCTTTTCTTGGACACACATGGATGTATACATAAATGAGAGAAAGAAAACCATGCAAAGATAAATTTTTTATTGTGTTATATATATATATATATATATATATATATATATATATATATATATATATATATATATATATATATGAATTAAAGCTCTATCCAAATTCTAATGTTGAAATACATAATAATGAAATCAAATGGGTACATGTCTAGAAGTGAGGTAATCAAATGACCTCCTTGGGGCTCTAGATCTTGGGGTGTCCATACTATATACCCATTAACATTCAATCTTATATAAATCAACACATGAATAGATGAAAGAGAACTCAACATTCATACACTCAAGCTATAAACACATGCATTTCTTATATATTTATAGCTAGCATCATAAAACATTTTATTATTCATTTATAAGCTTTTGAAAAATACATTTGGATTTAATAGTGATAATAGCCATGCATATATTAAATTAAATCAACACATGCAAGCTTAAATAAATGAAATCCATTTTATTTTGCTTGATTTTGAAAATATCGATGCATGAATTCAAATGACATACCAAATTTAACATGATTGGAAAGAGGACAATCACATATAAGCATGTGATTCATTCAACCAAACTAGTTCTTAAGGATAATCAAATCAAATAAGATTATTTAAAAAAGCCAAAGCTTCTTTATTTATTAAGTATTGGAATTGATTTGATTTAAAGAGGAGAAGAGAAATCATCACTTATTGTTTTAACCCATTCCCACATTAATGATTTAATTTAATTTAAGGAAAAGTAATTAAGTTGATTTTATTGGTTGATTAAGTTGAACCCTTAATTAGATGAATTAATCACCCTTACTTATGTCACATTTAAGTAATTAACTGAATAATTATGAGACAACATGATATGCATGAAAAATAAACATGTAATGATCCTAAGAAATAAAAAGGGCCGAATGCAATTAGCTCATGTTTAATAGTTAATCAGATTAAGGGACTTAATTAATTACTCTTATTGTTTTGCAATACATGTGGATTAACCATAATTTCATTAAACTCCTTTAGGTTATAAACACCTAAAGAACTACCCCATGGTTTAATTAATTAATGTCTGATATGATTATGATTTTCATTTGATTAAGAGATTTAATTAATTAGTTAAATCATAATTAACTTTATTTGAAAAAAGGGTGAAATGAACTTAGGGAAAGGGGTCTCAACCCTATTCCTTAATTCACTTACTATTGAATAATGATTAATAAACTAAATTAACCAATCTGTTACTATTATGGGATTAATTAATCATTAATTAACTTAAAAGAGTAGTTAAAGTTTAATTAGTGAATTTTCCTAATTAAGTGAGCAATAAATCCCAAGAAAATCATGGGAGGTAGAGGTCATCCCATTAAATTAACCCATATAATTTGGCATTAATTTCTCAAGTAATTAAAGAATAATTATGATAATTAATTTTGTAATTAAACCTTAATTTCTATTCAAAATTAGTTAAGATCATGTTTAATTACTTCTCCTCTGAAATAAATTTACAATAGGTATGCATTTGTATTTTTTTTATTTCTCTATGATTTTTTTTTTATTTTTAGAAGTTTTAGCCATTAAAAATGATTAATGAAGCCTAATTAAAGCTTAATCCTATTGGCGCCATGTGGCGTGCATTCCATATGGCACTGCAGGATTGGCTATTTAAAACTTATCTGACTTAGTGCCTACATGGCTGTGGTGGATGCACTTTTTCATCCGTCATCCAATCTAAGATCAAACAGCTGCAATTAATCCTACATATTAATAGAATTAAATTAGATCAATCTAGCATATTTAAATTATGATCGTCCATTCTGAACATGCAAAATGGATGGTGTGTGATTTAACGTCATGAGAGTGAGGGAGAATAGAGTTCATCTGCCATTGCTCACTTGATCCTAGCTTAAAAGGATCCCACACCTTGATGACATCGGTCGGAGGGGATCGAATGGTCAAAATCACACAAGATGCAAGTTTTCTTCAAAAACCTCCAACCCATTTTTTCCTAAGGATTAGTTTTGGAAGCTTACCTCATCGGAGCTTAAGATTGGCAGCTGGAATGATTGAGGAAGCTTTATCTAGTGGAGATGAAGCTATATTGAGCAGCAATTGGATCAATTCCTTAACGTTCACTCAAAAGGCCATGAACTGAAGATTTGGAGCTTAACTTTGATCGAAGTCCCACCTCCAGTGCTCGGGAAGCTTGGGAGTTGGTTCACTCTTATTAAATGAGGCCTACGAAAGCTGCATGCAAAGTTAATTTCATTTTGATGGAGAAATGGGAAGTTAGGTTAGAAATGGGAGTTTCCTATTTCAGAATGGACGAGAATGACATTTTTTGATCAAAGAATGAGCTTGGGAGCTTACAGCTTGGGTAGTTAGGGATCTAAGGAATGATTTTTCTGTGTGTTTAAGTGGAAATGAGGTGGTGTATTCCCCCCTTCATATTGATCGAATGGCAGGATTGAGTTTGGCTTCTAGTGTTTGTCCGACCATCTCAGGGAGTCATGGGTGGTAGGGAGGAGGTCAATTGGCTCAGCTTGGTTAGTTGAAGGTGTGGAGAAGGCTACCAAGAAGGAATCATGGGTGTCCTATGGGTTTTAAATGCTCTAGTGGGGAGGGTGAGGTGATTTTACCTCCCATGGGTCATGGCTGACCCAGCCACCCCTTAGGTTAAGTTGGGTAGTGTCCTAGGTGCTTAGGTGGACCATTGGGAGAGTACCAAGTGGCAATGAAATTGAAATGACCACATACATGGGTGATTTATCTCATTTGATGTCCTTGAACTAAGGGTAGAATGATCATTTGGCATTGGAATTGATTTTGGTAAATTTGAAATGAGCCAAAAGTAGGTTTGCCCAAATTTCAAGTCAATTGGAGTTGATTAGGTTAGGTTTGGCTCAATTTGACTAATTTAGGACAAATTGGGTTAGGTTACATCAAGTTGACTAATTGGTCAAATTGGGTTAAACCAAGGGTTGGGTCAAGTTTATATGATCATTTGGGATGTTTTGGTTCAATTGGTTTATTTTAGTTTGGCTTAGATTTGATTTTGGCTCATTTGAATTCATTTGGGGCATATGGGTTAAGTTGACCAATTTGACCAAATTGGCAAAATTGGCTTGGGTTGGGTGTTGGTTTGGGTTTAGTTAACAAATTAAAGATGATTGTAGGCTTTTGTTTCAATTAATTTGGATTATGTTTTGATTTAGAAAATTTTGAACTTTTAGCTAAATTTGGGCTAAGTATGTCAATTGGGTTCAGTTGGGTCCAATCATGGCTTTGGTCAAGTTCAACAATCAATTTGGAATGAACTTGAGTCATTGGTTGCAATCAATTTGGTTTATATTTTCATTTGACCCAATTTGATCTTTCATGTCAATTTGGGTCAACTTAGGTCAAGAGGGCCAATTGGGGTTGGTTTGACTCAATTAAAAGGTCAAGTCATATTCAAATATTGATTTTGATTTAGTATGAATCATTAGTTTTGGAGGGGTTTAGCTTAGGTTGCAATTTGGCTAGTTTGGGCTCATATGGGTTAAGGGGTTGACTTGGTCAAATGACCAAGTTGACTTGGTCTGACCTAATTTATGAAATTGATCAACCTAAGGTGACCAACAATCATGATGAGAGATTTTGATGGGCTTGGTTCAGTCCAATTTGGGTAGGATTAGAACTTGGCTCAAATAGGTCAAATTGGCCACTTTGGGTCAAGTGGACCAATTGGATTTAGTTGGCTTGATTTTGGGTTGAGTTTGATTTGGTTGACTTTATATATGGTTTTGGGATTGATATATAAATTCAATTGCAATTAGCTCGGGTTCAAATGGGTTTTGGTTCATTTGAACATTTCAAGTCAAAAAGGATAACTTATGTTTGACTTGGGTTGATTTTGGTTTGGCTTGATGATTGTAGATTACATTTATATTTGTGAATATGATTGAAGGTATGATTGATTCATGAGAAAATCAATTGAATTTGGATTTTGGAATGAAGGAATTTGGCTAAGTCCATGGAGTTGGGTCATGTGGCTTAGGTCTGGATTTTGATTTGGTTTGATTTGGTTTTGATGATTTAAATGTTTATTTCATTTAAATTTTTGAAGATGATTGAAAATATGATTGATTTGTGAGAAAATCAATTGACTTTGACTTGATTTGGATTAAGATTTGGCTAAATCCATGGATAAGTCGTATGGCTTAGGAAGGGTTTTGATTCCATTTGATTTAATTTGATTTAGTTTTGATCATTTGAATTTAGATTTGATTTATATTTAAGAAGATGATTGAAGATATAAATTTATTATGAGAAAATCAATTGATTTTGGATTGATTTTGATTAAGATTTGGTTGTCCATGAGATAGGTCATATGGCTTAGGAAGGGTTTCAAGTTTGGAATTGATCCAGGCTTCAATCATTTGGTTTTAGAATTTGTGTTTGGATTTGGATTTGAATTTGATATTTGAATTGAACTTGAGGTTTTGTTTGAGAAGGTGAACATGGATTGGATTTGGGTTGTAGGGTAGGTGGATTATCTTAATCCCTAAGGCATAACTTAGTCTTATGGTTAACCCTTCTAAGTCTTTAGAAGTGTCTTATGACTAGGGAAGTCCTTGTGTCTAGAATACTCTTAAGTCTAAAATGGGAAGATTGAATCAGTACTCCAAAAGTGAGGTCAACAGGCCTTAGGCTCTATAGTGTTGCCCTTGGAGATAGGTGATTGGATGGCCAAAGCCAAGTTTCACATTATCGACTTGGATACATCTTTCAACGCTTTTCTTGGGAGACCATGAATACATGAGAACAATATAGTTTCATCCTCTCTACATCAGTGTATGAAGTTTGTGAGAGGTGGGATCGTCTACTGTGTCAAAGGAGATCTCAAGCCATTTATAGTTCACAAGGTTCGCATATATGAGGATGCGACTTACTACCTCCCTCAAAATCAACAGTCTATTCTCGTAAAATTGGCCAAAGTTTAAAAATAAAACAAAAAGAAAAAAGAAAAAGAAAAAGAAAGAGAAAAAGAAAAAGAATTGAAAAGAGAAAATGAAAAAGAAAATAAAATGGAGTGGAAATTAACTTGGAGGAGGAAGTGGAGCTTGACATTAGATTCAACCAACAGTTGGTTACTCCATTCGAACAAATGGGTAGGATGACCTAACCTCCACTAGGCAGAGGAAGATGCCAATTCAGAGGAAGTCTCAGGGGTGGAAACCTCTTTATTGGCAACCCAATTGAAGATATGTCAAGATACGAAGTGTTCACCTGCTATCCATATAGACTTATAATCTTGTTCAAAGGTTGAGTCTTATATGGTTAGCACCCTAGCCAATTTTTCTCAGTAGTAGATTCTCTTAGAGGTGACACTTGAGCCAAATAGCGATGAAGATCGAGCTCCAAAGCAAACCATAAGTGTATCCAAGTGTATATGTGAAATAGTTATGCATCAATTGGGAACCTTAGCTTTAACCTCACTTTCCTCTCAAAAAGCTTGGGTTTGGTAATTAAGAAAGCCCCTAAGTCATCCACAGGTGTTAAGACTCGAAGGTTTTTTCTAGGAAAATCATCCTCAAGTTAAGAAGTTGATGTAGACTTGAAGATAATTCATATAAAGATTTAATAGAATTACCTTTTGATTGGTACTTGCCTTGTGTTAATAATTTAGCAAAGAAAGGGTTAATCCCACATACTTGGTCAATGCATAAGTCAGACTACTTCGAAAGAATATATAAGAACAAATGCAAATGGTCTCAATCAAGATGAGGTCTAGGATTCGGTTGAGTGGGTCTAATCGATGATGACGATTACTGCTTAGTCATTACCAATCATTTAGAATCTGATAGGTTCTTTTCAAATCACATTAACTCATTTGAGGAGCTGTACTTAGAAACTTCATATGATCTAGATGATTTTGAAGTCAAAGATGCACCGCCAGAGTTCGAAGAAGAGATCAAGTCAACCATCGACGAGCTCAAGGAAATCAACTTAGGAACTGAAGAAGATCCATGTCTGACATACATCAGTTCTTTGTTGAATGAAATTGAAACCAATGACTTAGTTAGGCTATTGAATGAATTTAAGGACTACTTTGCATGAAGTTATGAAGAGATATTTGGATTGGCTCTTGATGTAGCGATCCATAAACTAGCAATAGAGGCCTACTGCTAACCCTAGATGCATGCGATTAGACATAAAATAATAGGTCAATTATGAAGACAAGAAACTGATCGATGCTAGCTTCATCTGGGAAGAAAAATACCCTACATGGTTAGCCAGCATCATCCCAATTAAGAAAAAGAATGGCCAAATTTAAATATGTGTCAATTTTAGGGATTCAAATAAGTCATGTCCAAAAGATGAATTTCCACTACCAATCTCGGAGCTAATGGTGAACATTGCCTTATCTCATGTGGTCTTCTCTTTCATGGATGGCTCATCTGGATATAACCAAATAAAGATGGCCCTTGAAGATGAAAGAAACACTACTTTTAGACCCATGATTGGAATCTATTACTATAAGGTCATGCCTTTCAGCCTATAGTGCATAATACCATAGTATACTAAAACATTTCAAAACATCTTATAACATCCAAAAACACATCAGTACATGCTCAAATATATGATGCTACATTATACTATATTAAATATTATTATAATATGATATAAGGTTTTGGTATAGGGTATTCAAATCACTAATAGGAAAGGGAAAGTCTCTTAAAGACATTTTCTTTAGCTACCATAACTATGTTGGGATTATGTAATCCTTTAGATCTACTCCTAATGACATCTTTATTCAAGGTTTAGGGTTTAGGGTTAGTTTAGGGTTAGTTTAGGGTTTAGGGTTTAGGGTTAGTTTTGGATTTAGGGTTTAGGGTTTAGGCTTTGGGGTTTTAGGTTTAGGGTTTATGGTTGTAAGTTTTAAGGTTTAGGATTTATGGTTTTAGGGTTTAGGGTTTAGGGTTTAGGGTTTTATGGTTTAGGGTTTAGGGTTTAGGGTTTAGTGTTTAGGGTTTAGTGTTTAGGGTTTAAGGGTTTTAAGGTTTAGGTTAAAGGTTTATAGGTTAAAGATTTTAAGTTAGAGTTCTGATTTAGGGTTGGTTTAGTTTATTGTTTAAAGGTTTTTTATTATTTTAAATTAAGTAAACTTAGGTTAAGTTTTTAGTTTATTTTTTAGTATTTTATTTTTTATTTTATTTAGGGTTTCTTTTTATTTTTTATTTAGTTTAGTTTTTAATTTTAGGTTTATTTATTTTAGTTTAGGTTTTATTTTAGTTTATTTTTTAGTTTAGGTTTAGTTTAGGTTTATGTTTAGTTATTTTTAGTTTAGTTTATTTTATTTTTATTTAGGTTTAGGTTTATTTTTTAATTTTAAATTAGTTTAAGTTTTATTTTATTTTTTAGGTTTAGGTTTTAGATTTTTATTTTTAGGTTTAATTTTTTAGTTTAAGTGTAGGTTTATTTTTATTTTATTTTATTTTATTTTATTTTATTTAGGGTTTTGGTTTAGGTTTAGGTTTACTTTATTTTAGGTTTATGTTTAGGTTTTATTTATTTCAGTTTTGGTTTATGTCTATTTTATTTTTATTTTAGGTTTAGGTCTTTTTAGTTTAGGGTTTAATTTTATTTTGTATTTTTTTAGGTTTATTTTTTAGGTTTAAGTTTTTATTTAGTTTTTACTTTTTTTATTTTAAGTTTATTTTATTCTTATTTTATGTTTAGTTTTTATTTTATTTATCTTTTTTATTTTTTTTAGTTTATTTTAGGTTTTTATTTATTTTATTTTAATTTCACTTTTATTTTTAATTTTTTTTTTTTTAGGTTTAGGTTTGAGTTTAGGTTTAGGTTTAAGTTTAGGTTATAATTTTTGTTTTTATTTTATTTTATTTTTTTATTTTATTTTATTTTCGCTTAGATTTTTTTTTTTGATTTTTTTTAGGTTTTATTTAGTCTAGGTTTAAGTTTTTAGCTTTTTGGGGTTTAGGGTTTAGGGTAGAGGGTTTAGGGTTAGTTGATTGTTTAGGGCTTAGGGTTTAGTGTTTAGGGTTTAGGGTTTAGGGTTTAGGGTTTTGGGTTTAGGGTTTAGGGTTTAGGTTAAGGGTTTAAGTTTTAAGGTTTAGTGTTTAGGGTTTAGGGTTTTAGGGTTTAAGGTTAAGGGTTTAGGGTTTAGGATTTTAGGGTTTAGGGTTTAGGTTTTAGGTCGACGATTTTGGTTTTAGTTTAGTGTTTAGGGTTTTTGATTTTTTTTTTATTTTTCACAGAGATCAAATTCAAATTCAAACCTTTTTTTGGTAAGACACGAGCGATGACATAGATAAAAAAATCAGTACACATAGAGTAAATCAAAACCCTAGATAACTAGAACCATCTCTATTGTAAAGCCATAGCTCCATAAGTAGCAGATCTGATTGACTGTTCTTCAGTTTCTCCAATTCCCATTAGAACTAGGCTAACCTCTCGAGTAGCAGGACCCATCATCATTTCCCCAATCTCTCCCTCTGCCACCACCATGATTTTAACCTCTGTTGCTCCTCCTACTTCTATAACACCATTGCTCCAACCACCACCTCCATATCCACCATCACCTCCAGATCCCCCACCAGAACTATGATAATTGCCTCCTCTACCTTCACCTCCAGTGCTAGATCTAGACTAAGCCTGGTTGACGGTGATGTTCCTGCCATCAAGGTTCTGCCCATTCTTAGGGTTTAGGTTTATTAGGCTTTAGGGTTTAGGTTTATTTTTTAATTAATTTAGTTACTTTAAGTTTAGCTTTAGGGTTTGGGGTTTAGGGTTTAGGGTTTAAGGTTAAGGTTTAGGGTTTAAGGTTTAGGGTTTAGGATTTTTTAGTGTTTAGGGTTTAGTGTTTTTTTTTTGGGAAACCCCGTATAGGGGGAATTTTATTGCCACAAAAAAGGGGTTACAAGGTCCTTAAAGGGGATAAACTCCAGAACTACTGCTCAAAGAGCTACAATCAACCTATGGAGTAAATCCCCTATTTAAGTACATCCAGAAGCAAAAGAAAAGAGTAAAGCAAGCAAAAGATACAAAGTGATTAACAAAAGTAAGCAAATGAAGGATGAGGGCCAATGTTCTGCAGGAAGTGAGAATGCATGACACTATGGAGCAACCTGCAAGAGAAAAAGAAAAACACATATATAGGAGCCATTTGGTGAAGATCTTTTGAGCCAAAATACCTGCAAGAATAGGCAAAGCCGTATACACAGAAGTGGAAAGAGTAGCAAAGAGAAAAGTGGGTAAGGGGGTCCTATGGCAAATATATATCATAAAATTAGGCTCCATGGCATGATAATCCGAACTCAAATGAAAGAGAGCCATCAATGTTAGATCATCCATCGGAAACCATCCCAAGGATAATAAATAAGCAAATTTTGAAATCTGCGCAAACCAGGGACAAGAGCAAAGGAATTAACCCCATTCCAATCCTGTAGGACATTAATAAATATACATTCTTGGTAAACAGTCCAGTAAGCAGCTCAGGGTTATTTCCCATCAAAAGATAAGCAAAGAATGTAAATAATGCAGCTCTTAACAACCTCCTTGTTTCAAAAAATTGAGAACATCAATTATAAAGGGAAACAACATACCCTAAGCCCAAATTACCACAGGAAATGGAAGTACAATAGCAGATAAAAAGAAACAGGTAAAGGGATGCTCCCCACCACAGACAAATCCAGTAAGAGACAATCAGAGATAACACCACAGAAATAGTTTCCTTATGATCAAACTCATTAATCCAGTTCAGCCAGCAAGGTGGCCATAAATCCACCCAATGAGATTAAATAATGCAAAGATTAAAATCAAGAGAGGCAAAAGTATAGTCACAATGATCTGCACAAATGTAGCATAAGCTAGAGGAAAAAAATAGCAGCATATGAAGTCAGCTGCAGTCCAAATGCTAACAGCAAAAACCCAAAATCCAATAATCAAATTGTGCAGGAAATAACTAACAACCACAAAAACAACTTGCTTGATAAGGGAAACAGCATACCCCAAGCCCAAATGACTACAGAAAATGGGACGACAATAGCAGATAAGAAGAAGGTAAAGGGATATGGTAACAACAAAAGCCCAAAAGCCCATAACCAGAATGGTCAAAAAATAGCCGAGAACCACAAAAACATCCTGCTTGATAAAGGACCCAAAAATCCAAAGGCCATCAGTGTAAGCAATAATGCAATTATTACCCCCACCAAATTTAAGCAAAATAACATCAAAATCAGTCTCCAAAATAGGATAGATAACCACAGTAGCAGGAGGCTGAACATAAGATTCAATGATCCATAACAGCCAACCACCAAGATAGAATAGACAAAGTTGGCCAACAACCAACCCCATCAAAATGGAAGATGCTTTCCAAATAGAGAGGGAAAAGGCGCCAAGGCAAGGCGAGTAGAAAATCAAGCAAGTGAAATTAGCGAGCCCAACAAAAATCCTTCAAATGGGAAAATCTTGACTAAACTCACAACCACAGGGTAGGCAAACTAAGAAGCCATGAAGAAAAATCGATTCTACAAGGAGATAAGAATAAACAGGAAAACACATTCCTGGCAGCAAGGGGAAAATAAATTAGCCAAATCAATCAGCAAAACTACAGCACCCTACTGAACAAGAAAGATAACCCTAGAAGTAGCTAGTTGAACAAAGGAATCAAAGATCCAGAGAAGCCAACAAATAAGATAATAAAGAACAGCAAGATGGCCAAAGAACCACCTCATACAAATAGACAAAGCCTTAGAAAAAACCCAGAAAGAACCAACAAAAAAAACCCTGACAGAAATCAAACAGAAAAATCATTAAGAAAGTCCAAACTTGTAAGGAGATAAGGATAAACATGAGATAATAGACACTCTCCTGGCAGGTTGGAAGAAAGCAGTTACTTAAAGCAATCAGCAAAGCAACTCCAAAGGCACCTTGCTGGACAAGAAGGACAACCCCAAAAAATAGCTTGCAATAGTGGAGTCCAGGATCAGCCAACAACCAAGATGAAAATTAATATTGGCCAAAAAACCCCCCAATGCAAATATACAAAACAAAAGTAAAGTCCCAGAAGGATAGGGAAAGGATCAGGCCAAAGCTAGCTAAAACGAGATGATCAACAGTAGCCCAAAAGCTAATGAAAGGGATAAGCAACAAAGCAAAAGCCAACAACCATTTAATAACCTCAAAAAGGTCCAACTGATCAAGACAATCCAAAACCCCAGAAGCATAAACTAAAATCCAATTATGTAGTTGGGTAATCACAGTGTTGTGCACAATTTTAGCAGAGCTAAAGGGGATAAGACAGTAAATTAGGTGATCAGCTGTAGCCCAAAAGCAAGCAGCAAAGTTAGTCAAGATAAAAATAGGCAACAAACAGCCAAAAATAATAAGGTTAGCCTACATATAGATATTAATTACAACAAAAGAAGTGATGATTCTGCCCATACAGAATGGGATGAGGGTATTAGCAATAACCATCAGCAAACTAACCCAAAGAACAGCCTGCATGATAAAAGGCCCAAAAATCCAACAACCAAACATTAAAACATCAGAATAAATATTGCATCCTACATATTAAACACTAGGAAGTAACATTGATACAACATAGGTTAATAAGTGGTTCCAAGCAGTTTCATCTTTGATAACACAAAATTTATTGGCAGCAGGTAATCCCACAGCATCACTAAAATTGGAAATCTGGAGGTAATTCTAATCCATAATAAGGAGAAGAATATCAGATAAGTTAGGATCAGCTGTAAAGTTGAACAGAGGGATATCTGTTAAGCATTGATGCAAGGATCCTAAATTATAATTCCAGAAAAAGGAAAGAAATATGTCCCTATTGATCAAGAAATACAACATAAACAAATTGAGCATTAAGTAGTATATCTCCCTCCAACAATGAGTAAACCCCTTATCATTAACAATGGAGGTAGCATTGACAGTAAGACCCCAATCAAGATTGGGGATAGTAAACCGATGTTACCAGTTACAATTGACCAAGTGGGAGTATTAGGATGATGCATCGAAATTTGAGAGGTACAACAACACTTTATCAGTGTAAGTAACAAAAGCAGGAAGCCCCCAATTAAAGGAAATGCAATTAAACCAATAACACATGTCACACAAATCAAAATAGCAAGTAGTATCTGGGTGAAACATCAGCAAAAACTAAGAGAACAACAACATTGAATATAAAATGGGCATTTAGTTAAACATATATTGAACCAGATCAATCCCATAGGTTAAATTAATTTCTGAGATAAGGAAGCCCAGTATTGTCCAAATTAACCAAGCCACACAAATGTTTGGGTAGGGTGAGTTGATCAAAGAAGATTATACCATCCAATCTAACTCCCAGATTGGCAAGGTTATCAGCACATGCATTACCCTCATGCCATACATGAATGATGTTAAAATTAATTGGGGTAAGGAGAGCTCTAGTTTGCTTGAGAAGGTAGTACAATTCAGTGTTGCTCATTTTGGTGGAAGTCAAAAGATCAATCAGCAGAAGGGCATCCACCTCAATCTAAATATTGAGCCAACCATTTTGAAGGCAACTCTCAAGAGCTTTGTACACTGCCATAAGCTTAGCAAAATGAATAAAGCAAGAATTAAGAGGGTAAGCAAAAGCACATAGGACTTTACCATTAAGATTTCTAAAAATGCCACCACAACCTGAACCTTTATGAGAGATAGAGCCATCAGTGTTAATTTTAATAGTATGATCATGAGGTTTTACCCAATAAACAATCTTGTCATTTCTACAGTAGGGTTGATCCGTTATGTTAAGACGTAGTTTATTGGCCATAAATTTATAACCTTTGAATTATTTATAGTGAATGAGATTGGCATTAAACAAGACGCAGTAGGGTTGATCTGTTATGTCTTTAATGTGACCTTTAATAGTGTTGTCAAA
Source organism: Cymbidium sinense (assembly GCA_021442155.1). Lineage (NCBI taxonomy): Eukaryota > Viridiplantae > Streptophyta > Magnoliopsida > Asparagales > Orchidaceae > Cymbidium > Cymbidium sinense. Next base: position 1,294,052 of record CM038222.1, read on the forward strand.
ATAAACTTCAAGAAGTTGATATAAAGCTAGGGAGCCATTGAAAATGACAATGTTAAAGAGATCATCATACCAAATCCAAAGTTTAGAAGCAATGACCACATTAACAAAGACATGATTCACATTCTCAATGTGAAAGCAACAGTCACATTTTGAAGATAATTGAAAACCTTTACCCCACAACAAGGAGTCAACAGGGATGAAGTTTTTCAAAATACGCCAAGTAAGAATAGAATAAGAAGTAGGGATAGTGTTATTCCAAAGTTTGAGAAACACATTGGAAGAATCATGAGTTTCTTTAATGTGAAGCCAAACATTTTTAAAGTTGAAATCACCATTCTGTGAGAGCTAAAAAGGATCTGATCTTGATTGGTAGGAATGATAGGAATAGTAGTAAGTTTGTTCAAGAGAAAAGAAGGAATATAATCAGTAAGCTTACTATTGTTCCACATATTATTCTACCAGAAAGATTTCACTTTAATAGTGGCAGTGGAATGGGTAGAGAGTAAGTCATCAATGGACCCACATCCACTCCAGTTATCTTGCCAAAAGGAGGAGCCAGAGTTAATCCCCCAAAAAATTAAGAATTATGCATCCCATTTGACAGAAAAAAGTCTTTTATAAACAGGAGAGTCTCCTGCTTTATAGGGACAAATGAGGGGGTGCTTACCCTGACAAAATTTAGCAGCCATGAAATTAGCCCAAAGACTATTGTTACTCCTAAAATTCCACCAGAGTTTATAGGAAAAGGCAGTGATAGCTTCTTTGATTGGCTTACATCCAAGACCACCTTCAGTGAGAGTGCCACAACTTTTAAACCAAGAGGTCTAGTGCATTCTTTTAGAGGAGTTATTAGAGCCCCAAAAAAATTTGTTAAGGAGATGCTCAATTCTGTTAATGATAGAAATGGTTGGCACAATAGTTTGGATGAGATATAAAGGCATTGAATTAAGAGTGCTCTTAATCAAGGTGAGCCTACCAAAAAGAGTAAATGAAATTCCCAAACAAAATTTTATTAGAGATTTTGGATAAGATCATAAAAGATGAGATCTTTTCGACCTTTAAAAGCGAGCCAGAGATAATTAATAAGATGTTGATGTTGCTGAAAATTAGTAATTCTGGAGATTTGGTTGAGCCTATTGGTAGGGATTTTAGCGGAAGGAATGAAAAAAACATTTTCCTTCATTGAGAAAGAGAACACTTTCTTTGTCAAATTCATTTAAAAGGTTCTTAATAGTTTTAATGTGCTGAATAGAGGCATTGCAAAAGATTATAAAATTATCAGCAAAATTGAGGTGAGAAAGAGGGAGACCACCATGAGTTTTAAAAATATGGTAGGATTTTTATTGAAAAGATCATTCAGGCTCCTCGAAAGATATTCAACAGCAATAATAAAAAGAGATGGTGAAAGTGGGTCTCCTTGTCTCAAGCCATGCCTTGAAGTAAAGAAACCTAGGGACTCACCATTCATAATAACAGAGAACCAAACATTGTTAATACAGTTTTTGATGAGGCGGATGAAATTATCAGAAAACCCAATCAAATATAAGATTTAAAAGAGGAAATCCCATGAGAGGTTATCAAAAGCTTTAGAGATGTCCAGTTGAGGAGGATGTTGCCACCTCTAGTAGGAACATCAATGTCATGAACCAGCTCTTGGGCAAGAAGGATATTGTCGGATATAGCTCTATTTTTAATGAAGCCAGTTTGGTTAGGAGAAATAATTTTAGGGAGCAGAGAACTTATCCTATTATTAATTAATTTAGCAATAAGTTTTTGAAAGAAGGTGCAAAGGCTGATAGGTCTAAAATCTCCCCAAGAATCAGGATTATTAGTTTTGGGAATGAGGGCAATTGAAGTGCTAGAAATGTATCTAGGTAAAGAGCTACCATCAAAGAAGTCAACAACAACATCAACAAGGTCAAACTTAATAAAAGGCCAACAATGCTGATAGAAATGGGTCGTGTAGCCATCAGGGCCAGCAATAGAGTCAGTGTTCATGCTATTGAGAGCTCTACTAATCTCAGCTTCCGTAGGACACAAAGTGAGTAAATGATTTTCATCATTAGTAATCATAGAGGGGATCAGGTGTGTGTTGGAGAGGGCTTCTATGGGAGGGTTGATGTTTAATAAATTTTGAAAATGTTGTATGACAGAATCTTAAATTTCATTATTATCAGTGATCCAGCTACCGTTAATATTTTTGATTTTTTTGAATAGAGTTTAAGGCTTTCCTTTTTTGAAAAGTGCATGGAAATACCTTGTATTTTTATCACCATCAGTAGTATGTTTGCTAGCAACCTTTTGATGCCAGTAGGTTTCCTCCATATTCTGATAATTTATCAAGTTATCTTTAGCAGTGTTCAACTCATCAAGCTTACTAGGATCAGTTAAGACAACATCTTCAAGGGAGCAAACTAATTGTTTCGTAATTTTGAGATTGGCAAAAAGATTTTTAAAATGATGCATGTTCCACCAATTTAGGTTTTGTTTAAGTCTTTTGAGCTTAAGCCAAAGTCGAATCATGCCTTTAACAGAATTGTCCGGGTGAATAGGGGCCATCCAATTAATGGAAACAATATTAATGAAATCACGATGTTGGGTCCACATATTTTGTAATCTAAAAGGAGTAGGCGAGTAAAGATTACTGGAAGAAGTTTTGATAGAGATCAAAAGTGGAGCATGGTCAAACAAAGTTTTGCTCAAATGCTCAGCAGTGAGGGCCATTGATTGATCCAAAGGGAATTAAAGAGGGTCCTATCAGCTTGCCAAAGTCTAGAGTTATGCCATAGTAGAGCCAAAAACCAATATCAAGTTGCAATCGAGGATCATATTAGATAAATCTTCCATGGAATGGATGTTAGGAGAGCAGCCTCCCCTCCTTTCTGAGGAAGCGATAATAGTGTTGAAATCACCCCCAACCAACCAGGGTTTGTTAATCGAGGAGGCAAAGGTTCTTAAGTGATCCCAAAGGATGTTCCTACAAGCTCTATTACAAGAAGCATAGATAAAGGAACCAAGAGCAGAAAATTCACCCAATGAGATTTGAACATTAACCAATTGTTCCATATCATCAAGGATAGAAATGTTGATTAAATTATTCCAAAAATACCAAATTTTATTACTAATATTATAAAAGAAATTTTGAAAGTCAAGCATTCTAGTAACATGGGTGATCTTAGAAGAGTGAATGAATGGCTCAATAACAACAAGTAAGGTTATGTTATGAGTGTGACAAAGGCTCCTAACACGATTGCAGATAGTGAGAGTCCCAATACCCTAAACATTCCAAATAAGAAAATTGATCATAATAAGGTGGAAGGAAAAGAAAATAGATAACAGAAAAATTGAAGGAGAAGAAAAAGAAAACATGAAGCAATTATTTTTGTAAGTTAGAGAAGATTGAGTGGTTCTAGTGGAGCTATTAGTGAACATTCTAGCTTTAAGGGATTTTTTTTAATAACAGTTTGAAAAGGCCTATCTATGTCCAATGTATCTCCATCAGAAAGGGAGTGGTTGGTGATATTGAGGAGAGATCTATCAAAGCATTCCTAATGGTGATTTCTCCTTCTTCGGTATCAGTGTTAGGTTGAGAAATTGGATTAGCATGGATATCACTCTGTAGGGTAATAGAAGGAGAGGTTGTGACACCATTAATAGCATAAATTTCATTCTCATTTCCATGATGATTATTCAAATTTTGGTCCCTCACCAAAGTATCAACATTTTTCAGAACAATTCCAGAATTAGTTTTGAGATTTTGATCCAACTTGAGATTCCCATTCAAATCACCATTATGATTCATTTGAGTCGAGGGATTATCTTGTGATGCCAAATTATTACAAGTAGGAGTAATGTTAATTAAGTTATCATTAATTTCCTCACAAACCTCAATATCCTTATTTTTTAGCTCGATTGTTCTCCAATAGGCAAATCGAGATAGTAAAGGTAGGGGTGGGTGAGTTCCATTTTGCGAAGCTTTAGGCACATAAGCTAACTTATTGGTTTTTTCATTTCCTAGAGTGGGATTAGGACCCGATAATTTATTTTTTTAAGATTAGGGTGTAACACAAAGCATTCAGAGTGATCATGACCATGGATCTTACAGTGTGTACAAAAAATAGGGAAATTTTCAAATTCCCCTTTCTAATTATACCCAAATTTTTCTGAACCGATCCAAACTTCTTTAGGGTACTTTTTGGTAATATCAATCTCAAGATACGACTGATGGCGAGATCTCTGCGGTGGCTTGATCAATTTGAAGGGGCCTACCAAAGAGAGCCCCAACCGCAAATAGAACTTGATGGGTAACATAATGTATCCTCATGTTTGGAAAGGCTAGCCATAAAGGAATAATAGAGGATTCCTCTTTATCATCAAAAAGAGGTGACCATTTCAAGAGCCTCATTTGATAATTGTACACAAAGTAGGAGCGACGAGCAAAGACTCTTGAGTAATATAAATCATTCGATAGTTGAATACGGATAAGCCTAGGATCGATCAACTCGATAGTGAAAACTCTTGAATGCTTTAGGCTATGAAAGAAGGATTGAATATTGTCAAGAGTCAGGTGACGTAAGGAAAATTTTCCAACTAATGAAAATTCAAAGGGCTTTGCCAATTTTTCCACATCAAGATCGAGCACATTACAGATTCCATTCCAGGAAGTTGAGATTAAGTTAACTGAAGCATTAGAGCAAGTGTTCTTACCAGATAATGCATCCTTGAAGGACTTAACAACAGGGGCAGTAACAGATGAAGTCGGATCCAAATTACCATGTAGATAGGAAGGCTTAGCCGACGCCTCCAAGTTTGACGAGCTCGATTGCATGGAAAGCGGCACCTCCGCCATTATAAGATCAAGGAAAAATCACATAAGCGAAACCAGGCGATAAAAATCTGATCGAGGAAGAAGGCCGGGCCAGAAAAATGAAAGGGAACACGAAATTGCCAGAGAGAGCCACGCCCGAGAGGAGAGAGAGAGGTTTTTTTCTAGGGTTTAGTGTTATAGGCTTAGGGTTGTAGTTTTAGGGTTTAGGGTTTAGGACTTATGGTTTATGGTTTTTGTTTTTTAAATTAAGTAAACCACTAGGTTAGGTTTATTTAGTTTATTTTTTATTTATTTTAGTTTATTTTATTTTCTATTTTTATTTATTTTTTTCCATTTTTATTTAGTTTAGTTTATTTATTTTAGGTTCATTTATTTTAATTTAGGTTTTCTATTTTAGTTTATTTTTTAAGTTTAAGTGTAGGTTTAGGTTTATTTTTGAGTTGAGTTTTATTTTTTAGGTTTAGTTTTTATTTTTTATTTTTATTTTATTTTTTTAGGTTTAGGTTTTAGATTTTATTCTAGGTTTAATTTTAGGTTTAATTTTTTAGTTTATGTTTAGGTTTATTTTTAGTTTATTTTATTTTATTTAGTTTAGGTTTATGTTTAGGTTTAGCTTATTTTATGTTTAGGTTTAGGTTTTATTTATTTTAGCTTAGGTTTAGGTTTATTTCTTTTTAATTATTTTATTTTTATTTTAGGTTTATGTTTTTTTAAGTTTAAGATTTAGGTTTTATTTTTTATTTATTTTTAGGTTTATTTTTTAGGCTTAGGATTTTATTCAATTTTTATTTTATTTTATTTTAGGTTTATTTTATTTTTATTTTACATTTAGTTTTTATTTTATTAAGGAATTTTATTCTTAGGTTTTTCTTTATTTTATTTTAGCTTATTTTTATTTTATTTCTTATTTTTATGTTTAGGTTTAGGTTTTACTTTAAGTTTTTAATTTATTTAATTTTATTTATGTTTAGGTTTATTTATTTATTTTATTTTTAGGTTTTATTTAGTTTAGGGTTTAGGGTTTTAGGGTTTTAGGGTTTAGGTTTTAGGGTTTATGGTTTAGGGTTAGGGTTTAGGGTTTAGAGTTTAGGGTGTAGGGTTAGCTTAGAGTCTAAGGTTAGTTTAGGGTTTAGGGTTTTTACGGTTTAGGGTTTAGGGTTTAGGGTTAGTTTAGGTTTTATGGTATGGGTTTTAGGGTTTAGGGTTTAGGATTTTAGAGTTTAGGGTTTAAGGATTAGGGTTTATGGTTAAGGATAGAGTTTAGGGCTTAGGGTTTAGGGTTTTTTACGGATTAGTGTTTAGGGTTGTAGGTTTTGGGTTGTAAGTTTAGGGTTTTTCTTTAAAAAATATTAAATAAATTGGTATGTCTAATTTTATTTAGTTTATTTTTTTATTTATATTAGTTTATTTTATTATTTTATTTTGGCCTTTTTAATTTAGTTTGGTTTATTTATTTTAGATTTATTTATTTAATTTTAGGTTTTGAATTTTAGTTTATTTTTATTTTAGTTTTATTTTTATTTTATTTTTTGGTTTTAGGTTTTATTTTTTATTTTTAGGTTTAGGTTGAGGTTTTTATTTTCTTTTTTTAGGTTTAGGTTTCAGGTTTTTATTTTAGGTTTATTTTAGGTTTTATTTTTTATTTTAGGTTTAGGTTAGTTTTTTGTTTAAATTATTTGATTTAAGGTTTAGGTTTAGGTTTTATTTGTTTTAGCTTAGTTTATTGTAGTTTTAGTTTAGGTTTATTTTTTAAGTTTATTTTTTAGGTTTAGGTTTCTATTTTATTTTTATTTTATTTTTATTTTATTTTTATTTTAGGTTTAAATTATATTTTATTTATGTTTTTTTTATTTTTTTAGTTTAGTTTAGGTTTTTATTTATTTTATTTTCGATTCATTTTTATTTCTTTATTTTTTTATTTTTAAGTTTCGATTCAAGTTTAGATTTAGGTTTAGGTTTTGGTTTAGGTTTGTATTTTATTTTTGTTTAGGTTTTATTTATTTATTTTATTTTTAGGTTTTATTTAGTTTAGGTTTAGGCATTTAGGTTTTTAGGGTTTAGGGCTTAGGGTTTAAGGTGTGGGGTTTAGGGTTAAGGGTTTAGGGTTGTAGGGTTTAGGGTTTAGGGTTTTAGGGTTTAGGGTTTACGATTTATAGTTTAGGGTTTATAGTTTACGGTTCAGAGCTTTAGGGTTTAGGGTTTATGGTTTAGGGTTTATGGTTTAGGGTTCAGAGCTTTAAGGTTTAAGATTTAGGGTTTAGGGTTTAGGGTTAAGGTTTAGGGTTCAGAGCTTTAGGGTTTAACGTTTAGGGTTTAGGATTTAGGGTTGTAGGTTTAGGGTTAAAGGTTTGTTTTATGGTTTAAGGTTTAGGGTTTAGGTTTTTTTTTAAATTTTTTTAAAATTTTTAAAATTTGATAAACTCGTAGGTTTAGGTTTATTTAGTTATTTATTTATTTATTTTTGTTAAATATATTTTTATTTTTATTTAGGTTTATTTTTTTATTTAGCTTAGTTAATTTATTTTAAGTTTATTTGTTTTAGTTTAAGTTTTTTTATTTTATTTTACTTTTTAGGTTTAGGTTTAGGTTTAGGTTTATTTTTTTAGTTTAGTTTTATTTTTAATTTATTTTTCAGGTTTAGGTTTTATTTTTTATTTTTTTCTATTAGGTTTAGATTTTTATTTTATTTTCTTAAGTTTAGGTTTTAAATTTTTATTTTAGGATTATTTTTAGGCTTTATTTTTTAGTTTAGGTTTAGGTTTATTTTTAGTTCATTTTATTTTATCTAGGGTTTTTTTTAGGTTTTGGTTTACTATATTTTAGGTTTAGGTTTAAGTTTTATTTATTTTAGTTTAGTTTATTTTAGTTTAGGTTTAGGTTAAATTTATTTTTATTTTAGGTTTAGGTTTCTTTTTAGTTTAGGGTTTAAGTTTATTTTTTATTTATTTTTAGGTTTTTTATTTTAGTTTAAGTTTTTTTAAATTTATTTTATATGATTTTATGTTTATTTTATTTTTATTTAGTTTTATTTTATTTAGGTTTTTAATTTTTTTAGTTTTGTTTAAGTTTTTATTTATTTTATTTTAGTTTAGTTTTTATTTATTTTTAGGTTAAGGCTTATGTTTATGTTTTAGTTTAGGGTTTTATTTTATTTTATTTTATTATAGTATTTTGGTTTATGTTTTTTTATTTATTTCATTTTTAGGTTTTATTTAATTTAGGTTTAGGTTTTTAGCTTTTTAGGGTTTAGGATTAAGGGCTTAGGGTTTAGGGTTAAGGGTTTAGGTTTTGGGGTTTAGGGTTTAAAGTTTAGGGATTAGGTTTTAGGTCTAGGGTTCTAGTTTTAGTTTAGGGTTTAGCGCTTTTAGTTTTTTTTAAGAGAGAACAAATGCAAATTCAACATTTCTTCTTTTCGATTTCATCAACCAAGTAACACACTAAGTTTTCTGAGACACAAGCAACGACATGGATAAAAAATGAGCACACATAGAGGAAATTAAAAACCCTAGATAACTAGAACCATCTCTGCTATAAAGAAATAGTTCCATAGTAAGATCGGTCATTTGTTTTGGAATTTCTCTAATTATCAATCACCCCAACCTGAGTAGGATCCACCATCATATCCAATCTCTCCCTTCACCACCACCAGTTAACCTCGTGTCTCCTCCCTCCATAACTACCCGCTCGACCACCACTTCCATATTCACGGTAAATCCTCCACCACCTGATAACCGCCTTTTGCCTTCACCTCCTTCTAGACTAGGTGATAGTGATGTTCAGCCATCAAGGATCATTTATCTTAGGGTTTAGATTTAGGTTTAGGTTTACTAGATTTTAAGGTTTAGGTTTATTTTTTATAATTTATTTAGTTACTTTGGGTTTATTTTAAGACTTTGGGGTTTAGGGTTTAGGGTTAGGGTTTAGGATTTAAGTTTTAGAGTTTAGGGTGTAAAGTTTAGGGTTTTAGGGTCTATGTTTTTAGGGTTTAGGGTTTAGGATTATGGTTTAGGTTTTAGGGTTTAGGGTTTAGTTTTTAGTGTTTAGGTTTTAGGGTTTAGGGATTTTTATTATTTAGGGTTTAGGGTTTAAAGTTTAGGGTTAGTTTTTAGGTTTAGGGTTTAAGTTTAGGGTTTAGGGTTTAGGATTTAGCGTTTATGATTTTTTTATTTTTATATTAAATCAACCGATAGATTTATATTTATATAGTTATTTTTATTTATTTTGGTTTATTTTTTATTTTATGTTTATTTAGGTTTATTTTTTATTTTAATTTAGTTTAGTGTAATTATTTTAGGTTCATTTATTTTAGTTTAGGTTTTTATTTCAATTTATTTTTTAAGTATAGGTTTACTTTTTAAGAGAGTTTTATTTTTATTTTATTTTTTAGGTTTACATTTTTATTTTATATTTTTATGTTTAGGTTTAGATTTTTATTTTATTTTATTTGGTTTAGGTTTTAGGTTTTTATTTTATGTTTATTTTTAGGTTAAACTTTTTGTTTAGGTTTAGGTTTATTTTTAGTTTATTTTATTTTATTTTATTTGGGATTTAGGTTTTGTTTATTTTAGGTTTAGGTTTAGGTTTTATTTATTTTAGTTTATTTTAGTTCAGGTTTAGGTTTATTTTATTTTGTTTATTTTAGGTTTAGGTTTTTTATTAGTGTAAGGTTTAGTTTTTATTTTTATTTATATTTAGGTTTTATTTTTAGATTTATTTTTTATGTTTAGGTATTTATTTAGTTTTAATTTTAATTTATTTTAGGTTTATTTTATTTTTATTTTTCTTATAGTTTTTATTTTATTTAAGTCTTTTATTTTCAAGCTTATTTTATTTTTTAGTTTAGTTTAGGTTTTTAATTATTTTATTTTAGTTTAGTTTTAAAATTTTATTTTATTTTATTTTTAAGCTTAGGTTTAGTTTTAGTTTTAGGGTTTATGGTTTAGTGTTTAGTGTTTAGGCTTTACGGTTTAGAATTTTTAGGTTTAAGGATTTAGGGGTTTACGATTTAGGGTGTAGGGTTTACAGTTTAGGGTTTTGGGTTTTGGGATTAGGGTTTTTGGGTTTAGTATTTTTTCTAAAAAGAAAATTAGGTATACAGGTAAGTTTAGGTTTATTTAGCTTATATAGTTTATCAATTATTTATTTTAGTTTATTTTATTTTTTATTTTTATTTAGGTTTATTTTTTATTTTCATTAAGTTTAGTTTATTTATTTTTGGTTTATATATTTTCATTCAGGTTTTTTATTTTAGTTTATTTTTCAGGTTTAGGTTTTGGTTTATGTTTATTTTTTAGTTTAATTATCTTTTTATTTTAATTTTTTGGTTTAGGTTTAATTTTATATTTTTAGGTTTAGGTTTAGGTTTTTATTTTTATTTTTTTATTTTTTGGTTTTAGTTTTTTACTTTAGTTTTATTTTTAAGTTTTATTTTTTAGTTTATGTTTAAGTTTATTTTTAGTTTATTTTATTTTAGTTTATTTTATTTTAGTTCAAGTTTTTATTTTAATTTATGTTTTAGGTTTATGTAAATTTTTTAGTTTAGTTTTATTTTTATTTTATTTTTGTAGGTTTAGGTTTTATTTTTTATTTTTAGGTTTAGGTTTAGGTTTTTATTTTATTTTTTTAGGTTTAAGTTTTAGGTTTTTATTTGAGGTTTATTTTTAGGTTTTATTTTTTAGTTTTGGTTTAAGTTTATTTTATTTTATATAGTTTATGTTTAGGTTTAGTTTATTTTAGGTTTAGGCATAAGTTTTATTTATTTTAGTTTAGTTTATTTTAGTGTAGGTTTAGCTTTATTTTACTTTAATTTTAGGTTTTAGTTTTTTTTTAGTTTAAGGTTTAGGGTCTTCAGTTTTTTTTTAACAGAGAACAAATTCAGATTCAACATTTCTTATTTTTGATTTCATCAACCAAGTAACACAACTGTTTTCTAAGACATAAGCGATGAGATAATTCAAAATTGAGCACGCATAGAGAAAATCAAAAACACTAAATAACTAGAATCGTCTATAATGTAAAGACACAGTTCCATAAGCAGCAGATCGGATCGATCGTCCTTTAGTTTCTGTAGTTTCCATCAAAACCACTTCAACCTCTCGAGTAGCGGGATCCACCATCATATCCCCGATCTCTCCTTCCGCCACCACCAAGTCTGTAACCTCCGTCACTCCTCCTGCCTCCATAACCACCACTGCTTCGACCACCACCTTCATATCCACCAACACCTACAGATCCCCCACCACCATTACGATTACTGCCGCCTCCGCCTTCACCTCCACTGCTAGATCAAAAGTGTGTCAGGTTGACGGTGATGTTCATGCCATCAAGGTTCTTCCCAATCTTAGGGTTTAAGATTAGGTTTAGGTTTATTAGGATTTAGAGATTAGATTTATTTTTTAATTTATTTAGTTACTTTAGATTTAGGTTTAGGGTTTGCGATTTAGTGTTTAGGGTTTAAGGTAAGGGCTAATGGTTTTGGGTTTTAGGGTTTATGCTTTTAGTGTTTAGGGTTTAAGGTTAGGGATTAGGATTTAGGGTTTAGTGTTTAAGGTTTAGGATTTAGGATTGTAGGTTTAGGGTTGCAATTTTAGGGTTTGGGATTTAAGGTTTAGAATTTAGGATTTAGTTTTCAAGGTTTTTTTTTTAAATTAAGTAAACCGATATGTTTAGGTTTATTTAGTATATCTAGTTTACTTTATATTTAATTTTTATTATGTTTAGTTTATTTATTTTAGTTTAGGTTTTTTTTAGTTTATTTTTAAGGTTTAGTTTACTTTTTAGTTGAGTTTTATTTTTATTTTATTTTTTATTTTTATTATTAGGTTTAGGTTTTTATTTTAGGTTTATTTTTATGTTTTATATTTTAGTTTAGGTTTATGGTTATTTTTAATTTATTTTATTTTATATTGTTTAGGTTTAGGTTCAGGTTTACTTTATTTTAGTTTAGGATTAGGTTTTATTTATTTTAGTGTAGGTTTAGGTTTATTTTATTTTGTTTATTAAATTTTTATTTTAGGTTTAGGTTTTTTTTAGTTTAGAGCTTATGTTTTATTTTTTACTTATTTTTAGGTTTAGATTTTTACTTATATTTTATTTTATTTTATTTTACGTTTATTTTATGTTTAGTTTATATTTTATTTAAGTTTTTTATTTTTCTATTTATTTTATTTTAGTTTATTTACATTTTTTATTTTATTTTTTTAGGTTAAGTTTTAGATTTTAATTTAGGTTTTTATATTATTAATTTTATTTTATTTTTGGTTTATGTTTTTTTATTTATTTTATTTTTAGGTTTTATTTAGTTTAAGTTTAGGTTTTTTGGTTTTTAGGGTTTAGGGTTTTGGCTTTCGGGTTTAGTGTTTAGTGTTTAGGGTTTAGGGTTTAGGGTTTAGGGTTTAGGGTTTAGGGTTTTTAGAGTTTAGGGTTTAGGGTTTAGGGTTTAGGGATTTATCTTTAGGCTTTAGGCTTTAGGGTTTTTAGGTTTTAGGGTTAGTTTAGGGTTTAAGGTTTAAGGATTAGGCTTTAGGGTTTAGGGCTTATAGGGTTTTGGGTTAGTTTAGAGTTTAGGGTTTAGGGTTGTAGTTTTTATGTTGTATGTTTAACGTTTAAGGTTTAGTGTTGGTTTTAGGGTCTAGCATTTTGGGTTTAGGGCTTAAGATTTAGGGTTTAGGGTTTAGGATTTAGGGTTTAGTGTTTAGGATTTTTTTTAATTAAGTAAGCTGGTAGGTTTAGGTTTATTTTATTTATTTAGTTTATTTTTTATTTTTTTTAGGTTATTATATTTTTTATTTTTATTTAAGTTTATTTATTTATTTAGTTTAATTTATTTATTTTATGTTTATTTATTTTAGTTTAGGTTTTTTATTTTAGTTTATTTTTTTAGTTTAGTTTTATTTTTATTTTATTTTTTTAGCCTTAACTTTTTTTTAGGTTTAGGTTTAGGTTTTTATTTTCTTTTTTTAAGTTTAGATTTTAGGTTTTAATTTATGGTTTATTTTTTAGTTTTTTTAGGGTTTAGGGTTTAGGGTTGAGTGTTTAGGGTTTAGGGTTTAGGGTTTAGGGTCTATTGTTAGCTTAGGGTTTAGTGTTAATTTAGGGATTAGGGTTTAGGCTTTAGGGTTAGTTTAAACCTTATGGTTTAGGGTTTAGTGTTTTGGGTTTTGGTTAAGGTTAGGGTTTAGGGTTTAGGGTTTATGGTTTAGGATTTAGGGTTTAAGTTTTAAGGTTTAGGAATTAAGTTTTAGGATTTTTATGGTTTAGGGTTTAGGGTTTAGGTTTAGTTTAGAGCTTAGGTTTTAACGTTTCAGGGTTTAGGGTTTAGGGTTTCGGGTTTAAGGTTAGGGTTAGGGTTTATGGTTTATGGTTTACGATTTAGGGTTTAGGGTTTAAGATTGAGTGCTTAGGATTTAGGGTTTAGTGTTCAAGGTTTTTTTTTTTAAAAAATAAGTAAATTGGTAGGTTTAGGTTTATTTAGTTTATCTTATTTTTCATTTTTATTTAGATTTATTTTTATTTTTATTTAGTTTAGTTTATTAATTTTAGGTTTATTTATTTTAGTTTAGGTTTTTTATTTTAATCTATTTTTAGGTTTGAGTTTAAGTTTATGTTTATTTTTTTAGTTTAGTTTAATTTTTATTTTGATTTTTTATGTTTAGGTATTATTTTTTATTTTTAGGTTTAGGTTTATGTTTTTATTTTATTTTTTTCAGGTTTAGGTTTTAGGTATTTATTTGAGGTTTATTTTTAGGTTTTATTAGGATTTAAGGTTTAGGGTTTGCTTAGGATATACTGTTAGTTTAGGGGTTAGGGTTAAGCGTTTAGAGTTTTTAGGGTTTAGGGGTTTAGGGTTAATTTAGAGCTTAGGGATTAGGATTTTAGGGTTTAATGTTTAGGGTTAGGTTTAGGGTTTAGGGCTTAAGGTTTAGGGTTTAGGGTTTAGGGTTTAAGGTTTTTTTTTTAAAGTTAAGTAAACCTAAAGGTTTATGTAAATTTAGTTTATTTTTTATTTATTTTAATTTATTTTATTTTATATTTTTATTTAGGTTTATTTTTTATTTTTATGTAGTTTAGTTTATTTATTTTAGGTTTATTTATTTTAGTTAGGTTTTTTTTTATTTGAGTTTATTTTTAGGTTTAGATTTAGTTTTATGTTTATTATTATTTTATTATTTTATTTTTAGGTTTATATTTTATTTAGGTTTTGATTTTATTTTATTTTTTTAGGTTTGGTTTTAGGTTTATTTTAATTTTAGTTTAGTTTAGTTTAGTTTAGTATTTTAGTTTAGGTTTAGTTTAGTTTATTAGTTTTTTTATTTTGTTTTTTAGTTTTATTTAGTTTATTTTATTTTTTAATTTATATTTATTTAGGTTATTTATTTAGGTTTTTTATTTTTCAGTTTATTTTTTTTAGTTTAGTTTAGGTTTTTAGGGTTTAGGGTTAGTTTAGGGTTTAAGGTTTAGGGATTAGGCTTTAGGGTTTAGGGTTTTTAGGGTTTTGGGTTAGTTTAGAGTTTAGTGTTTATGGTTGTAGTCTTTATGTTGTAAGTTTAATGTGTAGGGTTTAGTGTTGGATTTAGGATCAAGTATTTTGGGTTTAGGGCTTAGGATTTAGGGTTTAGGGTTTAGGGTTTAGGGTTTAGTGTTTAGGATTTTTTTAAATTAAGTAAGCTGGTAGGTTTAGGTTTATTTTGTTATTTAATTTATTTTTTATTTATTTTAGGTTATTATATTTTATATTTTTATTTAGGATTATTTATTTATTTAGTTTACTTTATTTATTTTATGTTTATTTATTTTAGTTTAGGTTTTTTATTTTAGATTATTTTTTTAGTTTAGTTTTATTTTTATTTTATTTATTTAGCTTTATGTTTTATTTTATTTTTTTTAGGTTTAGGTTTAGGTTTTTATTTTCTTTTTTAAGTTTAGATTTTAGGTTTTAATTTATGGTTTATTTTTGGTTTTATTAGGGTTTAGGGTTTAGTGTTTAGTGTTTAGGGTTTAGGGTTTAGGGTTTAGGGTCTATTGTTAGCTAAGGGTTAAGTGTTAGTTTAGGGCTTAGGGTTTAGGCTTTAGGGTTAGTTTAAAGCTTATGGTTTAGGGTTTCAGAGTTTAGGGTTTAGTGTTTTGGGTTTAGGTTAAGGTTAGGGTTTAGGGTTTAGGGTTTATGGTTTAGGGTTTAGGGTTTTGGGTTTAATGTTTAGGCTTTAAGTTTTAGGATTTTTATGGTTTAGGTTTAGTTTAGGTTAGTTTAGGTTTAGGGTTTGAGGTTTAGGGTTTAGGGTTTAGGGTTTAGGTTTAGGTTCAGTTGGGGTTTATAGTTTAGTTTAGGGTTTAGGGTTTAGATTAAGTTTAGTTTAGGGTTTAGTGTTTAAGGTTTTAACAAAATAAATAGTGGGTTTAGTTTATTTAGTTTTTTATTTATTTAGGTTTATTTTTATTTTTATTTAGTTTAGTTTATTTATTTAATTTAGGTTTTTTATTTTAATCTATTTTTAAGTTTAGGTTTAGGTTTATGTTTATTTTTTTAGTTTAGTTTTATTTTTATTTTGATTTTTTATGTTTAGGTTTTATTTTTTATTTTTAGGTTTAGGTTTATGTTTTTATTTTATTTTTTTAGGTTTAGGTTTTAGGAATTTATTTGAGGTTTATTTTTAGGTTTTATTAGGGTTTAAGGTTTAGGGTTTTCTTAGGATATATGGTTAGTTTAGGGTTAGGGTTTAAGGTTTAGGGTTTTTTGGGTTTAGGGGTTTAGGGTTAATTTAGAGCTTAGGGATTAGGATTTTAGGCTTTAAAGTTTAGGGTTAGGTTTAGGGTTTAGGGCTTAAGGTTTAGGGTTTAGGGTTTAGGGTTTAGGGTTTTTTTTTTTTAAATTTAAGTAAACCTATAGGTTTATGTTTATTTAGTTTATTTTTTATTTATTTTAATTTATTTTTTTTATTTAGGTTTATTTTTTATTTTTATGTAGTTTAGTTTATTTATTTTAGTTAAGTTTTTTTATTTTAGTTTATTTTTTATGTTTAGATTTAGGTTTATGTTTATTTTTAAGATTAGTATTTATTATTTTATTATTTTTTAGTATTATGTTTTATTTTTTTATTTTTAGGTTTAGGTTTTTGGATTTTATTTTGTTTTTTAGGTTTAGTTTTTAGGTTTATTTTTAGCTTTTATTTTTTAGTTTAAGTTTAGGTTTATTTTTAGTTTATTTTATTTTATTTAGTATAGGGTTTAGGTTTAGTTTATTTTAGGTTTAAGTTTATTTATTTTAGTTTAGTTTATTTTAGTTTAGTTTATTTTAGTTTAGGTTTAGGATCATTTTTTTGTTAATTTTGAGATTTGGTTTTTTTTAGTATAGGGATTTGGTTTTATTTTTTATTTTTGTTAGGTTTTATTTTTATTTAGTTTTTATTTTATATTATTTTAGGTTAATTTTTTTTATTTTATGTTTGGGTAATATTTTATTTAGGTTTTTTATTTTTCAATTTAATTTTTTTTAGTTTAGTTTAGGTTTTTAGTTAGTTACTTTAGTTTAGTTTTTATTTTTTATTATATTTTATTTTTAGGTTTAAGTTTAGGTTAAGGTTTAGGTTTAGGTTTAGGTTTTAGTTTAGATTTTTATTTTATTTTACTTTTTATTTTATTTATGCTTAGGTTTTTTAATTTATTTTATTTTTAGGTTTTATTTGATTTAGTTTTAGGTTTTTAGGTTTTTAGGGTTTAAGGTTTAATGTTTAGGGTTTAGGGTTTGGGGTTTAAGGTTTAGGGTTTAGGGTTATTACTTTTAGGGTTTAAGGTTTAGGGTTTACTGTTTAACATTTAGGTTTTATGGTTTAGGGTATAGGATTTTAGGGTTTAGGGTTGTAAGTTTAGGGTTGTAGGTTTAGGGTTAAGGGATAAGGGTTTAGAGTTAGGGTAAAGGTTTTTTTTTATTTTTTTTTAGGGTTTACGCTTTAGGGTTTAGGTTTTTTTGGGGTTTAGGGTTTAGGGTTTAGGGTTTATGGTTTAGGGTTTAGACTTTAAGATTTAGGATTTGGGGTTTAGGGCTTTTTTAATATTAAGTAAACCGATAGGCTTAAGTTTTTTAAGTTTATTTTTTATTTATTTTAGTTTGTTTTATTTTTTTATTTTTATTTAGTTTTATTTTGTTTTTTTATTTAGTTTAGTTTATTTATTTTAGGTCTATTTATTTTAGTTTAGGTTTTTTATTTTAGTTTATTTTTCAAGTTTAGGTTTAGGTTTATGTAAATTTTTTAGTTTAGTTTTATTCTTATTTTATTTTTGTAGGATTAGATTTTATTTTTTTGTTTTTATGTTTAGGTTTAGGTATTTATTTTATTTTTTTAGGTTGAGGTTTTATGTTTTTATTTGAGGTTTATTTTAGGTTTTGTTTTTTTTGTTTAAGTTTAGGTTTATTTTAGATTTATTTTACTTTATCTAGTTTATGTTTAGATTTAGTTTATTTTAAGTTTTGGTTTAGGTTTTATTTATTTTAGTGTAGTTTTAGGTTTATTTTATTTTTATTTTAGGTTTAAGATTTTTTTTTAGTTTAGGGTTTAGGGTCTTTGGAATTTTTTTTAAATAGAGAACAAATTCAGATTCAATATTTCTTCTTTTCGATTTCATCAACCAAGTAACACACCAAGTTTTCTAAGACACGAGTGATGACATAGATAAAAAATGAGCACACATAGAGCAAATAAAAAACCTTAGATAACTAAAACTATCTCTCTAAAGACAGTTCCATAAGCGTAGATCCGGTCGCCATTCTTGATTTCTCGGTGTCCATCAACCTCCTGCCTCTCAGTGGAGATCCACCATCAAATCCTGATCTCGTCCCTCGCCACCATCATAGCTATAACCTCTGCTCCTCACGCCTCCATAAGCGACTTGCAAACACCTCATATCTACAAGCACTTACAGATCTCCCACCACCATGTGATAATCGCCGCCTCCGCCTTCGCCTCCACTGCTAGATCTAAAATGAGTCTCGTTGAAGGTGATGTTCATGCTATTAAGGTTCCGCCCATTCTTAGGATTTAGGGTTAGGTTTAGGTTTATTAGGTTTTAGGGATTAGGTTTATTTTTTAATTTATTTAGTTACTTTAAGTTTAGGTTTAGGGTTTGTGATTTAGTGTTTAGGGTTTGGTGTTTAGGGCTTAGGGTTTGGGGTTTAAGGTTTAGTGTTTATAGTTAGGGTTTTGGGTTTAAGATTTAGGGTTTTAGGGTTTATGCTTTTAAGGTTTAGGGTTTAAGGTTAAGGTTTAGGGTTTATGATTTAGGATTTAGGGTTGTAGGTGTAGGGTTGTTGGTTTAGGGTTTTGGGTTTAGGATTTAGGATTTAGGTTATAAGGTTTTTTTTTTAATTAAGTAAATTGGTATGTTTAGATTTATTTGGTATATTTAGTTTATTTTTTATTTATTTCAGTTTACATTATTTTTTATTTTCATTTAGGTTTTTTTTATATTTTTATTTTATTTTGTTTATTTACTTTAGGTTTATTTATTTTAGTTTATGTTTTAGGTTTAGGTTTAGTTTATAGTTTAGTTTTATTTTTTATTTACCTTTTAGGTTTAGGTTTATTTTTTTAGGTTTAGGTTTTATTTTATTTTTTAAGGCTTAGGTTTTAGGTTTTTATTTTAGATTTATTTTTAGGTTTAGATTTATTTTAGTTTATTTTATTTTATTTTATTTAGGTTTAAGTTTAGGTTTACTTTATTTTTGGTTTAGGTTTAGGTTTTATTTATTTTAGTTTAGGTTTAGGTTTATTTTATTTTGTTTATTATATTTTTATTTTAGGTTTAGGTTTTTGTTTTAGTTTAAGGTTTAGGTTTAATTTTTTATTTATTTTTAGGGTTATTCTGTAGGTTTAGGTTTTTATTTAGTTTTTATTTTTTTATTTTAGTTTTATTTTATTTTTATTTTCATTTAGTTTATATTTTATTTAGGATTTTCATTTTTAGGTTTATTTTTTTAGATTAATTTAGGTTTTGATTTATTTTATGTTATTTTAGTTTTTATTTTTTATTTTTGATTTTAGGTTTAGGTTTTAGTTTATGTATTTTTATTATTATTATTATTTCAATTTTGTTTATGTTTATTTATTTATTTTATTTCTAGGTTTTATTTAGTTTAGGTTTAGATTTTAAGGTTTTCAGGGTTTAGGGTTTAGGGATTAGACTTTATGGTTTAGGGTTTAGAGTTTACAGTTTTAGGGTTTACAATTTTAGTGTTTAGGGTTTAGGGTTTAGTTTTAGGATTTAGGGTTTAGTGTTTAGTGTTTAGCCTTTAGGGTTTTGGGTTTAGGGTTAGTTTAGGGTTTAGGGTAAGGTTTAGGCTTTAGGGTTTTTAGGGTATAATGTTAGTTTACAGTTTAGGGTTTAGGGTTGTAAGTTTAGGGTTTAGGGTTTAGTGTTAGTTTTAGGGTCTAGAGTTTAGGGTTTAGGGTATAGGATTTAGGTTTTATGGTTTAGTCTTTAGGGTTTAGGATTTATTTATTTTTCTATTTTTAAATTAAGCAAATCGATAGGTTTAGGTTTATTTAGTTTAATTTTTATTTATTTTAGTTTAATTATTTTCATTTTTATTTTGGTTTATTTTGTATTTTATTTAGTTTAATTTAGTTTATTTATTTTAGGTTTATAGATTTTAGTTTAGGTTTTTAATTTAGTTTATTTTTTAGGTTTAGGTTTAGGTTTAGGTTTATTTTTTAGTTGAGTTTTATTTTTATTTCATTTTTTAGGTTTAGGTTTATGCTTTTATTTTATTTTTTTAGGCTTAGGTTTTAGGTTTTTATTTTAGGTTTCTTTTTAGATTTTATTTTTTAGTTTAGGTTTAGGTTAATTTTTAGTTTATTTTATTTTATTTAGCTTAGGTTTAGGTTTAGGTTTACTTTATTTTTGGTTTAAGTATAGATTTTATTTTTTTTAAAGTTTAGTTTATTTTAGTTTAGGTTAAGGTTTATTTTATTTTATTTATTTTATTTTTATTTTAGGTTTATTTTTTTTATAGTTTAGGGTTTAGGTTTTATTATTTATTTATTTTTAGGTTTTATTTTTAGTTTTAATTTTTAGGTCTAAGTTTTTATTTAGTTTTTATTTTATTTTATTTTAGGTTTATTTTATTTTTATTTTATGTTTAGTTTTTATTTTATTTAGGTTTTTTCTCCTTAGGTTTATTATATTTTAGTTTATTTTAGGTTTCTATTTATTTTCATTATTTTGTTATTTTTTTATTTTAATTTATTTTTAGGTTTAGGTTTAGGTGTTAGTTTAGGTTTTTATTTTAGTTTATTTTATTTTACTTAGGTTTCTGTTTTTTATTTATTTTATTTTCAAGTTTTATTAGTTTAGGTTTAGGTTTTTAGGTTTTAAGGGTTTAGGGTTTGGGGTTTAGCGTTTTGGGTTTAAGATTTAGGGTTTAGGGTGTAGGGTTTTATGGTTTAGGGTTTAGGGTTTAGGTTTTTTGGGTTTAGGGTTTAGGGTTATATGTTTAAGGTTTAGGGTTAGTTTTAGGGTTTATGATTGTGGGTTAGGGCTTTTATTTTTTTTAAATTAAGTAAACTGGTAGGTTTAGTTTATTTTATTTATTTAGTTTTATTTTAGGTTTATTTAGTTTATTCATTTTTATTTAGTTTAGTTCAGGTTTAGGGTTTAGGGTTTTGGTTTTTTCTTTTTAATAGAAAATAAATTCAGATTCAACATTTCTTCTTTTTGATTTCATCAACGAAGTAACACACCAAGTTTTCTAAGACACAAGTGGCGACATAGATAAAAACTGTGGACACATAGAGCAGATCAAAAACTCTAGATAACTAGAACTATCTCTACAATAAAGTCACAATTTCATTAGTAGATCGGATCATCCTTTCTTCAGTTTCTCTGGTTCCCATCATAGCCACCTAAGCCTCTCGATTAGGGAAATCCACCATCATATCCCCGATCTCTCCCTCCGCCACCACAATGGCTGTAACTTTTGTCACTCCTCCTGCCTCCATAACCACCACTACTCCGACCACCACCTCCATATCAACCAGTCAGATCTAGACTAAGCCTATTTGATGGTGATGTTCCTGCTGTCAAGGTTATGACTAATATTAGGGTTTAGGTTTAGGTTTAGGTTTATTAGGTTTTAGGGTTTAAGTCTATTTTTTAATTTATTTAACTACTTTTGGTTTAGTCCTAGGGATTGGGGTTTAAGGTTTAGGGTTTAATGTTAAGGGTCATGGTTTAGTGTTTAGGGTATAGGGTTTAGGGTTTTAGGGTTTATTCTTTTAGGGTTTAGGGTTTAGGGTTAACATTAAGGGTTTGGGGTTTAGGGTTTAAGGTTTTTTAGGGTTTAGGGTTTAGGGATTAGGGTTTAGGGTTTAGGATTTAGGGTTTAAGGTTTTTTTTAAATTTAAGTAAACCGGTAGGTTTAGGTTTATTTTTTAGTTGAGTTTTATTTTTATTTTATTTTTTAGGTTTAGATTATATTTTTATTTATTTTAGGTTTAGGTTTAGGTTTAGGGTTTTATTTTATTTTTTTTAGGTTTGGGTTTTATGTTTTTATTTTAGGTTTTATTTTTTTTACTTTGGGTTTAGGTTTATTTTTAGTTTATTTTATTTTATTTAGTTTAGGTTTTGGTTTAGGTTTAGTTTATTTTAGGTTTAGGTTTAGGTTTAGTTTATTTTAGTTTTTATTTATTTTAGTTTAGTTTATTTTAGTTTAAGTGTAGGTTTATTTTATTTTATTTATTTTATTTTAATTTTAGGTTTAGGTTTTTTTTAGTTTAGGGTTTAGGTTTTATTTTTTTATTGATTTTTAGATTTATTTTTTAAGTTTAGGTTTATATTTAATTTTTATTTTATTTAATTTTAGGTTTATTTTATTTTGATTTTATAGTCTAGTTTTTTTTATTTGAGTTTTTTTTTCTTAGGTTTATTTTAGTTTATTTAGTTTAGTTGAGGTTTTTGTTTATTTTATTTTAGTTTTTTTATTTTATTTTATTTTATTTTTAGGTTTAAGTTTAGGTTTTTATTTTATTTTATTTGGTTTATTTATTTATTTTATTTTTTTAGGTTTTATTTAGTTTAGGTTTAGGTTTATAGGTTTTTAGGGTTTAGGGTTTAGGGTTTAGGGTTTAGGGTTTAGGTTTAAGGTTTAGGGTTTAGGGTTTTAGGGTTTATGGTTTTAGGGTTTAGGGTTTAGGGTTAGGGTTTAGGGTTTAGGGTTTAGGGTTTATGGTTTAGTGTTTAGGCTTTAGGTTTTAGGGTTTTTAGGGTTTAGGGTTTGGGGTTTAAGGTTTAGGGTTTAGGGTCTTTTTTTTTGGTAAAAAGGGGAATTTTTATTACAAAAAGAAAAGGATACAACGTCCTTAAAGGTTATAAATCTCACGGACTACTGCTTAAAGAGCTATAGAAAGACCTAGAGAGAAAATCCCCCTAACTAATACAAAAGAAAAGGAAAAGGAAAAGGAAAACTAAGAAAAGAATAGCAACGACTTAGAATCCCTAAGTAGGTCAACATACCACCTGAAAAGGCCCAAGAGCAAATGAAGGAAACCTGTAAGAATAAACCAAAGCATAGATAAGCACAATTAAAAGAAAATAAAAAGAGATAAAAGAAAGGAAAGAAAAAAAGAAAAGGCTCAAACAGTCAAACATTAGAAGGGCAACAAAATTTGTGAGCGATAAACTCAAAAAGGGTTCTGATAACAAAAATCACCAACCAATAGAAAAGTGTAAGCATCTTATCCATCATAACCAACAAACCTCACAAAGGCACCAGAGCACACACCACTAACCAGCAAAGATCTAGAACTAGCCACCAAAAATAAAAGAACAACAACAAAGCCACCGACCAAAGGGGGTAATAGTAGAAAAAATTGAGCAAAGAAAGAAAAAAATTCTAAGCCAATACAACCATCCAACCACTCTTGTAGGAGTAAGAAACAAAGCCACCAACCAATAAAGAAATACCAAAAATAGAAGCAAGGGGGGAAGAAGAGAATCAACTAGCAAGCTCACCAACTCCAACTAAACTAAAGGAACCAAAAAAGACCACAGTAGCTACCAACCAAAATAAGTAACAACACAACCACCAAAGCCACAAAGCAAAGCAACAGCCACACCCAAAACCAAACCAGCCCAGCCAACTAAAAGAAAACAGAAGGAAGAGAAGCACAACCAACATCACCTCTAGAGAAGGCACCAAATACCAGGAAGCTCAAGGTGACCAACCACAAAGCCAACAAAGAAAGCCAACCAACCAACCAAAAGCCAAAAAAAACCCCACAAGAGATACCATAATAAAAATAGGAATAGTAATCGATAATAGCTTGACAACCAAAATAGTAGAAGCTGACATTCCAAATTATAAAATATAGGAATAAAATAAGAACATAAAGACCCCAAAAGAACAGAGCAACAACCAAACAAAACCACCCAAAGCTCCAAACAAAAAAGCCCCAGAAAACCACCAACATAAAAGAAAGAAAAAAAAAACTAATAAAATCTAACATAAGGTAAATTAGATTTATCTAAATTAGACAGCCCTCTTAATTTCTTAGGAATATTTGCATTGGTAAACAAAGTAAAATCAAGGAGATTACGCCCCAAACTAGCTAAGAAATCCGCACAAGCATTACCTTCTCTTAAAATATGTGTAATTTTAAAAGAAAGTTTAGAGATAATAGCTTTAATATTTCTAATTAAATAAAAAAGCTCAATAGTACCCTTATGGTTAGAATAGATCATAGCAATAACCATCTCAGCATCAGATTCCAACCAAATAGTATGAAAATGTCTATCTAAATAAAGCTTAAGAGCATGATAAACAACCATCAATTCAGCAAAAAATAATAGAATTAGTAGAGAGAGGAGTGGAAAAAGCCAAGATAATATTCCCAAGATTATTTCTAAAAATACCACCACAACCTAACTTGTTTTGTGCAATAGAACCATCAGTATTAATTTTAATACAATAATTAAGAGGCTTAATCCAATGAATAATTTTATAATCTAGAGATGAGTCATAATAAGAAAAATTGATCCCCAATTTAGAGGCAACAAACTTGCAACCTCTAAAATTAGTACCACTAAGAAGAGCAGCCTTATATAAAGAATAAATCTTATCTTTAGTCATAGCAGTAATTCTCTTATGATTCATAGGCACATTATGATTCTTAGCATCATTTCTATTAAGCCAAAATAAACCAAATCAAAGTAACAACCACCACAATTTTTAATAACAATATTAAGAAAATAAGAGTCAAGAAGTTGCATTAAAGTAAAATTACCATTAAAACAACTTATTTTAAATAAATCCTCATACCAACCACAAACTTTAGAGGCAATGGTACCATTAGCAAAAACATGACTAATATTTTGAATATGGAAGCAACACATGCATTTAGTGGGTAGAGGAAAACCTTTGTCCAAAAGTAAAGAATCAATAGTAACATAATCCCTTGAAATTCTCCATCTAATAATAATAATAAAAGTAAGAATAATATTATTCAAAATTTATGGAAAATAGAAGAAGAGGATTTTTTAACTCTAATATAGTGCCAAGTATCTTTAAAAGAAAATTCTCCATTACTAGAAAATTTAAAAAAAATTTGATTCAAAAAATTACCATCAATAGGCATATTAATGATGTTATTACTAATGAAATCTTGAATAAAATCATTTAAAAGAGAGAAATTCCATTCAACATTATAAATAAAATGACTAACTTTCAAAGAAGAAGTAGAGTGCGTATTAAGCAAAAATTAGTGGAAAAATCCCCCATCTAGTTAACTTGCCAAAAAAAAGAAGATCCATTATTAAAACCCCAAAAAATGAGAGGTTCCTCTTTCAATTTAATATCATAGAGCGATTTCCAAACAATAGAGTCGCCCTATTTATAATTGCAAATTAAAGGATGCTTACCTTTGTAATATTTAAATTTCAAGAATTTAGCCCAAAGACTTTCATTTTTCTGAAAGTTCAACCAAAGTTTATAAGAAAAAACATTGGTGGAATCCATCAATGATCTACACCCAATACCACCTTCATAAATAGTACCCAACATATTAGACCATAAGTCCATTGAAGCCTTTTGGCCGAATTCCTAGAGCCCCAAAAAAACATATTAAAAAGTCTTTCAATCCTCATAAGAACAAGGGAAGTAAGAACAATATTAAGCAACAAGTAAAAAGGAAGAGAATAAAGAATAGTTTTAATAACAATTAAACTACCACCAAAAGATAAAAAATGAAATTCAATGATAGAATTTTTTTTTTGAATATTAAGAGTTACCTCATCAAAGAGATGGGATCTCTTATGGCCACAATAAAAAGGGGAGCCTAAAAATTTAATAGGAAGATTTTGATGAGAAAAACCAGTGATATCATTTATCTTGTTAATTCTATGAACATAAATAGAAGTAGAAGTGATAAAACAACTTTTATGAGTACTAATCAAAAGGCCACTTTCCTTTTCAAATTTATTTAAAATCTTTAAGCTTTTAACATAATGTAACGAGCCATTACAAAAAATTATGAAATCAACAACAAAGCTTAAGTGAGAGATAGCCAAACCACCATGATTCTTGAAATACATACTAGAATTCTTCTCAAGAAAAAAAGATTAAGCCAACGAGACAAATATTCAACCACAATAATAAAAAGCGACGAAGAAAGAAAGTCAGCTTGTCTTATACCTTGAGAGGAATTAAAGAAACCAAAGTTTTCACCATTGATAATTAATGAAAACCAAACATTTCTAATTGTATTGTTAACCTAAGAAATAAAATGATTAGAAAAACCAAATAAAGTAAGAATGCTATTAAGAAAATCCCAAGAAATGTTATCATAAGCTTTGGTGATGTCAAGCTTAAAATGTAAATTGTCACCTGAATCAATTCTTGAGCAAGCAAGATGTTATCTAAAATAGTTTCGCCTTTCACAAAGCTAGTTTGATTAGGAGAGATAATCTTAGGGAGAAACTTACTAATCCTATTAGTCAAAATTTTAAAAATCAATTTATTGAAAAAGTACAAAGACTAATAGGTCTAAAGCCATTCCAAATGTCTGGATTATCTTTCTTAGGAATAAGAATAATAGAAGTGCTAGTAAAATATTTAGGAATAGAATTTCCTTGAAAAAAATCCTTACCGCATTAACAAGGTCAATTTTAATAATAAACCAATCTTTTAAAAGAATACGATCTTGTAATAATCCCACAAGAATCAACATTCATACCATTAAGAATATCAAAAATTTCCT
Source organism: Cymbidium sinense (assembly GCA_021442155.1). Lineage (NCBI taxonomy): Eukaryota > Viridiplantae > Streptophyta > Magnoliopsida > Asparagales > Orchidaceae > Cymbidium > Cymbidium sinense. The sequence goes on from CM038222.1 coordinate 1,320,122, forward strand.
CATCAGAAGGAGGAGTAACCAAGTACTCATTGTCCTTAGTAGACATAATATAGGGGATGATAGAGGGATTTGATAAATGCTCAAGTTGACAATTTTTATTTAAAAGATCATTAAAATAATTAAGAGCAAAAAAAAAAAATATCCTCTTTGTTGGCAAGCCAAGAACCATGCAAGTTCTTAATTTTATGAATGCGACCAAGAACTCTTCTTTTCATTACCAAAGCATAAAAATATTTATTGTTTCTTTCCCCCTTAGGTAGAAATGCTGCTTTTTGTCTCTATTAAGTCTCCTCCATATCTTAAAACTTAATGAGATTATCTTTAGCTTCAGCAAGATTAAAACAAAAAGAAGAATCAGTAATAACAAATTCTTTCAAATCTTTCACCTTTTGTCCCATATTCTTGATATTATCAAAAAATATTTTAAAGTAGTTTCTATTCCACCAAGTGATATTATGCTTAAGCCTTTTAAGCTTAAGCTAAAATCTCATCATACTAAATGAATCATTAGGAGAAAGAGTAGCAGACCAATTATAAGCAATAACATCAAGAAAACATTTATCTTGTAACCACATTTTGAAAATAAGAATTTTTAATGACATTATTATTATGAATAACATCTTTAATAGTAATCAAAAGAGGAGCATGATCCGAGAAAGTTCTACTAAGATACTCCACCAAAGTTAAAGGGCAACAGTTTAACCAATAATTATTAAATAAAGCATGATCCAACCGCTGCCATAATCTATGATTATTCCAAGTAAATTGAGAACCAATGAAACCAACATCCTGAAGATTACAATCCAAAATCATCTATTCAAAATCTTCCATTGAATGTAAATTTGGTAAAGAACCCCCTTTCCTTTCATTCAAAGAAAGGATCATATTAAAATCCCCACCAATAATCCAAGAATCATTTACAATAGAAGCAAAACTAAATAATTGATCCCAAGGAATTCGCCTCTCTAACATGTTACAAACAGCATAAACAAAAGAGCTAAAAGCAAGATAATCACCAAATGAAATATACACATTAATAACTTGATGAAAATCATTAATAGAAAGAGATTTAGTCCAAAATAACCAAATCTTATTATTCTTATTGAAATAAAACTTGTTAAAACCAATCATCTTAACCGCATGCAATATTTTAGAAGAAAAAAAAAGAGGTTCAAGAATAACCAAAAAAACCAACATTATAAATTCTACAAAGATTCCAAATTCTATTTCTAACAGTAAGAGTACCATTGCCCCTCACATTCTAAATAAGAAAGTTAAACATTAATTTTTATTAGGAAAAGAAGATGTAGAAGATCTAGAAACTTTAGGAGGATAATTTTAAAAAAATTTTCCTTTTCACAAAAATAGTTTGAAAACTTATCTCATTCTCCATGGATTCATCATCAGAAAAACTTCTATCATCAATATTAATAATAGATTTAGGAGAAGATTCGATTTGACAAGAAGATAAATCCTTTTTTTACATTAAATGAGAATTATCACTAAGCAAAATACCATCCAGAATAACAGTTAAAGAAGGGGCAAAAATAGATTTATTAAGCAAACAAACACTTGGCTACACATTATCAACAAGCTCCATACCATCATTTTTGTCCAAATTCAAAGAAAATAAAACAAGATTTTATTTTAATGATTTTTGAGGTGAAATAAAAAAAACATTTTCTATGAGATTTTTAGCAACCTTATCTCAAATCTCCTTAGAATTAAAAACTAAAACAGGAAAATCATCCACTTGTAAATGTTCAGGAATAATAGAAATAATAGCAGGCAAAACCTGATTACTCTCCAAAATAGTTTTAGAAGAATTTTTAACAAGCTTATCACTACCCCTTACATTAGGAACAACATTAGAAACATTAGGAACATCATTATCTCAAATCTCTAATTTTTCTAGCAACCTTAGGATTTTTAACCACTTTCTTTTGAAGATGTTGATGAGTAACAAAACATTTTGATACATAATGGCCATGAGTTTTGCAATGATTGTAGAAAGCATGGAAGTTTTTAAACTCGACCTACTAGAAATATCCATATTTCTCCAATCCAATCCACACCTCCATAGGAAATTTCTTCAATACATCAATTTCAATAAGGATGCGAGCAACCGACGGCCTGGATTTGGTTGTGGTTTCTTGATTGATTTGCAAGGGTCTACTAAAAATAGAACCCATATCATGCAAGAATTGATAATTAATAAAGTGAACCTAAAGATTAGGTAAAGATAACCAAACCAATGCTATAGGAGATTCCCCTTTAATGTTAAAAAAATGGAGTTCATTTAAGAATACACATTTGATAGTTTTTAACATAATAAGTTCAGCGAGCAAACATATGACTATAATCAAGGTCATTACATAATTTAATCAGCACATGTCTACCATCCAATAAACCAATCAAAAAACCATTAGAAAGATTCAAGTCATGAAAGAAAAATCAAATTTCCTCCATACTAGGATGCCAAAAAGAAAATTTTCCAATCAAAGTATATGCATAAGGTTCAGCTAGTTTTTCAATATCCAAGTCAAAGGAGATAATAGTTGGAACACAATGAAGGTCGTATGAACCAGGTTTAAAGAAAGATCAGAAGAAGTTGAAGAATCCTTACCAGATAATGCATCTTTGAAGAATTTAGAGGCAAAAGGTTTAGCTATACCTAATAAATCAAAAGTCTGAGATGGAGCAGCTAGAACCTTTGGTTTTCCCCAAGTATTCATAGAACCTGATGCCACAAAAAATGTTGCCACTTAAGAACTGAATAAGGATCGGCTAAAGGCTAAAGATCCGAAGCCGAACCAAAAGAAATTTTTGAAAAACCAAGCCAAAAATGCTGAGAAAGAAAATAAGAAGGAAAGGGATTCAAGAATTGCTAGAGCTCGAGATGGGAAGGGGACGTAGGATGGGTCTAAGTTTTCATATTTTTTTTTAGTTTATTACAGGGTTTAGGGGTTTAGGTTTTTTTAGTTATTATTTTAGTTTAGTTTTTTTTTTAGGTTTAGGGGTTCAAGGTTTTTTAGGGTTTTTTTATTAATTTTATTTTTATGGATTAGGATTTTTAGTTCTTTTTTATTTGTTAGTTTTTTTTTGTTTTAGTTTAGTTTTAGTTTTATTAGGTTTATTATTATTATAATTATTACTAGATTTAAGTTTAGTTTTTTTTTTTTGGTTTTGTAATTGTGGTTTATTTTTATTTTAGTTTTTAGTTATTAAGGGTTTTAATTTTATTTATTTTATTAGTTTTGTTTTAGGGTTTTGGTTTTTTATGAGTTTTATTTTTATTTAGGGGTTTTTATTATATTTGTTTTAGTTTTTATTAGTTTTGGAGGGCCGGGGTTTAAGGTTTAGGTTTTTTATAGTTTTATTAGTTATGTTTTTGTGTTTTATTTAGTTTTTTTATTAGTTTTTTGTTATTATTTTTTGTTTTTTATTAGTTTTATTAATTTTAAATTTTTTAGCGTTTACCTTTTAGTTTTAATTTTATTTGGGGGGTGGTTAGTTTTGTTAATTTATTAATTTATTAATTATTGTTTAGGTTTTTGTGTTTTTTTTATTAGTTTAATTATTATTATTTTTAGGTTTTTTTTTTGATTGTGGGTTTCAGTTTTATTATTGGGTTTAGGTTTAGTTTTTTTTAGTGTTTAGGTCTTTATTAGTTTTCATTAGGGTTTTAGTTTAGTTTTAGTTTTTAGTTTTTCTAGTTTTACTTTTAGTTTTATTATTTTTAGGTTTTAGTTTCTTAGTTTCAGTTAGGGGGTTTTGGGAGGGGAGTTAGTTTAATTTTATTATATTAGTTTAAATTTTTTAGTTTTCTAATTAGGGGGTTTAGGGTTTAGGATTTTGGGTTTAGGTTTAGGATTTAATGATTAGGACTTTTTTAAATTAAGTAAAATAGTAGGTTTAGGTTTATTTAGTTTATTTAGTTTATTTTATATTTTATATTTTATTTAGTTTAGTTTATTTTTTTATCTTTATTTATTTTAGTTTAGGCTTTTCATTTTAGTTTATTTTTTAGGTTTAGGTTTAGCTTTATGTTTATTTTTTAGTTTACTTTTATTTTTATTTTATTTTTTAGGTTTAGGTTTTATTTTTTATAATTTTTTTTGGTTTAATTCTTTATTTTATTTACTTTTGTTTGTTTTATTTTAGTTTATTTTATTTTAGGTTTTACTCTAGGTTTAGATTTAGTTTATCATTTTTTCAGTGATTTTATTATTTTAAGCCAGTTAGTTTACATTCTTAGTTTTGGTTTATTTTTACTTGTTTAAGTTTATTTTATTTTATTTAGGTTTATGTTTAGTTTTGTTAGAATTAAGATTTAGGTTTTATTTTAGGTTTATTTAGGTTTTTTTAGGTTTAGATTTTATTTAGTTTTATTTTATTATTTAACATTTTAGGTTTTTATTTAGGTTTTATTTTATTTTTTTAGTTTGTTTTTTTAGTTTATTTTATGTTTAGGTTTATTTTATTTATTTATTTTTATATTTTATTTTATTTAGGTTTTATTAGTTTAGGTTTTTCTTTTCTTTTATTTATTTTATTTTAGTTAGGTTTAAATTTTTTATTTATTTTATTTTTATGCTTTATTTATTTCAAGTTAAGGTTTTAGTTTTTTCAGTTTTAGGGCTTTAGGGTTCATGGTTTGTTTTAGGTTGGGTTTTAGGTTTAGGGTTCAGGGTTAGGGTTTTCTTTTTAGTTTTATTTTATATATTTTTAAAATTAATTAAACTCGTAGGTTTAAGTTTATTTAGTTTATTTATTTTTATTTTTATTTAGGTTTATTTTTTATTTTTATTAAATTTAATTTATTTATTTTAGGATTATTTATTTTAGTTTAGGTATTTTATTTTAGTTAGTTTTTTTTAGGTTTGGGTTTATTTTTTTAGTCTAGTTTTATTTTATCTTTATTTAGGTGTTTTATTTTTGTTGTGGTTTACTTAATTTTATTTAGTTTTTAGTTAGTAAGTGTTTTAATTTTATTTTTTTATTATTTGTTTTATATTTTTTATTATTTTAATTTTAGGGGTTTATTATATTTGTTTTTATTAGTTTAAGGTTTATTTTTTATATTTTTATTAGTTATGTTTTTGTTATTTAGTTTTATATATTTTTTCTTATTATATTTTGTTATTTATTAATTATATTTTTTAGCCAACTTTAGTTTTAGTTTTATTGGGGGGTTTTAATTTATTAATTTAATTATTATTTAGGTCTGTGTTTTTATTATATTATTATTTTTAGTTTTTTTTTTTGGGGGGTTTTATTTTATTATTAAGTTTTAGTTTTTAGGTAGTTTAGTTTTTATTAGGTTTTAGTTTAGTTTAGTTTTTTTTTACTTTAGTTTATTATTTTAGGTTTTAGTTTCTTACTCAATTAGTGTTTAGGAGTTAGTTTATTTATTATAATAGTTTAGTTTTTTTAGTTTAAGGGTAGGGTAGGATTTAGGTTAGGGTTTAGTTTAATTAGGATTTTTTTAAATTAAAAATTTAGAATTATTTAGCTTATTTAGTTTTATTTTATTTCATATTTTATTTATTTATTTTATATTTTATTTATTTAGTTTAGAGCTTTCATTTTAGTTTATTTTAGGCTTAGTTTTATGTTTATTTTTAGTTTATTTTTTATTTTATTTTTGTGGTTTAGGTTTTATTTTTATAATTAGTTTTATAGTTTTATTTTTAGGTTTAGGTTTTATTTTATTTTTTATTTAGGTTTTATGTTTTTTATTTGTTTATTTTTAGTTTATTATTATATTTAGTTTAGGATTTTATTTAGTTTTGTTTAGGTTTAGGTTTTATTTATTTTAGATTTTTTATAGTTTAGGTTTATTTTATTTATTATTTGTTTTTTTTTTTTTTAGTTTTAGTTTATTTTATTTTTATATTTTTTTTTTATTTTTAGGTTTAGATTTTTATTTAGTTTTTATTTTATTTTTATTTAACATTTAAGTTTTTTATTTTTATTTTTATTTTATTTTTTTAGTTTAGTTTATTTTTTATTTATTTTATTTCAATTTAGTTTTTATTTTTTATTTTATTTTATGGTTAGGTTTATTTTGGTTTAGTTTAGGTTTTCTTTTATTTATTTTATTAGTTAGGTTTAAGTTTTTTTATTTATTTTATTTTTTAGGCTTTATTTATTTTTTAGGTTTTTTTATATGGTAGTTTATTTTAGTTTTAGTTTATAGTTTATAGGGTGGTTAGGGTTTTTTAGTTTATTTTTATTTTTTTTATTTTTTATTTTGTTTATTTATTTTTTAGGTTTATTTATTTTAGTTTAGGTATTTAGTTTTTTAGGTTTAGGTTTATTTTTTATTTAGTTTATTTTATATTATTTATTAAGGGTTTTATTTTTGTGTATTTTTCTAATTTTTTTAGTTTTAGTTATTTATTATAATTTGTTTTTTTATTTATTTAGTTTTTGATTTTTATGGTTTTAATTTTATTTAGGTTTTATTTATTTGTTTTAGTTTTTATTAGTTTGGGGTATGGTTTTTAGGTTTTTTTTATTTATGTTTTTTGTGTTTTTTTATTTTTTTTATTAGTTTTTTATTATTTTTTTTATTAGTTTTTTAATTTTATATTTTAGATTTAACTTTTAGTTAGTATTTGGGAGTTTGGTTTTAATTATTTATTGTTAGGTTTTTGTGTTTTTTATTATTAGCTATTATTATTTTTAGTGTTTTTTATGTGTCATTATTATGGGTAGTTTATTTTTTTTGGGTTTATGTCTATTAGTTTATTAGGTTTTAGTTTAGTTTAGTTTTAGTTTTTTTATTACTTTAGTTATTATTTTAGGTTTTAGTTTCTTACTCAGAGGGGGTTTTAGGAGTTAGTTTAATTTTATTATATTAGTTTTAGTTTTAGTTTCTGGGTTTAGGGTTTAGTTTAGGATTGGGTAGGTTCAGCTTTAATGATTGTAGACTTTTAAATTAAGCAAAAATAGCAGTTTAGTTTATTTAGTTTATTTAGTTTATTTTATATTTTTATTTAGTTTAGTTTATTTTTTTATCTTATTTATTTTAGTTTCATTTTAGTTTTTTTTTTTTAGGTTTATTTTTTTAGTTTACTTATTTTTTATTTTATTTTTAGGTTTAGGTTTTATTTTTTATAATAGTTTAGGGCTTAGGTTTTATTGGCTTAGTTTAGGTTTTATTTTATTTTGGGTTTAGGTTTTAGGTTTTTATTTTAGGTTTATTTTTAGTTTATTTTATTTTATTTAGTTTAGGATTTATGTTTAGTTTATTTTAAGTTTAGGTTTAGGTTTAATTTATTTTAGCTTTGTTTATTTTAGTTTAGGTTTAGGTTTATTTTAAGTTTTGGTTTTTTTTTAGTTTAAAGTTTAGGTTTTATTTTTTATTTATTTTTAGGTTTATTTTTTAGGTTTAGATTTATTTAGTTTATTTTATTTTATTTAACATTTAGGTTGAATTTTGGTTTTTTTATTTTTATTTTATTTTTAGTTTAGTTTACATTTTTTTATTTATTTTATTTTTTATTTTATTTTTATTTTATTTTTATTATTAAGTTTAGGTTTTGGTTTTAGTTTTTTTCTTATTTATTTTAAGGGTTTAAGTTTTTTTATTTATTTTATTTTTTAGGTTTTATTTATTTGTGTTAGTTTTATTTTTAGAGTTTTTTTTTAGGGTTTTATTTTAGGTTTTTAGGGTTTAGTTCATAGGTTTTCTTTTAGTTTTATTTTTATTTTAAATTAATTAAACCCATAGGTTTAAGTTTATTTAGTTTATTTATTTTTAGTTTATTTTATTTTTATTTTATTTAGGTTTATTTTTTTATTTTATTTAGTTTAGTTTATTTATTTTTTAGTTTATTTATTTTATAGGTTTTATTTTAGTTATTTTTTTTTAGGTTTAGGTTTATTTTTTTTATAGTTTTATTTTATCTTATTTATTTAGATTTCTTTTTTTTAGGTTTGGTTTAGGTTTTATTTTATTTTTTATGTTTTGGTTTTAAGTTTTTATTTTAGGTTTATTTTTATGTTTTATTTTTTAGTTTAATCTTAAGTTTATATTATTTTATTTAGTTTAGGTTTAATTTTTTTTAGGTTTAGGTTTTGGATTTATTTATTTTAATTAAATTTAGGTTTATTTTAGTTATATTTTAGGTTTAGTTTTTTTTTAATTTAAGGTTTAGGTTTTATTTTATTTATTTATTTATTTAGTAGGTTTATGTAGTTTTATTTATTTTTAAGTTTTATTATTTGTTGTTTTATATTTATTTAGGTTTTAGTTATTTAGTATTTATTTTATATTTTAGTTTAGTTTTATTTTATTTTTTTTTAGGTTTAGTTAGTTTAGTTTGTTTAATATTTATTTATTGATTTGGTTTTTTTATTATTCATTTAAAGTTTATTTAGCCAGGTTTAGTTATAGTGAGGATGGTTGAGGGTTATCAGGGCTCAGGGTGGGTGGGATTTAAGTTTAACATAGATTTAGTGTCAGCTCAGACAAGGGTGTAGTCAGTTAGGTTTAGTTTAGTTTAAGATTTATTTAATATTTATTTTATTTGGTTTTTAATTATATGTGAGATTAGCTAGTTTTATTTTATAGGTTCAGTTTGGCTTAGGTTATTTTAGGTTTAGGTATAAGGTTTAGGTTTATGTGTTTATTTATTTTAGTTTTAGGTTTTAAGATTTAGCTCAGCTTAGGTTTATTTTAGTGTTTTTAGTTTAGTTAGTTTAGGTTTTAGTATTTTAGATTTGGTTATTTAGTATTAGTTTATTTAGGTTTTTTTGGTTTATTTTTTTTTTTAGGGTTTGTTGGTATTTTAGGGTTTGGGTTTATTTTTTGGGTAAGATTAGTTTTAAGGTTTAGGTTTTGGGTTTGGATTAGAGTTTAGGATTTAGTTTAAAGCAATAGGTAGGTTTATTTATTATTTTATTTTATTTTAATTTATTTTATTTTAATTTTAAATAGGTTTTATTTAGTTTATTTATTTATTTTAGTTTACATTTTTATTTTAGTTTATTTTAGGTTTAGTTTAGTGTTTATTTTTTAATTTAGTTTATTTTATTTTATTTTTAGGTTGGTTTTATTTTTTATTTTAAGGTTTATGTTTAGGTTTTTTTTTAGGTTTTTGGTCATAGGTTTTTATTTGATGTTTATTTTATGGTTTTATTCTTTTAATTTAGGTTTATGTTTATTTTTAGTTTATTTTATATTATTTTTTTTAGGTTAAGATTTATTTTTTTAGATTTGGTAGGTTTACTTATTTTAGTAGGTTTAGGCTTTTATATTTTATTGGGGTTTAATTTTTATTTATTTTAGATTTGTTTTAGGTTTAAGTTTTTATTTAGTTTTTATTTTATTTTATTTTAAGTTTATTTTCTTTTTCTTTTACATTTGGATTTTATTTTATTTAGGTTTTTATTTTTAGCTTTACTTTATTTTATAGTTTAGTTTAGGTTTTTATTTATTTTATTATAGTTTTGTTTTTATTATTTTATTTTATTTTACTTTTAAGTTTAGGTTTAGGTTTTTATTATTTTTATTTTCTTATTTTATTTTTTAGGTTTATTTATTTATTTTACTTTAGGTTTTATTTAGTTTAGGTTTTAGGTTATTAGTTTGGTTTAGGGTTCAGTGCTCAGTAGGTTTGAGTTGGGTTAGGTAACATTTAGCTTTAGGGTTTAGGGTTTTTTATGGTTGGGGTCAGATTTGGGTTTTATTTTGTGGGGTTTAGGTTTAGATTTGGTTTTGGGTTTAGGGTTAGTAGGGTTTATTAGGGTTTATTTTAAAGTTTAGGGTTCTTAGTTTTTATGCTTTTTAGGATTTAGGATAGTTTTTGTGGGTTTAGGGTTTAGCTGGGTTTAGGTTTTAGGTTAGTTTTAAGATTTAGGCTTAAAGTGTTTTAGATTTTGGGATTAGACTTTAGTGTTTAGGTTATTTTAAACAAAAATTGCAATATGTTTTTGTTTATTTAGTTTATTTAGGTTATTTTTTTATTTATTTTAGTTTATTTTATTTTTTATTTTTAATTAGGTTTATTTATTATTTTAATTTAGTTTAGTTTATTTATTTTAGGTTTATTTATTTTTTTACATTTTTTATTTTAGTTTATTTTTTAGGTTTAGGTTTAGGTTTATGTTTATTTTTTTAGTTTAGTTTTATTTTTATTTTATTTTTTAGGTTAAGGTTTCATTTTTTATGTTTAGGTTTATGTTTAGGTTTTTATTTTATTTTTTTAGGTTTATTTTTAGGTTTTATTTTTTAGTTTAAGTTTAGGTTTATTTTATTTTATTTAGTTTAGGGTTTAGGCTTGTTTTATTTTATGTTTTGGATTACGTTTTATTTATTTTAGTTTAGGTTAAGTTTTTTTTAGTTTAGGCTTTAGGTTTTAATTTTTATTTATTTTTAGCATTTTTTAGGTTTAGGTTTTTATTTAGTTTTTATTTTATTTAATTTTTTTATGTTTGGGTTTTATTTTATTTAGGTTTTTTATTTTTAGGATTATTATATTTCATAGTTTAGTTTAGGTTTTTATTTATTTATTTATTTATTTATTATATTTCATTATAATTTTTATTTTATTATTCTATTTCATTTTATAAGTTTAGGTTTTAGTATAGTTTAATTTATTTTATTTATTTAGGTTTAGGTTTTTTTTATTTAATCCATTTTAAGTTTTATTTAGTTTAAGTTTAGCTTTTTTAGGTTTAGGGTTTAGGGTAAGGTTTGGGGTTTGGTTTATGGTTTAGCATGTGATTTGGGGTTTAGTTTGGGTAGGGTTTATGATTTTAGGGTTAATGTTTTGGGTTTAGAGTTTATGGTTAAGTTTTTTTTCCAAAATTAGGTTTAGGGTTAGGGTTTTTTTCTTTTTTTTTATTTTTTAAATTAAGTAAATTGGTAGGTTTAGGTTTATTTAATTTATTTTTCATTTATTTTAGTTTATTCAAATTTTTTATTTTCATTTTAATTTTTATTTGCATTTTTATTTAGTTTTTATTATATTTTATTTTCAGTTAATCTATTTTTAATTTTATTTTAGATTTTATTTTATTTAGGTTTTTTATTTTCTAATTTCATTAAGGTTTTTATTTATTTTATTTTAGTTTAGTTTTAATTTTTTATTGTTTTTTTAGGTGTAGGTTTAGGTTTATTTTTATGTTTAGATTTTTATTTTATTTTATTTGGGTTTAGCTTTTTTTATTTATTTAATTTTTTAGGTTTAATTTAGTTTAGGTTTTGATTTTTTTGCTTTTTAGGGTTTCGGATTTATGGTTGTCGATTTAGTTTTGGGTTTGTGGGTAGTTTAGGTTTGTTTTTAGCATTTAGGTTTAAATTTTTTTAAAAAAAAGTTAAGTAAACTGGTAGGTTTATGTTTATTTTAGTTTACTTTATTTTTATTTAGGTTTATTTTTTATTTTTATTTAGTTTAGCCTATTTATTTTTTGGTTTATTTATTTTAGTTTATTTTATTTTAGTTTATTTTTTTAGGTTTAGATTTTATACAGATTTATTTTTATTTTATTTTTTAGGTTTAGGTTTTATTTTTATTTTTAAGTTTAGGGTTAGGTTTTAAAATTATTATTTTAGGTTTAGGTTTTAGGTTTTTATTTTAGGTTTATTTTTAGGTTTTATTTTTTAGTTTAGGTTTAGGTTTATTTTTAGTTTATTTTGTTTTATTTAGTTTAGGTTTAGGTTTAGGCTTAGGTTTAAGTTGTTTTAGGTTTAGGTTTAGGTTTTATTCATTTTAGTTTAATTTATTTTAGTTTAAGTTTATTTTATTTTATCTTATTTTTATTTTAGTTTTAGGTTTTTTTTTTTGTTTGGGGTTTATGTTTTATTTTTATGTTTATTTTCTAGGTTGAGGTTTTATTTAGTTTTTATTTTATTTTATGTTATTTTAGGTTTATTTTATTTTTATTTTACATTTAGTTTTTATTTTATTTAGGTATTTTATTCTTAAGTTTATTTTATTTTTAAATTTTAGTTTAGGTTTTTATTTATTTTATTATTGTTTATTTCTTTTATTATTTAGTTTAGGTTTTTATAGTTTAAATTCTTATTTTATTTTATCTTTTATTTTATTTAGGTTTATGTTTTATTTTTTTATTTTATTTTTTGGTTTTATTTTGTTTAGGTTTAGGTTTTTATGTTTTTAGGGTTTAGGGTTTATGGTTTAGGATTTAGGCTTTATTATTTAGGGTTTATGGTTAGGGTTTAGGGTTAAGGGTAGGGGAGGAAAAGTTTTAGGGTTTTGGGTTTAGGGTTGGTTTTGATTAAGTTTTTTTTTTTGGGTGGGGTACAATGTAGAGGGTTCCCAAGTTATTTTAAAGAGCTCAACTATCAAGAGTAAAACCCCATCTAAGTACATCCAAGAGTAAAAGAAAGCATAAAACAATCAAAAGATACAAGATGATTAACATAATAAGCTAAAGTAAGATTAAAGCCAATGCTCGAGGATGTGGGAATGCATGATAATTTGGAGCACCAAAAGAAGGAGAGAGAATCACCGCAAAGTTATAATAAGAGGGAGATTAGAAGCTTAATACGACAAAAAGTTAGAGGAAGATAACATAATATGAGTATGTTTAAGGAATTATGATAGAGAAGGCTGACTCAATCACATCCTTTGTGCAAGTATGAGCATCCAAACTTCAGAAGGGTTACATCACATGAGCTACTACCAACCAATAGGGAGTGAGATCATCACGCATCATAGCCAACAAACAGGAGAAGGTAGCACCCGCTTGTTGATATTCTTGTGAGCTTTATTACCTACAACCTAAGCAAAATCATATCTAAAATATATAGGTAATTGCTAAGAGTCAAGGATAAGGAGTCTCATTCAAGAAAAATATCATCAATATAGTCATCTTGACATGAGAATACATAAACATAAGTGAGTGAGCCATCTTAGTAATCTCATGAATAGCCATATTCAAGAAAGAAATTAGTTTAGATATAATCCTCTATAAGAAAATTACGAGGAGACAACTTGCTAAAACAAGTTAAATAAGTCAATGAGCTTATAATTAACACCATCCCAATCACATGATATGTAAATGAATCTTTCAAGTAAAACAACCTAGAAACAATTTATTAATGTCTTGGAGAAAGCAATAGTAAAGGAGGATAGCATAGCTCAACACGTGGAATGAACCGCAACCAACCAAAATAAGCACCCAAAAAAAATAGTTAGAGCAAAGCTCAATAGCAAAGAGTGGCCTCCATCTCGTGATAATCTGCATCAACAATCAATCCAGAACAAGACAAATAAAAGGCAACAACATCCAAGATAGGAAGGGACTAAATTGGCCATAATACCATTCTTTCAGAATAAACTGCTCATAAGACTGCACCAACCAGTCAAAAATGAGGTAGCAGGTGATGCAGATCAGAAAAAATAGGAGATAAATTGCACGGGCAATCAAAAAGCCAACCCCAACAGCCAAACAGCTAATACAACATTGGAACCCACCATAAAAAAATCAACAAGTGAATTGAAATGAGTCTCAACATTAAATTCCAGAAAACGGCAACAGTTAAGACGGTAACATCCAAGATAGGAAGATACAGAAAATTGGCCATAAAACTCCTCAATCAGAGTAGACATGGCAATAATAGATAAACAATTAAATAAAGCATAAAAATAGTTATCCTGAAGGAAGCAAATCAGACAGAAATCACCAAAAAGCCTCACCATCAGGACAACAATGTCAGGAACAGCTTTCAGGGCATGAGACCCTAAAATTCTACAACCAACAAAGAAAGAGCCAACTGAGGTGACAAGGTAAAACTGAAAAGGTAAATCTCCAAGACAAGAGACAACCAAAATAGCAAAACCGCTTGCCATGATGCTCATCTAGTATAATCAAAACAATAGATACAAGTTTGATGAAAAAGGATGAAGTAAACAAGTAAAAAAGGTAGATCAGAATTCCCAATGATAGGCATAAAATAAACCAAGAAGGTGGTTCAAAGCAAAATCTACCAAGCAATCAAAGAACTTCAATAGAGACTTGTTGTACAAAATAATCCAAAGCCCTGTAAGTAAGGTGGGTATTGATGATCAGCCAACCAACAAGGCGCTTAAAACCAACAAGTCCAAGATTCCACCCATAAACATATAGAAAGGAAAGGATAGATAATGAATAGCTCCCCACCATAAGCCTATCAAGAAACAAATCGACGTTGTCGATGCTTATTCACCATAACCCAATCGCCAAGGGTAATGATAATAATAACCGTGGTTTGTCAATAACCCAATTATATATATATAAATCATTGATTAATTCCAAGCATAATAAAGAAATGTGCTTCAAGTTGTACATGTTCCAATCATAGCATAGGATGGGAGAACAACAAGAAGGAAAAGCAACAACATCCGTGTGTTAGCAATCGAATCTAGAAAATAGTGATGGACAATTTGATAGAGTAAGTAGTGCCCATAATCTCAGATGCACAATGATAATCCCTTGAAACTCCAAACCACTGATCATGGGAAGCAAGACCAGAAACAGCAAGACTAGTATTGAAAAAAATAACACAATTCCATTTCTGCAAAGAGATATTAGTGTAGAGATGGGATATCCCAATTAGCAAAATAACATCAATAAAGAAAATTGTGACCAATAGGTGCTCAATAGCAGTCCTAAGAGCAAACACCAAGAGGTGTTGTTTGCTCACATTAAGCAAGCCAAGGATATTGACAACATAATCGAGTATACATATAGGATAGACCATTGGTTACATATAAGTAGAAGAGTAGAATGATCTTCAGGATTTTCATGATCTCCTCAAAGCATGAAGGGTGAAAATAATTATAGTAAAGTCCAACATCAACCCAAATGTTAACAACAAGAGTAGAAATTGAAACAGAAAGAGGAGGGTAAACATAGTAAGAACCAAAAGGAGCAGCCAACAAGGAAATCCATACCTGCAGTGGATAGAAGAAGACATCATTACCAAGCAGGAATTTTAAGACAATAAAGGTCCAAAACCAGAACATGCTAAGACAGTAGCAGGCAAGATGACAAAAAATAGCAAGAGAAAAACTAGGAGAAGTAGTAGCAGAAAAAATCTGCAGCAACCCGAACCCAAAGGGATTAAAAAACCAAATCAACAAACAAATCAACAAACAACCATGGCAGCAAACCTCCAAAACCCAAAAAGTAATTAAGCCCAATCCATTCCAATACAAGGATTTCAGACCAAAATAACCATTAAAAGAGACCAGGGTATTACAATTTCTTCCCTGCGTGAAAGCATGCGAGGTTAGGCATTATATAAGCAAGGATAGCCTACACATAAAAGTCTGAAGCCCAACAACAACCAAAATCCTTTCAAAGATAAGTGTTGAAACCTTTATGAATTAGGCCTTTAAGGAGGAAAGAGTCCCAAGGAATGTAAGCATCACCAAAGAAATACTATAATCATCAAAATAAAACCAAAGATAATGCACACTAATCCGTTGCCTAGAAGCAACATAGGTAGTAGCATATTGTCAGAGAGAAAAAACTGGTTAAAGAAGTTATTACTAAAATCTAAGCCCATCAAAATAGATAACTTCCTCCAGCAATGGTTAATTCTCTTAGGTTTAGAAATGAATGTATCAATGAAATTAAAGTCCCAAGTGGGATTGCGCTTATAAAACCAAGAATGTGTAACACAAGGCTCAACTGGGTTCCAATTCAAGATATTGATGTGCATATAGTTCAACATCTACCCCATAATATTGTAAATGCCAAAAACAGAATTCTTCCAACTAAAGGAGAAGGGGTAAAGGCAACAAGTCATGGCAAAGAGCACAACACAGCAATGATATCTATGAGGAATATCCATAAAGAACACAAGGAAACAGAAAACTAGAAAAAAGGGAGGCGAAGAGGAGAATTAGATTTTGAGGTAAGGAAGCCCAGAATTGTCCAAGTTAACCAGACGACGCTAGTATTTGGGTAATGTAAATTGATCAAAGAAGATGATACTGTCTAATCTCGCACCCAGATTTGCAAGGTAATCAGCACAGGCATTACCTTCACGCCAAACATGAGTGATGGTAAAATTCAGTTGAGAGAGAAGAGCCCTAGTTTGCTTGAGGAGGTAGTACAAACAAGCGTTGCTCATATTGGTAGAAGTCAAAAGGTCAATCAAGAAGAGCGCCCACCTCTATCCAAATATTGAGCCACCATTTTGAAGACAAATTTCTAGAGCTTTGGGACGCCATAAAAGATAAGGGACAAGGCTGGAAAAAAGGGGATAAGCAAATGCACATAGGACTATACCCTTAGAATCCCTGAAAATGCCTCCACAACCGTAGCCATTATGAGAGAGAGCCATCTATAATTTTAATAATATGATCATGAGGTTTTTTCCAAAACCATTCTATCATTTCGATAGTAAGGCTAGTCCGGAAGGTTGAGGCCCGCTTATTACACAGATGACTTTAAAATGTTTGTGATGAATTAAATTGGCTTTAAATAAGTCACAAATTTTATTTTTAGTTCTAGCAATAATCCTCATGTGATTCATATGAATCCCACGATGTTTAGCTTCATTTTGGTCCATCCATATGAACCAAATAAGAGTAATGGCTATTATGATTTTAATATGACCTTTAATTGAATTGTCAAAGTAAACTTCAAGAAGTTGATATAAAGTAAAAGAACAATTAAAATTGATAGTGTTGAATAGATCATCATACCAAATCCAAATTTTAGAGGCAATAGCCATTAACAAAAACATGGTTAACATTCTCAATATGAGAACAACATTGACATTTAGAGGGTAAATAAAACCCTTTACCCCACAATATAGAGTCAACAGGAATAAAGTTTTTTAGGATATGCCAACTTAGAACAGAGTAAGAAGAAGGGATATTGTTATTCCAAATTTTGGAGAACATAATAGAAGAATCCTGAGTGTCTTTAGTGTGAAGCCACACATTTTTAAGGTTGAAATCCCCATTATGAGATAGCTTAAAGATAATCTGATCATGATTGTTAGGAGTGATAGGAATATTAGTAATCATATTTAAGAAAGTGGAAGGAATAGAATCAGTAATTTTACTAGTGTTCCACTTGTGGTTTTGCCAGAATGAATTAACTCTAATAGCCGAAATGGAGTGAGTGTAGAGTAAGTCATCAATGGATCCACAACCACTCCAGTTGTCTTGCCAAAAGAAGGAATTGGCAGAGTTTATGCCCCAAAAATTAAGGATTCTACATCCCATTTGACAGAACAAAGTCTTCTCCACACAGGAGAATCACCCGATTTAAAGGGACAAATGAGAGGATGTTTACCCTGGCAATATTTAGAAGTCATGAAATTCGCCCAAAGACTATTTTTGCTCCTAAAATTCCACCAAAGTTTGTAGGAGAAGGCATTGATAACTTTTTTGATGGATTTACATCCTGCACCTCCCTCTTCAAGAGTACCACAACTTTTAGACCAAGATGACCAAAGGCATTCTTTTAGAGGAGGTATTGGTTCCCCAAAAAAATTTTTTTTAAGAGACGCTCAATTCTATTGATGGTAGAGTTGGTAGCACAATGGTTTGAAGAAGGTATATAGGCATGGAATTTAGAGTGCTCTTGATCAAGGTAAGCCTACCACGAAAGAGAGTAAATGAAATTCCCAAACCGAGATTTTATTAGAAATTTTGAATTAGATCATCAAAAGGTGTGATCTTTTTGGCCTTTAAAAGGAGCCCCAAGGTAATAAAGAGGGAGTTGATTTTGCTTAAAATTAGTAATTCGGATATTTGGTTAAGTCTATTAGAGGAATCTTAGTTGAAGGAATAAAACTGCATTTTCCTTCATTGAGAAAAAGACCACTAACTTTACCAAAATCATTTAGGAGGTTCTTAATGGTTTTAACATGTTGAAGGGAGCCATTACAGAAGATAGTGAAATCATCTACAAAGCTAAGATGAGAAATAGGGAAACCTCCATGAGTTTTAAAAGACATATTAGGATTATTAGCGAAAAGATCGTTAAGGCTCCTTGACAGGTATTCAATAGCGATGATAAAAAGAGAAGGTGATAGTGGGTCACCTTGCCTCAAACCATGGCTAGAAGGAAAGAAACCTATGGACTCACCATTCATGATAACTGAAAACCAGACATTCGTGATACACCTTTTATAATCGGATAAAACTATCAAAAAAACCAAACAAAAGAAAATCCATGAGAGATTGTCAAAGGCTTTAGCGATGTCCAGCTTTGAATAAGATGTTGCCTCTAGAAGGGACATCAATGTCATGAACCACTCTTGAGCAAGAATATTATCCGATATTGCTCTGGTTTAACAAAACTAGTTTGGTTTGGGGAGATGATTTGATGAAGCAAAAAGGTGCCTAAGCCTAATATTTGGATTATAAAAGTATTTTTATAAGAAATCAATAAAATTTTAAATAAATCACAAAAAGTTTTAAGAATTAGATGTTCTTAAGAGTATTACTAATCTCCTCTTCAAAGGACACATAGTGAGTAAATGATTATCCACTATTAATCATAGAAGGGATAAGATGGGTGTTTGATAAAGTTCCCAACGGATTAGAATTTAATAAAGTTTGGAAATGATGTATGACGTAATCCTTAATATCATTGTTATCTATCCATTCACCATTAGAGTTCTTAATTTTATTAATCGAAGTTTAAGGCTTTCCATTTATTACAAATGGCATGAAAATACCGGTGTTTCTCACCATGAATATGTTTGCTTATGGCTTTTGACGCAGGTTTCTTCCATGTTTTGATAATTAACCAAGTTATTCTTGGCAATGTTCAACTCCTCAAGTTTACTGGGATCTTGAGACAAATTCTTCAAGAGAACAAATCTCTTGTTCCATAGCTTTAAGATTTGTGAAAAGGTTTTTAAAAATGTGTTTGTTCCACCAATTAAGATTTTGTTTAAGTCTTTTGAGCTTAAGCCAAAGACAAGTCATACCTTTAACAGAATTTTTTGGGAAAACATGGGCCATCCAATTAGTGAGAGCGACATTGGTGAAGTCACTATGTTGGGTCCACATATTTTGAAATCAGATAAAGCATCTTTGAATGATTTAATAATAGGTGCATTAATCAAAAACTTGTAGAGTCGAGAGCAAATGGTGCCTCCAAGAGGACTCGATTCAGAGACCAGCCTCCGCCATTGCTCTAATCCAAGGACGTCACATTGGGAGCCTAATACGCCAGGCCAGGAGAAGCGTGAGAAGCCGCCAATTACCCGAATGACCAATCCACCAGGGGAACGCAAAATTGCCGTGAGAGGAGCAATGAGAGGAGATGGTTTTTTATTTTTAGTGATATGGTTAGCTTTTGGTTTAAAGTAGATTTAAGGAGGGTTTAGGCTTTAGGGTTTATGGAGTTAGGGTAGGGTGTGGGTTTAGATGTTTAGATTTAGGGTTTAGGGAGGAGTAGTGGTTAGTTAGGGTTTGGTTAAGGTCATGGAGGGATGGTTGTATTTGTGGGAGGGTGGTTAGGTTTATGGTGGGATTTAGTGTAGGGTTAAGGTTTTATTTTATTATGTATTTAGGTTTATTTTATTTTATTTTACATTAGTTTTATTTTATTTAGGTATTTTCAGGTTTATTTTATTTTAATTTAGTAGGTTTATTTATTATTATATTTATATTTCTTTATTTTATCTTATAAAGGTTTAGGTTATATAAATCTTATTTTATTTTATCTTTATATTTTATTTAGGTTTATGTTTTAATTTATTAGTTAAGTTATTTTTAGGTCTTTATGTTTTAGGGTTTAGGAGGGAGGATTTAGCTTTATGTCTGGGGGATGGTCAGGGTCAGGTCAGGGCTTTAGTGGTAAGGTAATTTAGTGGAGAAGGTTTAGTGAAGTGTTTAAGGCAGGTTTATAAAGGGAGGGTTAAAGTTAGATTAGGCATGTGGCTTTAAGGCCTCAGGATTTAGGACTGGTGCATAGGTAGTGGGTGGTGGTTAGAGGCTAGTGGCCTGGCTAGTTAAGTCAAGAAGGGAGTAGGTCAGGTGTATTTAGTATTTAGGATTTAGGGTCCAGGTTAATAGGGTTTAGGTTTATTATGTGCTTTAGTGGGGTCATTAGGTCCGTGGATTTAGTGTTAGTTAATGGTTTTCTCAAAATTTTTTGTAAACAAATAGGTTTAGGTTTATTTAGTTTATTTATTTTTATATTTTATTTAGGTTTTTTATTTTATTTAGTTTAGTTTATTTTATTCACGTTTATTTGTTTTAGTTTAAGTTTTATTTTAGTTTATTTTTCACGTTAGGTTTAGGTTTATGTTTATTTTTTAGTATAGTTTAGTTTTATTTTATTTTTTATGTTTAGGTTTTGATTTTTGTTTTTAGCTTTAGGTTTAGGTTCTAGGTTTAGGTTTTAGGGTTTTATTTTTGGTTTATTTTTAGATTTTCTATTTTAGTTTAGTTTAGTTTAGTTTAATTTATTTTTATTTAGGTTTATTTTTTATTTTTATTTAGTTTAGTCTATTTATTTTTGGTTTGTTTATTTTAGTTTAGTTTTTATTTTAGTTTATTTTTAAGTAGGTTTATTATATAGTTGAGATTTATTTTTATTTTATTTTTTAGGTTTAGGTTTATTTTTATTTTTAAGTTTAGGTTTAGGTTTTAAAATTATTATTTTAGGTTTAGGTTTTAGGATTTTATTTTAGGTTTATTTTCAGGTTTTATTTTTTAGTTTAAGTTTTGGTTTATTTTTAGATTATTTTGTTTTATTTAGTTTAGGTTTATGTTTAGGCTTAGGTTTAAGTTGTTTTAGGTTTAGGTTTAGGTTTTATTTAATTTATTTTAATTTATTTTAGTTTATGTTTATTTTATTTTATTTTAGTTTTAGGTTTTTTTTTTAGTTTGGGGTTTAGGTTTTATTTTTATGTTTATTTTTTAGGTTTAGGTTTTTATTTAGTTTTTACTTTATTTTATGTTATTTTAGGTTTATTTTATTTTTATTTTACATTTAGTTTTTATTTTATTTAGGTATTTTATTCTTAGGTTTATTTTATTTTTTTAATTTTAGTTTAGATTTTTATTTATTTTATTATAATTTTTATTTTTTATTATATTTTATTTTAGTTTAGGTTTAGTTATAAATTTTATTTTATTTTTTATCTTTATTTTATGAGGTTTTTTTTTCTATTTATTTTATTTTAGGTTTTATTTTATTGGTTTATAGTTTTTATAGGGTTTAGGCCCAGTAAGCTTTAGTGCTAGTTTATGGTCTGGCTCAGGTCAGGTATCAGGGTCAGGATCAGGGTTTTAGGCCCAGGCATGGGGCTCAGTTGCCTAGGTCAAGATTAGGGTTTAAATCAGGCCTGGCCTAAAGCCCAGGTCACAGCATGGCTCTGGAGCCTCAGTGGCTCAGGTTCTGGGGCCTGTGTAGGTTAGAGGGCCCAAAGTTAGTTTAGGGTCAGGTCAGTGGCCTTAGGGTAAGTGCTGTCAGGATCACTGCCATGGCCCAGGGTTTAGAGCCCAGGTCAAGTTCAGGTGAGTTTTGGCTCAGGGCCTATTTTAAGAGGGATGGTTATTAGGGTCAGTTAGATTGGGGTTCTGATTTAGTGTTTAGGGTCATGGTTTAAAAAAATTTGTAAAATATGTTATTTAGTTTATTTTATTTATTTATTTTTATATTTTTATTTAGGTTTTTTTATTTTAATTTATTTTACATTTATTTATTTTAGTTTAGGTTTTTTATTTTAGTTATCTTTTACGTTAGGTTTAGGTTTATGTTTATTTTTTAGTTTAGTTTTATTTTATTTTATATTTTATGTTTA
This sequence comes from Cymbidium sinense, assembly GCA_021442155.1. Classification (NCBI taxonomy): domain Eukaryota; kingdom Viridiplantae; phylum Streptophyta; class Magnoliopsida; order Asparagales; family Orchidaceae; genus Cymbidium; species Cymbidium sinense. The sequence continues at coordinate 1,341,876 of CM038222.1, forward strand.
GGTTTTGATTTTTTTTTTATTTTAGGTTTAGGTTTAGGTTTTTTATTTTATTTTTTTTTAGGTTTTAGGGTTTTATTTTGTTTATTTTGGTTTTATTTTTAGTTTAGTTTTAGGCTAATTTTAGTTTATTTGATTTTATTTTTTAGGTTTTAGTTTTTAGTTTAAGTTTAGGTTCATTTTTAATTTATTTTATTTTATTTTAGTTTAGAGTTTAGCTTAGGTTTAGGTTTTATTTCTTAGTTTAGTTTATTTAGTTTTTTATTTATATTTTTTAGGTTTAGGTTTTTTTATTTTTTTAGTTTAGGTTTATTTAATAGGTTTAGCTTTTTATTTAGTTTTTATTTTCATTTTACTTTAGGTTTATTTTATTTTTATTTTGCATTTAGGTTTTATTTTATTTAGGTATTTTATTTTTTGCTTTTTTATAGTTTAGTTTATTTATTTTATTTATGTTATTTTAGTTTAGTTTTTTTATTTTCTATTTTATTTTATTTTTAAGTTTAGGGTTAGTTTAAGGTTTTGGGTTTCTGTTTGTAGGCCTAGGGTTTATGGTTGTTGCTTTCGGGTTTAGGGTTAAATTTAGGGTTTAGGGTTTTGATTTAGTGTTTAGAGTTAAGGGTTTTTTTTTTTAAATTTTTTTTTGTAAACAACTAGGTTTAGGTTTATTTAGTTTATTTATTTCTTTTATATTTTTATGTAGGTTTTTTTATTTTTATTTATTTTATGTTTATTTGTTTTAGTTTAGGTTTTTTATTTAGTTTATTTTTTACGTCAAGTTTAGGTTTATGTTTATTTTTTTAGTTTAGTTTTATTTTATTTTATATTTTATGTTTAGGTTTGATTTTTTTAGGTTTAGGTTTTATTTTATTTTTAGGTTTTATTTTTAGTTTAGTTTAGGCCCATTTTAATTTATTTGATTTATTTTTTTTAGGTTTAGTTTTAGTTTAGGTTTAGGTTCATTTTAGCTTTATTTTATTTTATTTATTTAGAGTTTAGCTTAAGTTTAGGTTTTATTTATTTTATTTTAGTTTATTTTAGTTTATTTTATTTTATTTTATTTTAGTTTTAGGTTTTTAGTTTATTTTAGTTTAGGTTTATTTAATAGGTTTAGCTTTTATTTAGTTTTATTTTCATTTTACTTAGGTTTATTATTTTATTTTACATTTAGGTTTTATTTTATTTAGGTATTTTATTTTTAGTTTTTTTTTATTTCTTTTCTTTTTTCATTTTAGTTTAGTTTTTTTATTTTCTATTTTATTTTATTTTTTAAGTAGGGTTTAGGTTTAGGGTTTAGGGTTGGGTTAGGGTAGGGGTGGGTTTGGGTTAAGGTTTAGAGTTGGGTCAGGTTAGGGTTTAGGGTTGGGGCCTAGTGTTGGGTTTTAGAGTTTGTGGTTAGGTGTAGGGTTTAGGCTTTAGGGTTTAGGGTTTAGTGTTTTAGGATTTAGGGTTTATGGTTTTTAGGGTTTAGGGTTTTTGGTTTAGAGGATAGGGTTTCAATTTTAGGTTTAGGGTTTTTGGTTTTTTTTTTCATAGAGAATAAATTTAGATTGAACATTTCTTCTTTTTGATTTCATCAACCAAGTCACACTCTAAGCTTTCTAAGACACAAGTGGTGACATAGGTAAAAAATGAGCACACATAGAGCAAATCAAAAACCCTAGATAATTAGAATTGTCTCTACTGTAAAGACAAAGTTCCATAAGTAGCAGATCGGATCGACCATTCTTCAGTTTCTCCAGTTGCCATAAGTACCACCCCCACCTTTCAAGTAGCAGGATCCACCATCATATCCTTGATCTCTCCATCCACTACCACCACGGATGAAACCTTCGTTGCTCCTCCCGCCTCCATAACCACCACTGCTCTCACCACCATCTTTATATCCACCAGAACTTCGAGATCCGCCACCACCACTGCCATAACCATTGCCACCGCCTTTGCCTCCACTGCCAGATCTAGACTGAGCCTGGTTGACGGTGATGTTCCTGTCGTCAAGGTTCTACCCATTCGTAGGGTTTAGGTTTAGGTTTATTAAGTTTTAGGGTTTAAGTTTATTTCTTACTTTATTTAGTTACTTTATGTTTAGGTTTAGGGGTTGGGGTTTAGGGTTTAGGGTTTAGGGTTTAGGGTTAGGGTTTAGGGTTTAGGGTTTAGGATTCAAGGTTTTAGGTTTTAGGGTTTATGCTTTTAAGGTTTAGGATTTAGGGTTTAGGGTTTAAGATTTAGGGTTTATGATTTTTTTTTTTTAAAAACTATGTAAATTGATAGGTTTAAGTTTATTTAGTTTATTTAAATTATTTTTTATTTATTTTAGTTTATTTTATTTTTTTTTACTTTTTATTTAGGTTTATTTTTTAATTTTTATTTAGTTTAGTTTATTTATTTTAGGTTTATTTAGTTTAGTATAGATTATCTATTTTAATTTATTTTTTAGGTTTAGGTTTAGGTTTTTGTTTATTTTTAGTTGAGTTTTATTTTATTTTATTTTGTAGGTTTTTTTTATTTTATTTTTAGGTTTAGGTTTGTATTTAATTTTGAGTTTAAGTTTTACTTTGGGTTATTTTTAGGTTTTATTTTTTTTAGTTTAGGTTTAGGTTTATTTTTAGTTTATTTTATATTATTTACTTTAGGTTTAGGTTTAGGTTAAGTTTATTGTAGGTTTAGATTTTGGTTTTATTTATTTTAGTTTAGGTACAAGTTTATTTTATTTTATTTGTTTTATTTTTATTTTAGGCTTATCTCTTTTTTTTTTAATTTATAGTTTAGGTTTTATTCTTAGGATTATTTTATTTTTTTTAGCTTAGTTTAAGTTATTATTTATTTTATTTTGGTTTATTTTATATTATTTTTAGGTTTAGGTTTTGGATTTAGTTTAAGTTTTTATTTATTTTATTTTATTTAGGTTTAGGTTTTTATTTACTAAATTAATTTTTAGGTTTTATTTAGTTTAAGTTTAGATTTTAGGTTTTAGCTTTTAAGGCTGGGTTTAGGTTTAGAATTAGCTTTGCTTTTTAGTGTTGGTAGGTTTAGGTTTAGCTTAGGGTTTAGGGTTTATCTTTGTAGAAGAAACCGGTAGGTTTAATTTTATTTAGTTTATTTATTTTTATTTATTTTTTAATTTTATTTAATTTTTTTTATTTTTGTTTAGTTTAGTTTATTTATTTTAGGTTTATTTACTTTAGTTTAGGTTTTTATTTTAGTTTTTTTTGTTTAGGTTTAGGTTTATTTTTATTTTTTAGTTTAGTTTTATTTTTATTTTATTTTATAAGTTTAGGTTTTAGTTTTATTTTTAGGTTTAGGTATAGGGTTTTATTTTATTTTTTTTGGTTTCGTTTTAGGTTATTATTTTAGGTTTATTTTAAGGTTTAATTTTTTAGTTTAGGTTTAGGTTTATTTTTAGTTTATTTTATTTTATTTAGTTTAGGGTTTAGGTTTACTTTATTTTAGTTCATGTTTAGGTTTTGTTTATTTTAGTTTACTTTATTTTAGTTTAGGTTTAGGTTTATTTTGTTTTTTTTTGTTTAGTTTTTAATTTAGGGTTTAGTTTTATTTATTATTTTTAGGTTTATTTTTAGTTTTTTATTTATTTTATTTAATTTTATGTTTAGGTTTTTATTTATTTTATTTTATTATATTTTTTAATCTTTTATTATATTTTATTATATTAAAGTGATCTTACTAAGATGTTTATGTTATTACAATTTATAGACTAATATAAAAATTATTTTAAAATAAATTCACAATATTCTTTTGCACAATAAAATAAATTATAGCAAGGAATAATTTGTTTTATTTTAATCAAAAATATTTTTTCAATTTTAGGTAATGACCACAAAATACTTAAATAAAATGAGTATATGATAGATCTAAGTAGCCTAGTAAGCTTTTAATTAAAAAGAGAGATCTAGCAAATATGAAAATAATTTCATCATAAAAATTTAATTTAAAATGCTTAAAATACACTTAAAAATAGATCTAAGAATAAATGATCTTCTAAAATGAGATTAATAAAAAAATATTTCAAGAAACAAAAAGAAATTTGTAGGAAGTTAAAAATTTCAACAAGTTGAAATAGATCCTATAAACTATCACAAGAGTTTTTCACAAAAAGATGATTGAGAAACTTTGATGTGAACAACAATGTCCAAAGACTAATCCACCAAAAATTATAAATAGGAAAGAATAAATAGATGGTGAAAATAGCATGAATAACCAAAATGGATTAAGATCAAGAAAATAAACTCAAGTATTTTGAGAAAGCTTGCTTAGTTGAAGATGTTGAAGCTTCCAAACCAAGGATTTGATCTTGCAATATTTGGAGAACACTTGGAAAGAAAATCTAAGAAATTTTCTCTTAGATTTGTTGGAGGGATTTTGAATTTTGAAAGAGGAATGCTTTCATGAAGAGAATGAGGGCTATTTATGGGCAAGAAGGTCATTTTGAATTATTTAAAAAAATATATTATTCTAACCTCATGCTATCATGTGATAATTTAATATTCAATAAAAATATAATTTATATTAACTAAATATTAAATTAAAGCAGCCAAAATTTGGCTATTCACATGGGCAAGTAAAAAATAATCAAATATGGCTCTTAATATATTTAAAGCATATAGCATGCATTCATTATTAAAATCAGCTAATGTTTAAAAAGTCATAATAAATTCAATTTTAATCAAACGTGGGTCATGTGACCTATCAAATTAAAGGAAAAAAAATCCAAAGAATCCATTGGAGATAAAATCAGATATAAATTCCTTGATTATAAAATGACTTTGGCTAAAATACAAAATTTCATATATTTTTTGTTAATTTTCACATGTGACATTAAAATATTGTGATATAATTTATATATAATCGTACATATGTTAGTTATCAAATAACCGTCAAATTAAATTAAAATATTTAATTATATTAAGTAAATAAAATAATTACACTTAATAGTCGTTATGATTTATTATTTTGACAATTCAAATGATATGTATGAAACTTATAATTGAATGTTAATTCGATAGAAATTAACCTCATTAAAATAATATGGTAAGTTGTGAGAAAATTGATTCATGCCAATGAATAAATGCATATAGCCTAAAATATTATATTTTGAGCTTCACATTATCCAATTTAATCTATCTATCATTCTTCTCCTCTTGCAATTTTCTCAAACATATTATTAGATGTATTAGATATGTAATTAGTAATTGATATATTTGAAACACATAAAAATATTCATTAGAACATCCAAACATTCATTTGTTATCATCAAAATTGATTGGATTGAACATGAGGCTCATTAAGCCAACAATCTATGCCTTTTTGATGATGACAAACTAATGTTGGGTATTGATTTTGATGAAGGTGAAAATTGACCTTTCATCATAGTTTTTGAAAAAAAATGCTCTTCTAAAAAAAATTTATGGACAAGAGATGAATAATGTTGCTCCCCTTAATTGTATGCATAAAATAGTCTTAATACTAACCAACATTTTACTCTTCTCCCCCTTTTGACAACATCAAAAAGTGAGAACAAGCAACATAAAATTTAAAATATTAAGATCTAGCATTCCGAGCATGCATCTTAAAGTACAAAAATGTTCTTCTGGTAAGGGTTTTGTAAAAATATCTGTAATTTGTATATTGGTACTAATGAAATTAATATTAACATGACCTTTCAAAATATGATCCCTAATAAAATGATGTTTAATTCTATATGCATGGTTCGTGAGTGTTGGATAGGATTTTTAGTCAAACTAATAGTACTAGTATTGTCACACCAAAATAGAATGCGATCTTGCTTAATACCAAAATCTTCTAATTGTTGCTTTAACCAAAGGACCTGAGCAACATAGCATGAACAACTAAAAAGGATTAAGATCAAGAAAACAAACTCAAGTAATTTGAGAAAGCTTGTTTAGTTGAAGATGTTGAAGCTTCCAAACCAAGGATTTGATCTTGCAATATTTGGAGAACACTTGGAAAGAAAATCTAAGAAATTTTCTCTTAGATTTGCTGGAGGGATTTTGAATTTTGAATGAGGAATGCTTTCATGAAGAGAATGAGGGCTATTTATAGGAAAGAAGGTTATTTTGAATTATTTCAAAAAAATATATTATTCTAACCTCATGCTATCATGTGATAATTTAATATTCAATAAAAATATAATTTATATTAAATAAATATTAAATTAAAGCAGCCAAAATTTGGTTATTCACATGGGCAAGTAAAAAATAATCAAATATGGCTCTTAATATTTTTAAAGCATATAGCATGCATTTATTATTAAAATCAGCTAATGTTTGAATAGTCATAATAAATTCAATTTTAATCAAATGTGGGTCATGTGACATATGAAATTAAAGGAAAAAATCCAAGGAATCTATTGGACTAAAATCAGATATAAATTCCTTGATTATAAAATGACTTTGGCTAAAATACAAAATTTGATATATTTTTGTTAATTTTAACATGTGAAATTTAAATAATATGATATAATTTATATATAATCATACATATGTTACTTACCATATAACCATCAAATTAAATTAAAATATTTAATTATACTAAGTAAATAAAATAATTACACTTAATAGTCATTATCATTTATTATTTTGACAATTCAAATGCTATGTATGAAACATATAATTGAATGTTAATTTGATATAAATTAACCTCATTAAAATAATATGTTAACTTGTGAGCAAATTGATTCATGCCAATGAATAAATGCTTATAACCTAAAATATCATATTTTGAGCTTCACATTATCCAATTTGATCTATCTATCATTCTTCTCCTCTTGCAATTTCCTCAAACATATTATGATATGTATTAGATATGTAATTAGCAATTGATATATCTGAAACACATAAAAACATTCATTAGAACATCCAAACATTCATTTGTTATCATCAAAATTGATCAGATTGAACATGAGGCTCATTAAGCCAATAGGGTTTATGGTTTAGGGTTTAGGGTTTATGGTTTAGGTAGGTTACCTTTAGGGTTTAGGGCTTTTAACTTTGTTAGGGTTTAGGGTCATGAGTACATTTAGTCCCAGTTTATGTTTTGAGGTTTGTGGTTTAGGGTTTGGATTCTTAGTTTAGGTTTAAGGTTTTGGCCTAGGGTTTTAGTTTATGGTTTAGGGTTTATGGTTTAGGGTTTAGGGTTTAGGGTTTAGTTTAAACTTTAGGGTTTGGTTTGGGTTAGATTTAGGGTTTTTGTGGTCAGAAAGGATGGAGATTTAGGGAGGTCAGGCCCAGCATTTTGGTTTAGGTTTAGTATTTTAGGTTTAGGTTTAGGGCCCAGGGTTTTAGGAGGGTCAGTGGGCCCAGGGAATTTAGACTAGGTGGTGGGATACTCAGGAGCAGTGGCCTCTGGCCCAGTTTAGGGAGTGGGGTTAGGGCCCAGAGCTCAGGTCATCTTTAGGTGGTGGCCCAGGTTTTATTGGGTTGTGGCCCAGGGTTTGTATCCAGTAAGGTTTAGGATGGTTTAAGTAGGGGTAGGTCGTTGGGTAGTGGGAGTTTAGGGTAGGGTAATTTAAGAAAGGCTCAGGGCTCAGGAGTGGTAAATTTATTACAAGCCCAAGTCAGTTTAGGTTTTAGTTTATTATTTCCTAGGGTATTAGCTAAGTGGCCTTAGGCCCAGTGTTATTTTAGCTGATTTAGGCAGGGTTTATAGGATTAGTTTTAGACTCAGGTTTTAGCCCAGTTGGAGTTTAGGTTTTCATTTTGGGCCAGGGAGTTTAGGAGGGCCCAGGGCCCAGGGCCCAGGCCCAGGTTAAAAGGGCCTAGGTTTTTAAGGGCCTAACGCAAACTCAGGGCTCAGCAGCCTCAGATCAGGTAGAGGTTGGCCCATGGTCATGGCCTGGATTTGGTTTAGGAGTAGGCCCAGGTCTGGTGGCCCAAGATTTATGGTTGTGGTTTCAACTGGATCAGATTAGGTTAGGGTTTAGGGTTTGGGTTTGTGGGTCAGAGTGGGTTTAAGTTTAAGGTTTCAGGTTTGATCAGTTTAGGGCTCAGGTTTAGGGTGTAGGGTTTAGGATTTTGAATTTAGTGTGGGTCATTACCAGGATTTAGGTTTAGTTTTATTTAGTTTAAGTGTTTAGTATTTTTTTATTTATTTTAGGTTTTATTTTGTTTAGTTTCCATGACTTTAGGGTTTAGTTTTGGGTTTAGGTTTAGGGTTTAGGGTTTAGTAGCATTTAGATGGAGGATTTAAGGCTTAAGTTAAGGGTTTTAGGTTTATGGTTTAAGATTTTAGGGTTTAGGATTTAGGGTTGTGGAGGGTTTAGTTGTGCCTAGGGTCCAAGATTTAGCTTTGTTGCCTAGGGTTGTCTCTTTTTTTTTTTTGAGAACAAACCTGATTCAACATTTCCTTCTTCCCATTTAGATTATTTTACTTTATTTATATTTATTTGCTTTAGTTTAGCTCTTTTTATTTTATGCATGTTTATTTTTTATTTAATTTATATTATTTATTTTAGTTATTTATTTTGTTTAGGCTTTTTATTTTAATTTATTTTTTATGTTTAGGTTTATTTTTAGTTGAGTTTTATTTTTTTTATTTTTTAGGTTCAGATTTTATTTTTTATTTTTAGATTTAGGTTTAAGTTTTTATTTTATTTTTTTAGGTTTAGGTTTTAGGTTTTTATTTTTGGTTTATTTTTAGGTTTTATTTTTTAGTTTTGGTTTAGGTTTATTTTTAGTTTATTTAATTTTGTTTAGTTTAGTATGTTTAGGTTTATTTAGTTTATTTTTTAATTATTTTACTTTATTTTATTTTTTAATTTATTTATGTTTATTATTAATTTTTTTTAGTTTAGTTTATTTATTTTAGTTTTATTTATTTTTGTTTAAGTTTTTTATTTTAGTTTATTTTTTAGGTTTAGGATTATGCTTAGGTTTATTTTATTTTGTTTATTTTATTTTTATTTTTGGTTTAGGTTTTTTGGTCTGGGGTTTAGGTTTTATTTTTTTAATTATTTTTAAGTTTATTTTTTAGGTTTAGTTTTTATTTAGTTTATATTTTATTTTTATTTTACAATTAGTTTTCATTTTATTTATTTTTTTATTCTTAGGTTTATTTTATTTTTAATTTTAGGTTTTATTTATTTCATTTTAGTTTATTTTATTAATTTATTTTATTTTATTTTAGGTTTTAGATTTTTTTAATTATTATTTTATTTTATTTAATTGAGGTTTTTATTTATTTTATTTTGGTTTATTTAGTCTGTCAGTTTAGGTTTTAGGGTTTAGGAGGGTTAGGGTCAGGGAAAGGACCCGCTTTAGGATTTAGGGTTGTGGAGGGTCAGCAGGAGCTTAGTTAGTTTGGGTCCTAGGGTCTGGAGCCTGGTTCATTCAGCCCAGGGTCAGGGTGTGGTTAGGCACAGCCTGGCCTGGTGATCTTTGTGGGCTCACGCCTCAGGGTCCTGGCCAGTGTTTTGGGCCCAGGGTCTTGGGTAAAGTGGGTCACCATTTATGGTTTAGAGCCCAGGGTATGGAGTGGTAGTGGCCTTTAGGAGTAGGTCAGGTCTGGGTCTGGGTTTGTATTTAGGGCTTATGGCTCAGTTCAGTAGGGTAACCATGGGGCCCAGGGTTTAGCATTTAGAGTTTATGGTCCACCATAGGGTAGGATGCAGTGGTAGTGTGGGGTCAGAGTTTAGGGTTTAAGGGTTAGTTTAGGGTAGGGTTTAGGGTTAGAGTTTTTCTTTTAAAATTAAGCAAACCCAGTAGGCTTAGTTAGATTTTATTTTATTTTATTACTTTATTTTTTTTACTTTGATTTAGGTTTATTTTTTTATTTTATTTGGTTTATTTTATTTTATTTAAGTTTATTTTATTTTAGTTTAGGTTTTTTTATCTTAGTATTTTTAGGTTTAGGTTTAGCTTTAGGTTTATTTTTTAGCTTAATTTTATTTTTGTTTTATTTTTTAGGTTTAGGTTTTATTTTGTATTTTTAGGTTTAGGTTTAGGTTTTTAAATTATTTTCTTAGGTTTAGGTTTTAGGTTTTTATTTTAGGTTTATTTTTAGGTTTTACTTTTTAGTTTAGTTTTAGGTTTATTTTTAGATTATTTTATTTTATTTTGTTTAGGTTTAGGTTTAGGTTTAGGTTTAATTTTTTTTAGTTTAGGTTTAAGTTTACTTTATTTTTTTTACTTCATTTTTATTTTAGGTTTAGTTTCTTTTTAGTTTAGGGTTTAGGTTTTATTTTTTTATTTTTATGATTATTTCTTTAGGCTTAGGTTTTTACTTAGTTTTTATTTTATTTTATTATAGGTTTATTTTCTTTTTATTTTACATTTAGTTTTTATTTTATTTAGGTTTTTTATTCTTAGTGTTGTTTTATTTTTTAGTTTAGTTTAGGTTTTTATTTATTTTATTTTAGTTTATTTTATTTTATTTTTAGGTGTAGATATAGGTTTTAGGGTTGTAGGTTTAGGGTTTAGGGTTTAGGGTTAGTTTTAAGGTTTAGGGTTTTTTTTTCAATTAAGTAAACGTATAGGTTTAGGTTTATTTTGTTTATTTTTTATATATATTAGTTTATTTTATTTTATTTTGATTTAGTTTAGTTAATTTATTTTTGGTTTATTTATTTTAGTTTAGGTTTTTTATTTTAATTTTTTTTTTGTTTAGGTTCAGGTTTATGTTTAGTTTTAGTTTACTTTTATTTTTATTTTATTTTTTAGGTTTAGGTGTTATTTTTTATTTTTAGGTTTAGGTTTAGATTTTATTTTAGTTTTTTTAGGTTTAGGTTTAGGTGATTAGTTTTTATTTTAGGTTTATTTTTAGTTTTTCTTTGTTAATTTAGGTTTAGGTCTTTTTTTTAGTTTATTATATTTTATTTAGTTTAGGGTTTAGGTTTAGTTTACTTTAGGTTTAGGTTTTATTTATTTTAGTTTAGTTTATTTGAGTTTATTTTTATGCTTTATTTTGTTTATTTTAGGTTAGATTTTTTTTTACGGTACAGGTTTTATTTTTTTATTTAATTGTAAATTTTATTTTTAAGTTTATTTTTTAGGTTTAGGTTTTTATTTTGTTTTTCTTTTATTTTATTTTTATTATAGGCTTAGTTTTTATTTTATTTAGGTTTTTAATTTTTTTTAGTTTAGTTTAGGTTTTTATTTATTTTATTTTAGTTTAGTTTTTATTTTTTTTATTTTCTTTTTAGTTTTAGGTTTTGGTTTTAGTTTATGTTTTTATTTTATTTTATTTTATATTAATTTATTTTGTTTTATATTTTTTCTATTTATTTTATTATTAAGTTTAGTTTTTTTTAGGTTTAGGTTTTTAGGTTTTAGGGTTTTGAGTTTTGGGTTTAAGGTTTAAGGGTATGTTATGGTTTAGGGTTTAGGGTTTTTTTGGTTTAGGGTTTAAAGTTTAGAGTTTAGGGTTTAGGGTTTATGGTTTTTAGGTTTTAGGGTTTAGGGTTTTTGATTTAGGGTTTAGGTTTTAGATTTAAGGTTCAAGTTTTAGTTTAGGAAGGTGGTTATTATTTTAATAGAGAACAAATTGATTTAACATTTCATCTTTTATTTATTTAGCTTATTTAGTTTTTTTTATTTATTTTAGTTTATTTTAACTTTAATTTTTATTTATGTTTATTTTAAAATTTTATTTAGTTTAATTTTGTTATTTTAGCTTAATTTAATTTAGTTTAGTTTTTTTATTTTAGATTTTTTTTTTAAGTTTGGTTTTTTTATCTTTAGTTGTATTTTATTTTTGTTTTGTTTTAGGTTTAGATTTATTAGGGTTGTGTTTAGGGCTTAGGGTTTAAGGTTTAGGATTTTGGGTTTAGGGTTTAAGGTTTAAGGTTTAGGGCATTTTTAAAAAAAATAAGTAAACTAGTAGGTTTTGGTTTATTTAGTTTATTTTATTTTTAAATATTATCTAATTTAGTTTATGTTCTTTAGGATTATTTATTTTACTTTAGGTTTTTTATTTTAGTTTATTTTTTTGGTTTATGTTTAGGTTTATGTTATTTTTTTAGTTTACTTTCATATATATTTTATTTTTTAGGTTTAGGTTTTATTTTTTATTTTAGGTTTATGTTTAGATTTTTATTTTATTTTTTAGGTTTAGGTTTTAGGTTTTATTTTAGGTTCTCTTTTAGTTTAGGTTTATTTTGTTTTAGGGTTTTGGTTTAGTTTATTTTAGGTTTAGGTTTATATTTTATTTATTTTTGGTTAGTTTATTTTAGTTTAGGTTTAGATTAAATTTTATTTATTTTATTTTTATTTATGGTTTAGGTTTTTTAGTTTAGGGTATAATTTTTATTTTTATTTATTTTAGGTTTATTTTAGCCCAAGTTTTATTTAGTTTTTATTTTATTTTTTAGTTTAGTCTAAGTTTTTATTTATTTTATTTTAGTTTAGTTTTTTATTAGTTTATTTTATTTTATTTTTAGGTTTAGGTTTTAGTTTAGGTTTCTATTTTATTTTATTTTATATTATATTTAGGTTTAGGTTTTCTAATTTATTTTATTTTTAGGGTTTATTTAGTTTAGGTTTAGGTTTTAGGTTTTAGGGTCAGGATTTATAGTGAAGGGTCTTATGGCCTGGTTATGGGTTGGGTTTAGGGTTTAGTATGGCATCAGGGTTTAAAGTTTATGTGCCTCAGGGTCAGAGTTAGTCAGTTTAGGGTCCCAGGTTTAGGGTCCCAAGATCTAAGTTTATGGCCTTGTGGTTTATTATCTTTGTATTAGTCTTTCAGTTGGGCTGGTTGTTTTGTGGAGTTTAAGCCCAGGGTCAGTGAGTGGCCCAGTTTTGGGTCAGGGCCCAGGAGTGCCCAGTGGGGGTCAGTCAAGACTCAGGGCCTGGGTTAAGTTTAGGACTCAGTTAGGGTTTTAGTGGCCTGGGCCCATGGAGTGTCAGCAGGGTTAGTGGCCTGGCCCATGATTTTAGGGTAGCATTTAGCTCAGTTCTGTTAGAGCCCATTTCTGTGGGTTGGCCCAGGGAGGGTGGCCCAGGGTTTAGGGAGGGTTGAAGTGGCTTTAGGGAGGGCCTAGATCAGTTTGTGGTTTAGTGTCAGTGGTTTAGAGTGGTAGGGTTTGGAGGTTTAGATCAGGATTTGTGATTAGGGTTTGGTTTTAGGTTTAGGGTTGTTGGTTTAGGGTTTAGAGTTTAGAGTTTAGGGTTAGTTTTAGGGTTTAAGGTCATGGTTTTTTTATTTTTATTTTTAAATTTTTTTATTTATAATTTAAATTAGGTAAACTTGTAGGTTTTGGTTTATTTAGTTTATAATTATTTTATTTTAGTTTATTTAATTTTATTTTTATTTTGATTTGAGTTTATTTTTATTTATACTTAATTTAGTTTATTTATTTTAGGTTTATTTAGTTAAGTTTAGTGTTTAGGGTTTAGGGTTTAGGGTTCAGGATTTAGGTCTAAGGTTTAGGTTTTAGTTTAGGGTTTAGGATTTTTATTTCATTTAATAAAGAACAAAGTTAGATACAACATTTCTTCTCTTCAATTTCATCAACCAAGTAACACACCAAGTTTTCTAAGACTCAAGCGATGACATAGATAAAAAAATGAGTTGCATAGAGGAAATCAAAAAAACTAGATAACTTGAACCGTCTCTACTATAAAGACACAATTCCATAAGAAGAAGATCGGATCGGCCATTCGCCGGGCCCCATTCCCATCGAACCACCCCGCCTCAGTAGGCGGATCCACCATCATATCCCCAATCTCTCCCTCAGCCACCACAATGGCTATAACCTTAGTCTCTCCTCCCTCCTCCATAATCACCACTGCTCCAACCACCACCTCCATATCCACCAGCACCTCTAGATCCCCCACCACCATAATGATAACCACCGCCTCCTTAATTGCCTCCACCGCTAGACCTAGACTGAGCCTGGTTGACCTTGATGTTTTTGTTGTGAAGGTTCTGCCAATTCTTAGGGTATACATTTAGGTTTAGGTTTATTAGGTTTTAGGGTTTAGGTTAATTTTTTTATTTATTTAGTTACTTTAGGTTTAGGTTTAGGGTTTAAAGTTTGGGGTTTAGGGTTTACTATTTAGGGTTGGGGTTTATGGTTTAGGGTTTAGGGTTTAGGGTTTTAGGGTTTACGCTTTTAGGGTTTAGGGTTAGGGTTTAGGGTATAGGGTTTAGGTTTTAGGGTTAGGGTTTAGGGTTTAGGGTTTAAGTAGATCAGGTTGTATGTTGTTTAATGTCTTTAGGGTTTAGGGTTAGTAGGGTTTAGGGTCGTTGAAAAGAAATTAAGTAAACCAGTAGGTTTAGGTTTGTTTAGTTAATTATTTATTTATTTTAGTTTATTTTATTTTTATTTTCATTTAGCTTGGTTTATTTATTTTAGGATTATTTATTTTAGTTTAGATTTTTCATTTTAGTTTATTTTTTAGGTTTGGGTTTAGGTTTATGTTTATTTTTTAATTTATTTTTATTTTTATTTTATTTTTAATGTTTAGGTTTTATTTGTTATTATTAACTTTAGTTTTATCATTTTTATTTTCAGTTTATTTTTAGGTTTTATTTTTTAGTTCATGTTCAGGTTTATTTTTAGTATATTTTATTTTATTTAGTTTAGGGTTTAAGTTTAGTTTATTTTAGGTTTAGGTTTAGGTTTTATTTATTTTAGTTTAGTTTATTTTAGCATAGGTTTAGGTTTATTTTATTTTGTTTATTTTAGATTAATTTTTTTTAGTTTTAGGATTAGGATTTATTTTTTATTTATTTTTAAGTTTATTTTTTAGGTTTAGGTTTTTATTTTATTTTAGTTTAAGTTTGTTTTATTTTTATTTTATGTTTAGTTTTTATTTTATTTAGGTTTTTTTATTTTTAGGTTATTTTATATTTTAGTTTAGTTTAGGTTTTTATTTATTTTAGTTTTTATTTTTAATTTAATTTTTGATTTTAGGATTAAGTTTATGTATAAGTTATGGTTTTAGTTCAGGTTTTTATTTTATTTTATTTTATTATTATATTTAAGTTTTGATTTTTTATTTATTTATTACATTTTTAGGTTTTATTAAGTTTAAGTTTAAGTTTTTAGGTTTTTAGGGTTTAAGGTTTAGGGTTTAGGGTTGTAGGTTTTATGGTTTAAGGTTTAGGGTTTAGGTTTTAGGGTTTTAGGGTTTTGGGATTTAGGTTTATGATTTAGGGTTTTAGCATTTAGGGTTTAGGGTTTAAGGTTTAGGGTTTAGGGTTTTTTTATTAGTTTTTATTATTTTTATTTTTATTTTTTTAAAAAAATTAAGTAAACTGGTAGGTTCAGGTTTATTTAGTTTATTTTTTACTTATTTTAGTTTATTTTATTTTTTACTTTTCTTTATTTTTATTTTTATTTTTATTTTTCTTAATTTATTTATTTTATGTTTATTTATTTTGGTTTAGGTTTTATAATATAGTTTGTTTTTTAAGTTTAGGTTTAGGTTTAGGTTTATTTTTTAGTTTAGTTTTATTTTTATTTTAGTTTTTAGGTTTAGGTTGTATTTTTTATTTTTAGTTTTAAGTTTAGGTTTTTATTTTATTTTTTTAGGTTTAGGTATTAGGTATATATTTTAGGTTTATTTTTATGTTTTTTTTTAAATTTTAGGTTTAGGTTTATTTTTAGTTTATTTTATTTTATTTATGGTTTAGGTTTAGGTTTAAGTTTTATTTATTTTAGTTTAGGTTTAAATTTATTTTATTATTATAATACATTTAGGTTTTTGTGTTAGTTTAGAGTTTAGGTTTTATTGTTTATTTATTTTAAGGTTTTATTTTTAAGTTTATTTTTTAGGTTTACATTTTTATTTAGTTTTTATTTTGTTTTATTATAGGTTTATTTTATTTTTATTTTAGGTTTAGTTTTTATTTTATTTAAGTTTTATTTTATTTTATTTTTGTTTAGTTTTTATTATTTTTTTAATTTTCTTTTTAGGTTTAGGTTTAAGTTTTAGTTTAGTTTTTTATTTTAATTTTATTTGAGTTTATGTTTTTTATTTATTTTATTTTTAGGCTTTATTTAGTTTAGGTTTAGGTTTTTAACTTTTTAGGGTTTATGATTTAGTCTTCAAGGTTTAGGTTTTGATTTTAGTTTATTTATTTATTTATTTTTTAGGTTTAGGTATTTTTATATATTTTTTAGGTTATTTAGTTTAGGTTTAGGTTTTCAATTTTAGGGTTGTGGTTAGAGGGGGTTTAGTGGAGTTGTAGGTCTTGTGATCAGGATTTAGGATTGTGGTGGGTTAGGATTTTAGGTTTAGGGTTTACAATTTAGGGCCTGGCTTTACCATTTTTCAGGGTTTGGGTCAGGGCTCATGGTAGTGCTCAGCTATGTTTAGGTGTGGCCTGGGGTTTAGTCAGCCTCAGGGCTGGCCTAGGTTTATGGCCCAGTTTAATAGTAGGATTTAGGCTCAGCCTTGTGGGATGGCATTTAGGCCTGTAGAGCCCAGCGTCATCTGAGTGAATTTAGGATCTGAGCCCAAAGCCCAGCCTTTGGCCTTTTTCTTGGGGTTTTAGGTTTTAGGTTGGGTTTAGGGCTCAGGGCCTTGGCCCAGTGATAGAGTTTTAGTTTATTTAGGGTTTATTTAGGTTAGGCAGGATTACAGGTCAGTAGGGCCTGCTGCCCAACCCTCAGTGGTCCCAGGTTTTAGAGTTTAGCCCAGTTTTATCTAGTATTATTGTTTTAGCAGCTCAGGGCCAGGTTTTGTGGGCCCAGGTTTGTCAGGGTTTATAGTTTTAGTTAGAGGGCCCAGGACTAGGCCTAAGCCCAGGTCCGCCGTCATTAGGACGTATTCTGAGGGCCCAGCCTGGGGCAGGGCATAGGGTCATGGGTCAGTAAAAGCCCAGTTTAAGGGCCCAGGCTCAGGCCTTAGTGGTATATCTTTTTAGATCAGTGCCCAGGGCCCAGGGCCCAGGCCCAGTTTAGGTGGAGATCAAGTTTAGCCTGAGCCCAGGGTTTAGGAGTGCAGCTGGTGCCCATGGCAGTATTTTAATTTAGAGCCTGGAGCTTCAGCCTCAGTGGTATTATTTTTTAGGGCCTGGGGCCCAAATTTAAGTTTAGGGCCCATCTTAGCCTGGAGTATAGCCATGTGGTTTAAAGGTCAGGTCAGTTTAGGCTCAGCCATTTAGGATCCAGGATTTAAGGTTTAGGGTTTAGACCCAGGCCAGGTCACTAGATTTTAGGATCTGATATGGTCCCAGTCCTGAGGGCCTGGGGTCAATCAGGTTCTGGGCCCAGTCAGGTCACCAGGTCTTAGCAAGCTCAGGGTTTAGGGCTCAGGGCCTGTGGTTGGGCTCAGCATAGGTGATAGTTGGCCTGTTTAGGGCCCATGGCCCAGTGTCAGAGAGTGACAAAGGCCAATTTAGAGCCCAGGGTTTAGGGTCAGTTTAGGCCCAGGCCCAGAGGGCCTAGGAGTGCTCAGGGCCCAGGGCCTGTGGTAGTTTAGTTCCGCCCAAAGTCTGGCTCAGGGTTTGGGAAGTTTAAGGGTTATTATAGTTTTGGGTTGGGGATTTAAAGCCCAGGTCACCAGTGCCCAGGTCAAGGGCCTGGTATGATTTAGGGCTTAGCCTTTAGTGGTCCGTTTTAGATTTATTCAGGGTTTATAGTTAATTTATGGTTTAGTTTTAGAATAGGGTTTCATTTAGGTTTTAGATCTTAGGTTTAGGTTTAGATTTAGTATTTTATGGTTTTGTTTGGCTTGGGTCTGGGTTTTAGGTTTAAAGTTTAGGGTTAGTTTAGTGTTTAGGGTTTAGGGTTTTAGTGTTTAGGGTTTAGGGTTTAGGGATTGTGGTTTAAGGTTAGGGTTAGGGTTTATGATTTATGGTTTAGTGTTTAGGGTTTAGGGTTTTTAGGGTTTAGGGTTTAGTGTTGTAAGTTTAAGGTTAGTTTTAGGTTTAGGGTTTATAATTTTTTTTCCAAAAAAGAATTAAGTAAACCGTTAGGTTTTGGTTTATTTTATTTATTTCATCCATTTTTGTTTATTTCATTTTATTTTATTTATTTAGGTTTATTTTTTATTTTTCTTTAGTTTAGTTTACTTATTTTTAGTTTAGGTTTTTTATATTAGTTTATTTTTTTGGTTTAGGTTTTTGTTTATGTTTATTTTTTAGTTTATTTTTATTTTTATTTTATTTTTAAGGTTTAGGTTTAAATTTTATTTTGGGTTCAGTTTAGGTTTTATTTATAGTTTAGGTTTTAGGTTTTTATTTTAGGTTTATTTTTAGGTTTTATTTTTTAGCTTAGGTTTAGGATTATTTTTATTTTATTTTATTTAGTTTAGGGTTTAGGTTTAGTTTATTTTAGGTTTAGGTTTAGGTTTTATTTATTTTAGTTTAGGTCTAGGTTTATTTTATTTTATTTATTTTAGGTTTAGGTTATTTTTTCTTAGTTTAGGGTTTAGCTTTTATTTCATTTTAATTTTCTTTTTGTTTTACTTTTAGGTTTATTTTTTAGGTTTAGGTTTTTAATTAGTTTTAATTTTATTTTAAGTTTATTTTATTTTTAATTCATGTTTAGTTTTTATTTTTTTTTAGGAATTTTATTTTAGGTTTATTTTATTTTTTAGTTTAATTTAGGTTTTTATTTATTTTATTTTAGTTTAGTTATTATTTTTAATTTATTTAATTTTTAGGTTTAGGTTTATATTTTAGTTTAAGTTTTTATTTTATTTTATTTTATTTTATCGTATATAGGTTTAGTTTTTTTAAGATTTATTAAATTTAGGTTAATGTTTTTAGGATTTAGGGTTTAGAGTTTTTTTGGGTTTAGTGTTGTAGGTTTAGAGATTTTAAATTTAGGGTTAGTTTTAGGGTTTTGGGTTTTGGGTTTAGGGTTTAAGGTTTATGGTTTATGGTTTATTTTTTATTTTTAGGTTTAGGTTTAGGATTTTTTTTATTTTTTTAGGTTTATGTTTTAAGTTTTTATTTTAAGTTTATTTTATTTTTATTTTATCTTTATTTTTTATTTTAATTAAGTTTTTTATTTTTAAGTTTATTTTATTTTTTTAGTTTAGTTTAGGTTTTTATTTATTTTATTTTAGTTTAGTTTTTATTTTTTATTTTATTTAATTTTTAAGTTTAGGTTTAGGTTTAGGTTTAGGTTTTAGTTTAAGTTTTTATTTTATTTTATTTTTATTTTATTTATGTTTAGGTTTTATTTATTTATTTTATTTTTATGTTTTATTTCGTTAGATTTAGGTTCTTAGGTTTTTAGCCTTGGCTCAGTGGATCAGGATTTAGGGTAGTGGGTTGGAGGGTAGGATTTAGGGTGCAGGTTTAGGCTCAGTGGCCCAGGCTCAGGGGGTTTAAGGTCGGTCAGTTTTATGGTTTAGGGTGGTTTAATGTTTGTTTAGGTTTGTAAGGGTTAGGGCTTTAGGGTTTAGAGCCCAGCCCAGGGTTTAAGGTCAGGCTCTATTAGGGTTTAATGCCCAGGGCTTGGTTGGGTCTTTTATTTAATTTTATTTTAGTTTAGGTTTTAGTTTATTTATTTAATTTTTTTATCATTTTGGTTTAGGTTTCTTTATTTATCTTATTTAGTTTTATTTAGTTTAGGTCTTTAGATTTAGGGCCTGGGGTGTGGGATTTAGGGTTTGGGTGTGTTAGGATTTAGGGCTCAGGGTTTCAATTAGGGAGGTTTAGTGCAAGTTTAGGGTTAGTTTAAGGCCCAGCATCTGGGTTTAGGGTTTTAGGGTTTAGGTCAGCACAGGCTTTATGGTCTTTAGGGTCAATTTACCCATGCCTTTAGGGCCCAGTTTAGTTTGGCCCATGCCCAGGGTTTGGGAGGTTTAAGTGGAGTGGCCTGGTTTAAGGTATAGTGGGTGGAGTGGAGGTCTGGGGTTAGTTTAGGGTTTAGGGTCAGGGTCAGAGCCAGGGTTTAAGTTTATGGGTCATGTTAGGGCCCAGGTTTAGAGTTAGGGATGGTGGTTTATGGGGGTTATGGGCTCAGGTGGGGTTTAGGGTTGTAGGTTTAAAGGGTTTATGGTTAGTTTAATGGCATAGGTTGGGTCTTTCTAAAAGAAAAACAAACCCATGTTTAAGTTTATTTAGTTTATTTTTTATTTATTTTAGTTTATATTTATTTAGGTTTAATTTTTATTTTTATTTAGTTTAATTTTTTTATTTTAAGTTTATTTATTTTAGTTTATGTTTTTTATATTAGTTTATTTTTTATGATTAGGTTTTGGTTAATGTTTATTTTTTTAGTTTAGTATTATTTTTATTTTATCGTTTATGTTTAGGTTTTATTTTTTATTTTTAGGTATAGGTTTAGGTTTTTATTTTATTTTTTAAAGTTTAGATTTTAGGTTTTTAATTTAGGTTTATTTTTAGGTTTTATCTTTTAGTTTAGGTTTAAGTTTATTTTTAGTTTATTTTATTTTATTTAGTTTAGGGTTTAAGTTTAGTTTATTTTAGGTTTAGGTTTTTATTTTATTTCATTTTATTTCATTTTTAAGGTTTAAGTTTTTTTAGTTATTTTATTTTATTTAGTTTACAGATAAGGTTTTTAGACTTAGGGTTTAGGGTTTAGTGTTTATTAGGGTTTAGGATTTAGGGTTGGGGAAACCCCATGTAGGGGTATTTTATTGCCTCAAAAAGAGGGTTATAAGGTCCTTAAGAGGGGATAAACTCCAGAACTACTGCTCAAAGAGCTACAATCAGCCTAAAGAGTAAATCCCCTATCTAAGTACATCCAAGAGCAAAAGAAAGCATAAAAAAAATCAAAAGATACAAGATGATTAACATAATAGGCTAAAGTAAGAATAAAGCCAATGCTCTGGAGGATGTGGGAATGCATGATAATCTAGAGCAGACCTGCAAAAGAAGGAGAGAGAATCACCTGCAAAGTTATAATAAGAGGGAGATTAGAACAGTTAAGGTAATACAGACAAAAAATGAGAAGAGAACAATATAATATGAGTATGTTAGTAAGGAATTATGATCGAGAAGGCTCAGGCTCAATCACACCATGTTGGGGCAGATGCAAGTATGAGCATCCAAACTTCAGCAGAAGGGTTACATCACATGAGCTACTACCGAACCAATAGGGAGTGAGATCATCACAGCCATCATAGCCAACAAACCTGTGAGAAGGGAGCACCCAGTTGTTGATATTCTTGTGAGCTTTATTACCTGCAAACCTAAGCAAAATCATATCTAAAGTATATAGAAAATTGTTAAGAGCTGAAGGATAGGGAGTCTCATTCAAGAAAAGTATCATCAATATAGACATCTTGACATGAAAATACATAAACATAAGAGAGTGAGACATCTTAGCCAGAATCTCATCAATAGCCATATCCAAGAAAGAAAGCAATCCAGCATATAATCCCTCCACAAGAAAATTGTAGAGGAGAGAACTTGCTAAAATCCTGCTAATCAAGTCAATGAGCCTATAATTAACACCATCCCAATCATATGATATATAAATGAAACTTTCGTAGAAAACAACCGTGAAACAACCCCTTATTAATATCCTGGAGAAAAGCACTAGTAAAGGAAGACAGATAGCTCAACACAGGGAATGGACTGCAACCAACTAAAATGAGCACCCAATGAAAATAGTTAGAGCGCCAATAGTGGATTCGTGGTCATAATTCAGATAATCCAAATCAACAATCAACCTAGAAAAAAAGACAGCAAAAGGCAATAACATCCAAGACAGTAAGGGACTAAACTGTCTATAATATCACTCTTTCAGAAGCATAAGACTGCACCAACCTATCAGAAATGAGGTAGGAATAAGGACAACAGCAGGTAATGCAGATCAAAAATAGGAGATAAACTGCACGGGCATTCAGAAAGCCAACCACCCCAACAGCCAAACAGCTAATGCAACATTTGAACCCACCATTCAAATAATCAACAAGTGGATTGAAATGGGTCTCAACATTAGAATCTAGAAAATAGCAACAGTTAAGACAGCAACATCCAAAATAGGAAATAATAACAAATTGGCCATAAAACTCCTCAATCAGAGTATACATGGCAATAGTAGATAACCAAATAAATAAAGCATAAAAATAGTTATCCCAAGGCAAGAACTGAAAAAATCACCAAAACCATCACCATCGACAAAGAATGTCGAAATAGCTTTGAGCATGAGACCAAATTCTACAACCAACAAAGATGGAGCCAATTGAGGTGTCAAGATAAAACAAGACAAGAAATCTCCAAGACAAGAGACAACCAAAACAAGAAACTAGCTTGCCAAAATAATCCAAAACCCTGTGGGCGAAGATGAGTATTAATCCAGACCAACAGACAAGGTTAAAACCAACAAGTCAAGCAAGAGTCCACCCATAAACATATATAGATAAAGGAAAGGATAGATAATGAAAAGCTCCCCACCATAAGCCTATCCAAGAAGTGACATTCGAGAAATCGATCATTATCGATGCTTAGTCACCATAATCCAACTCGCCAAGGATAATGATAATAATAACCGTGGTCAATAACCCAATTATGCATATAAGATAAATCATTTATTAATTCCAAGCATAACAAAGAAAAGAGCTTCAAGTTGTGCATGCACCAATCGTAGCATAGGTGGGAGAACAACAAAGAAGGAAAAGCAAGAACATCCTGTGTTAAGAAAACCAAAAGAAAAATAAAGAAAATTTTGGGCAAGGAAATCAATTCCAAAAATAGCAACATGGACATTTTACCGTAACACGCAAGAACCCACAACCTCAGATGCAAGGGTAATGTAGATCACAGCAATCAGATAATAAACAATACCCCAGATAGAAACAGCAAGGGCACTCAGAGAAACCACCCCAACAATAAAATAGTTAGTGCAACAAGGATATAAAGTAGGATCCACATTAGAATATAGAAAAGCAAGACAGTAAATAACCAAGACAAAAAAATAGCCAAGGCAGTAGCAGCCAAAACAGCCACGACCAAGACAGCAAGGGACAACATAGTACAATAATTCAAAAAAGCCACAGCCCAAACACCAATGACCAGAACAAACAGAAATAGCATAATCTGGATGAGCATACAGTTTAAAACCCATAATCATATCCGAGCGATAACCAACACAGAATAACTAAGTGTGTTGTGCAAAAAGACAGTAATCGAGAGCTAATCCCAACAGCAGAGAGATTATTGCCACATTATAACCCACCAGCAAAAGGATCAAAAATTGTATTCAAATGAAAATCATCATTAGAATCCAGAAAAAATAAGATATCAGGTAACCAAGGCAAAACCACCAGACAACAACATATAGGGCAAAAACATCCAAGCCTCTCAATCAGAGTAGGCAATGCCATAGTTAATAGCCAAGTAGATATAACATAGGAATAAATATCTTGAATGAAGTAATCCAGACAGCAAACAACAAAAAGCCTTAGAATTGCAATGTTAGAAATAACTTGCTGAGTATAGGACCTAGAAATCCTACAGCCAACAGGGATGGACCAAGAATCCACCCCAAAAGTAGATATAAAGATAGGGGGAAGAAAACAGCCCACCACAAGCCAATCCAGTAAGAGACATTCAAAGCATTAGCAGGATGATTAGTCACATTAATCCAATTTTTCCAAGGATAAAAATTGCAGGGAAGACCAACAAAGATCCGGAAGTTATAGGACCAAAGAGAAACCAAGAAAAAAATGTAAACACAGTAAAAACCAAAAAGATAGACCAACATGAAAGCCCCTTCCAGCAGGGAGCAAGAGAAGACCAAAGCCCCAATCTCAGAAGCATCCTACACAGAGAGGTTCTCTTGAATATAACAAATAATGAGAAAGCGCAAAGAACATTCATAGCAGTGGAAGAAAAGAAGAAAGCACCCCACAAGAAGATCCCACCAAAGGAACCTCACAAACAGAAATGGATTCCAAAAAGAGCATGCTGTATGGGGTCCAGGTTCTAGTTTAAACAATAGCCAAGGGGATAAGAATCAGCAAAAAGGCCAAATAGCCTTTCATGCACAAAAATAAAGTCAAAGATAACTCCCATATGTAAAAGAAAAACATTAGCTCCAAGCTAGAATCAAAGAAAATATGGGAGAAAATCAACATGTGAAAAGCCAGCCAGCAGTCATTATCAGTTAGGATCCAATAACCTAACAGTAAATCATCAAGATGATTATTGTAACCAAAGATAGTAAACAATACTACAAAGGTATAGAAACAACATAGAGAACTAAGATGCTCCAAGCAGTAATAACTTTAATAAACAGCAGGTTGTAGAAATTAATAGCATTAGCTAAGCCCATCAAAATAAATATCTCCATCTAGTATTGAATAAGCCCCCTTGGATTAGAAATGCAGCCAGCAGCAATAAGATTAAAGTCCCAAATAGGATTGGTGTTATAAAACCAATAGCATTTGTCACATAGCTTAACATAATTCCATAATATCAAGATACATATAGCTCAATAGCCTTTAACAAAGGTAAATGCCAAAAGTAGTGAGCCTCCTAATGAAGGAGAAACTATTAAAACTCCAAATCATTACACAATTATCAAGACAGCAAGTAATATCCATTTGAAACATCCACAAAAGGCACAAAGAATAATAGAAAGCCCAAGAAATAAAGAAGCATACAGATCTGGAAAGAAATAACTGATGTGAGATTAGGTTCTGAGATAAGGAAACCCAGAATTGTCCAAGTTAACTAGTCCATGCAAGTGTTTGGGTAAGGTGAGTTGATCAAAGAAGATGATACCATCGGATTTAGCACCCAGATTGGCAAGGTAGTCAGCACAAGCATTTCCTTCACACCAAACATGAGTGATGTTAAAATTTAGTTGGGAAACAAGAGCTCTAGTTTGCTTAAGGAGGTAGTACAATTCCGTGCTGCTCATCTTAGTGGAAGTCAAAAGATCAATTAGTAGAATAGCATCCACCTCAATCCAAATATTAAGCCAGCCATTTTGGATGCAAATCTCAAGAGCTTTGAAGACTACCATAAGCTCAGAAAATGGGACAGTGCAGGGAATAAGGGGATAAGCAAAAGCACATAGGACTAGACCCTTAGAGTTCCTGAAAATGCCACCACAACCAGAGCCATTATGAGACACAGAGCCATCAGTATTGATTTTAATGATATGGTCAGGAGATTTTTTTCCAATAGACAATCTTGTCATTTGACAAGAAGGTTGATCCCAGGTAATGTCCAGTTATACAAATTTACAGCCTTTGAAGTGTCTGTAATGGATGAGATTGGCTTTAAACAAGTCACGAATTTTGCTTTTAGTTCTAGCAATAATCCTCACGTGGTTCATAGGGATCCCTCGATGTTTTGAATCATTACGGTCCATCCATATGAACCAGATAAGAGTGATAACAATGATAACTTTAATGTGACCTTTAGTAGTGTTATCAAAATAGAATTCAAGAAGTTGATGTAGAGTAAGAGAGCCATTGAAAATGACGTGTTAAAAGATCATCATACCAAATCCAAAGGTTAGAGGCTATGGCCCCATTAACAAAAACATGATTAACATTCTTAATATGGAAACAACATTGACATTTGGAGGGTAAATGGAATCCTTTACCCCACAATAAGGAGTCAATAGGTATAAAATTTTTCAGAATATGCCATGTAAGAATAGAATAAGAAGTAGGGATATTGTTATTCCAAAGTTTGGAGAATACATAGAAGGAATCCTGAGTATCTTTAATGTGGAGCCATACATTTTTGAGGTTGAAATCACCATTGTGAGAGAGCTTGAAGAGAATATGATCTTGAGTTTGAGAAGTGATAGGAATAGAATTGACCATATTCGAGAAAGTACAAGGGATAAAATTAGCAAGCTTATTATTGTTCCACTTATTGTTATGCCAAAAAGAGTTTACTTTAATGGCGGAAGTGGAATGAGTGTAGAGTAAGTCATCCATGGAACCACAACCACTCCAGTTATCTTGCCATAAGAAAGAGGTACCAGAGTTTACTTTAGGTTTATTTTTTAGTTTATTTTTATTTTTATTTTATTTTTTTAGGTTTAGGTTTGGTTTTTATTTTAGGTTTATTTTTAGGTTTTATTTTTTACTTTAGGTTTAGGTTTATTTTTAGTTTATTTTATTTTATTTAGTTTAAGTTTAGTTTTAGGTTTAATTTATTTTAGCTTTAGCTTTAGATTTTATTTATTTTAGTTTAAATTTTATTTTAGCTTTTATTTTATTTTTTTTAGGTTTAGATTTTTTTAAGTTTAGGGTTTAAGTTTTATTTTTATTTATTTTTAGGTTTTATTTTTAATGATTTTAGTTTAAGTTATTTAATATTTATTTTATTTTATTTTAAGTTTATTTTATTTTTATTTTACTTTTAGTTTTTATTTTATTTAGGTTTTTTATTTTAGGTTTATTATATTTTTTTTGGTTTAGTTTAGGTTTTTATATATTTTATTTTCGTTTAGTTTTTATTTTTTATTTTATTTTATTTTTGGGGTTTGGCTTAGGTTTTTATTTTTTTTTATTTTATTTATTTTATTTAGCTTTTGGATTTTTTTATTATTTTATTTTTAGATTTTATTTAGCTTAGGCTTAAGTTTTTATGTTTTTAGGGTTTACGGTTTAGGGTTTAGGGTTTTGGGTTTTGGGTTTAGGGTTTAGGGTTTAGGGTTTAGGGTTTAAGATTTAGGGTTTAGTGTTTGAGGTTTAGGATTTTTAGGGTTTAGGATTTAGGGTTTAGGGTTTTGAGTTTAGGGTTAAGGTTTTAGTTTAGGGTTTAGAATTTAAGATTCAAGGTTTCTTTTTAATAGAGAACAAATTCAAAATCAAAATTTCTTCTTTTCAATTTCTTCAACCAAGTAGCACCCTAAGTTTTCTAAGACACAAGTGATGACATAGATAAAAAATAAGCAACCATAGAGCAAATCAAAAACCCTATATAAGTAGAACTGTCTCTGCTATAAAGAAAGTTCCATAAGCAACAGATCATATCAACTATTCTTTTATTTCTCTAGTTCCTATCGAACCACTCGCCGAGTAGGATTCACCATCATATCCCCGATCTCTCCTTCAGCCACCCCACAGTTGTAACCTCTATCGCTCCTCCCACCTCCATAACCACCACTGCTCTGACCACCACCTCCACATCCACTAGCACGTCCAGATCCCCCACCACCACTACGATAACTGCCACCTCTACCTTCCCCTCCACTGCTAGATCTAGACTAAGCTTAATTGACGATGATGTTCCTACCATCATGGTTCTGTCCATTCTTAGACTTTAAGGTTTAGGGATTCGAGTTTAGGGTTTAGGGTTGTAGGCTTTATGGTTTGGAGTTTAGGGTTTAGGGTTTAGAGTTTAGGATTTTAGGGTATAGGGTTTAGGGTTTAAGGTTGTAGGTTTAGGGTTTTAGGGTTTAGGGTTTAAGGTCTAGGGTGTATGGTTAGGGTTTTTTTAATTATTTTTTTATTATTTTTTAAAATGAAGTAAACTCATAGGTTTAGGTTTATTTTATTTATTTTTTATTTTATTTTTATTTTAATTTAGGTTTATTTTTATTTTTATTTAGTTTAGTTTATTTATGTTAAATTTATTTATTTTAGTTTAAGTTTTTTATTTTAGTTTATTTTTTAGGTTTAGGTTTAGGCTTATTTTTTAGTTTAGGTTTAATTTAATTTTATTTTTTTAGGTTTAGGTTTAAGGTTTTTATTTTAGGTTTATTTTTAGGTTTTATATTTTAGTTTAGGTTTAGGTTTTTTTTTTTAGTTTAATTTATTATATTTTGTTTATGTTTTGG
This sequence comes from Cymbidium sinense, assembly GCA_021442155.1. Lineage (NCBI taxonomy): Eukaryota > Viridiplantae > Streptophyta > Magnoliopsida > Asparagales > Orchidaceae > Cymbidium > Cymbidium sinense. The sequence goes on from CM038222.1 coordinate 1,369,531, forward strand.
TTTAGGTTAAGTTTATTTTAGCTTTAGGTTTAGGTTTTATTTATTATAGTTTAGTTTATTTTATTTTAGGTTTAAGTTTTATTTTTTAGTTTAGTTTTTATTTTTTATTTATTTTGAGGTTTTATTTTAACGTTTCTCGTTTAGGTTTATGTTTTCATTTAATTTTATATTAAGTTCATTTTATTTTAGTTTTACTTTTTATTTTTTTATTTAGGTTTTTTATTTTAGGTTTATTTTAATTTTTTTATTTAGTTTTGGTTTTTATTTATTTCATTTTAGTTTATTTTTTATTTTTTTAATTTTACTTCATTTTTACGTTTTGGTTTAGGTAAAGGTTTTGGTTTTAGTTTAGGTTTTTATTTTTATTTTATTTTATTTAGGTTTTGATTTTTTTCTATTTAAATTTTAGGTTTTATTTAGTTTATGTTTGAGTTCTTAGGTTTTCAGGGTTTAAGGTTTAGGGTTAGGGTTTTAGGGTTTAGGATTTAAGGTTTAGTGTTTGAGGTTTAGGGTTTATGGTTTAAGGTTTAGGATTTAGGTTTAGAGTTTAGGGTTTAGAGTTTAGGGTTTAGGTTTGGTTTTAGGGTTTAGGTCAGTTTAGGGTTTAGGTTTATATGGTCATGGTTTGGGGTTTGTCAGGCTTAGGTTTAGAGTTTAGGTTTAGGGTTTAGGGTTAGGGTTTTTTTAATTATTTTATTATTATTATTTTTAAAATTATCCAAACCCATGTAGGTTTATTTATTTTATTTTTTCATTTATTTTAGTTTATTTTATTTTAATTTTGATTTAGGTTTATTTTTTATTTAGTTTAGTTTATTATTTAGGTTTATTTATTTTAGTTTATGTTTTTTATTTTAGTTTATTTTTAAAGTTTAGGTTTATGTTTATTTTTTATTTTAGTTTTATTTTCATTTTAGTTTTTAGGCTTCAGTTTTATTTATTATTTTTTGGTTTAGGTTTAGGTTTTTATTTTATTTTTTTAGGTTTAGGTTTTAGGTTTTTATTTTAGGTTTATTTTTAGGTTTTATTTTTTAGTTTAGGTTTAGGTTTATTTTTTATTTTTTTTATTTTTTTCACTTTAGGTTTAGGTTTAGTTGATTTTAGGTTTAGGTTTAAGTTTTATTTATTTTAGTTTAGTTTAGGTTTATTTATTTTTATTTTAAGTTTATGTTTTTTTTTAGTTTAGGGTTTAGGTTTTATTTTATTTTATTTTTTATATGTAGGCTTTCTTTAGGTTTAGGTTTAGTTTTATTTTATTTTATTGTATGTTTATTTTATTTTTATTTTAGGTTTAGTTTTTGTTGTATTTATGTTTTTGTTTTTTTAGTTTAGTTTAGGTTTTTATTTAATTTATTTTAGTTTAGTTTTTTTTTCCTTTTAGGTTTAGGTTTAGGTTTTAGTTTATGTTTTTAATTTTTTTTAAATTTTTTTTATTTTGGTTAGGTTTTAGGTTTAGTGTTTGGTTTGGGGTTTGGGTTTAGGGTTTAGGGATTAGGGTTTAGGGTTTAGGGTTGAAGATTTTAGGGTTTTGGGTTTAGGATTTTAGGGTTTAGGGTTTAGGGTTTAGGATTTAGGGTTTCATATTTTAGGGTTTTTTGTTTACGAAGCTTCAAGAAATAAACCTAACATAAAAGCTAAAAGCAGTTCCAAAAAATAAAAAAAAATTAGAACTTATTTGCTTTAATAAAAGATGGATCTTAAGAAAAAAAAAGTTAAAACCATAGGTGCACAAACACAAAGATGATAAGTGCCCAAAACAGTGAGGGCATAATAGACTAAGACCTAGGCTTTTTCTTCTTCTCTCTAAAAATAGCCAAGAGGGGCACGCCAGAAACCTTCACAACCTTGAACCTAATTCCGGGAATATCTCCTACAGCATACCCTTTACGTCCAAAACTAACAATCAATACCTCATCATTTTCCTCGATGAATTTCAAACAACCATCATTTGGAACAAAGGCTACAATCTTTATCCCATTCTTGATCAATTGGGCCCTGGGCCCTAGCATATTTTCTGATAGCAGAGTTGGGTTGCTTTGCCTCAATGCCAATTTTTTCAAGCACAATGGCCTTTGCAAGAAAAGATCATGTGAATGGCTTCTTCCATTCATTTCCAAGGTGACTTTTCTTGTATGATTTGTCTGCCCACCTTTGATTTCTTCTGTGTCTTCAATTTTTGACCAGCTCCTATACCACGTGATTTCCACATGTTGAAGAAATGAAAGAAGAGCCTCTACGATCTAATTCGGGGAGTTCTGTGAGCCACAATGATGACTGAAGGGTTGAGAGCTCAATAGTTGGGAATTATTTAGCTTATTTAGTTATTAGTTAGTTTTAGTTTTTAGTTGGTTAGTTATTTGTTAGTTGAGTATTTAGTTAGCATTTAGGGTTTAGGGTTGAAGGTTTAGGGTTTAGGGTTTTTTTATTTATTTTTATTTATTTTTATTTTTTTATTTTTTTAAAAATTAAATAAATTGGTAAGTTTAGGTTTATTTAGTTTAGTTTTTAGTTATTTTAGTTTACTTTATTTTTTATTTTTATTTAGGTTTATTTTTTTGGATTTAAGTTTTATTTTTAATTTTTAGGTTTAGGTTCTTATTTTATTCATTTATGTTTAGGTGTTATGTTTTTATTATAGGTTTATTTTTACGTACTATTTTTTAGTTTAGGTTTAGGTTTCTTTTTAGTTTATTTTTAGTTTATTTTATTTTATTTAGTTTAGGTTTGGGTTTAGGTTTGGTTTATTTTAGGTTTAGGTTTAGTTTTTATTTATTTTAGTATAGTTTATCTTAGTTTAGGTTTATTTTATTTTATTTTAGGTTTAGGTTTTTTTTAGTTTAGGGTTTAGGTTTTATTTTTATTTATGTTAATGTTTTATTTTAGGTTTAATTTTTATGTTTAGGATTTTATTTAATTTTTATTCTATTTTATTTTAGCTTTATTTTATTTTTATTTTAGGTATATATTTTTTTTTAATTTGGTTTTTATTTTTTAGTTTAGTTTAGGTTTCTGTTTATTTTAATTTAGTTTAGTTTTTATTTTTTAGTTTAATTTTATTTTAAGTTTAGGTTCACGTTTAGATTTTAATTAATTTTTTTATTTTATTTTACATTTTTCTTTTATTTTAATTTAGGTTTACTTATTTAAATTTTATTTAGTTTAGGTTTACATTTCTATCTTTTTAGGGTTTAAGGTTTAGGGTTTAGGTTTTTATTTTATGTTTATTTTTATGTTTTATTTTTTAGTTTAGGTTTAGGTTTATTTTTAGTTTATCTTATTTTATTTAATTTAGGGTTTAGGTTTTGCTTATTTCAGGTTTAGGTTTAGGTTTTATTTATTATAGTTTAGTTTATTTTAGTTTTGGTTTAGGTTTATTTGATTTTATTTATTTTATTTCTATTTAAGGTTTAGTTTTTATTTTTAGTTTAGGGTTTGGGTTTTATTTTATATTTTTAGGTTTGTTTTTTAAGTGTAAGTTTTTATTTAGTTATTATTTTATTTTATTTTAGGTTTATTTTAGTTATATTTTATGTTTAATTTTTATTTTATTTAGGTTTTTTATTCTTAGGTTTATTTTATTATTTATTTAATTTAGGTTATTATTTATTTTATTTTAGTTTATTTTTATTTATTTGATTTTATTTTATTTTTAGGTTTAAGTTTAGGTTTTTAATTTATTTTATATTTCTATTTTATTTAGGTTTAGGTATATTTATTTATTATTTATTTAGGTTTTATTAACTTTAGCTTTAGGTTTTTTAGGTTTTTAGGTTTTTAGGGTTTAGTGTTTAGGGTTTAGGATTTAGGGAGGGTTTGGGTTGGGAGGGTAGGGTTTAGTTTATGGCCCAGTTCTGGGTGGCTAGTATGGGGTTTATGATTTAGGATCTTTAGGGCCTGTGGAGTGGTCAAGGTGTAAGTTTAGTTTTTAGTGGGAAGTTTAGAGGGTTGGGGTTTTAGTGGGCCTGGAAGGGAAGGCCCAGGGTCAGGGTATTAATTATTATTTTATTTTGATAGTTTAAGCCCAGGGTTTAGGGAGTTTAGGTTTTAGGTTTAGATGATTTAGGTAGGTTTAGGGTCAGGTAGGGTGGGGCCCAGGGCCTAAATTAGTGAGTTTATTTTACTATCATTTTTTAGGTTTAAGTTTAGGGTGTTTTGTGGTTTAGGAGGAGGTAGGTCAGTCAGGTTTAGGTAGTGGCTGGGGAACTGGGTGATGAGAGTGGAGTCAGGGTCAAGGGCCTCTGTCAGAGGGCCCATAACCCATGGCCCAGGGTTTATGGCTATGCCTCAGATTTAGGGTTTTAAGGATGGCCTGGTGTATTTAGAGTTAGGGTCTGGGGTTTATGGTCTGGAACAGGGTGGTTTCAGGTTAGAGGCCTGGGGAGGGTAAGTGGCTCAGTTTAGGGTTAGGATCTTAGGTTTAGTGGACTGGTTTATGGTTAAGGTTTTAAGTCCAGTTTAAGGGTGGTGATTTTTAGCTTTAGTTTATGGTTTGGGGTAGGTCCAGTTTATGGTATTTATATGGTTTTAGGTTTATTTGGGGTTTAGGTTAAAGGTATAGGGATTATGATTTTGGGTTTGGGGTTTAGGGTTTTTGGATTTAGAGTTTACAGTTAGGGTTTTTTATTTTTTTAATTTTTTAGGGTTTAGGATTTAAGGTTTAGGTTTTTGTTTTGGTTTATTTTTAATTTAAGTAAAGTAGTAGCTTTAGGTATTTTTAGTTGATTTTAAGGGTTTAGGGTTAGCTTATGGTTTAGGGTTTTAAAAAATTAAGTAACTCTATAAGTTTTGGTTTATTTAGTATATTTAGTTTATTTTTTATTTATTTTAGTTTATTTTATTTTTTATTTTTCTTTATGATTATTTTTTAATTTTATTTAGTTTAATTAATTTATTTTATTTTTATTTATTTTAGTTTAAGTTTTTATTTTAGTTATATTTTAGGTTCAGGTTTAGGTTTAAGTTTAGGTTTTAATATAGATTTTTATTTTATTTTATTATATTATTTAATATAGGCTTTTATTTTCTTATTTATTTTATTTTTAGATTTTATTAAGTTTAGGTTTAGGGTTTAGGGTTTAAGGTCTTAGTGTTTAGGGTTTTTGGATTTAAGGTTTATGACTGTGGTTTATGTTTAGGGTTCAGGGTTTAGTGTTTATGCTTTAGTGTTTAGGGTTTTTAGGTTTTGTGTTATGGGTTTAGTAAGTGCTGGGTAAGGTTTAGAGAAGGTTTAGGGTTTAGGGCTTAGGGATTAAGGTTCATATTTTAAGGTTTTAGGTTTAGGGTTTAGGGTTTAGAGTTAGTTTTTAGGTTTATTATTTATGGTTTTAGGTTTAGGGTAAAGGATTTTGGTTTAGGTTTTATTTATTTTAATTTAATTTATTTTAGTTTAGGTTTAATTTTATTTTATTTTGTTTATTTTAAGGTTAGGTTTTTTTATTTTAATATTTAGGTTTTATTTTTAAATTTAGTCTTAGGTTTTCTTTTTAGGTTTATTGGTTTTAGATTTTATTTATTTTTTTATTTTATCTTTTAGGTTTATCTTATTTTATTGGTTTAGGTTTTAATTTTTTAGTTTAATTTTATTTTATTTTATTTTTGGTTTTAGGTTTAGGCTATTTTGGTTTTAGTTTAGGATTTTATTATATTTTATTTTTTATTTTATTTAGGTTTAAGTTTTTTTATTTATTTTATTTTAAGGTTTTATTTAGCTTAGGTTTGAGTTTTTAGGTTTTTAGGGTTTAGGGATTAGGGTTTAGGGTTTAGGGTTTAAGGTTGTAGGTTATAGGTTTTAGGGTTTAGGGTTTAGGGTTTAAAGTTTAGGGTTTAGGGTTTTAGGGTTTTGGGTTTTGGGTTTTGGGTTTAGGGTTGTAGGTTTAGGGTTTATGGTTTAGGGTTTAGGGTTAAGTTTTTTTTATTATTTTACTTTCATTTTTATTTGTAGGGTTTAGGTTTATATTTTAGGTTTAGGGTTTCGAGTTTTTGGTTTTTTTAATAGAGAACAAATTCAGATTCAACATTTCTTCTTCTCAATTTCATCAAACAAGTAACACACAAAGTTTTCTAAGACACAAGCGATAACATAGATAAAAAATGTGCACGCATTGAGCAAATTAAAAACCTTAGATGACTAAAATTATCTATATTGTAAAGATAGTTCCATAAGTAGCAGATCAGATCGGTTGTTCTTGATTTTCTCCAGTTCCCATCTGAACCACCTCGGCCTCTCGAGTAGTGGAATCCACCATCATACCTCTGATCTCTCCCTCTACCACAACCACAGCTGTGAACTTCATCGTTCCTCCTGCCTCCATAACCACCACACCTCTCACCACCACTTCCATATCCACCAGCACCTCCGACTTCCCCTCCACCATCAAATCTAGACTAAGCCTTGTTGACGGTGATGTTCCTATCATCAAGGTTCTGCCCATTCTTAGGGTTTATGCTTAAGTTTAGGTTTATTAGGTTTTAGAGTTTAGGTTTATTTTTAAAATTATTTCGTTACTTTAGGTTTAGGTTTAGGGGCTGGGGTTTAAGGTTTAGGGTTTAGGGTTAGGGTTTAGGTTTTAGGGTTTAGAGTTTAGGGTTTGAGGTTTATGCTCTTAAGGTTTAGGGTTTAGGGTTAGGGTTTAGGGTTTAGGCTTTATGATTTACAATTTAGGGTTTAGGGTTTTTAAGGGTTTAGGGTATAAGGTTGTAACTTTAGTGTCATAGGTTTAGGGTTTAGGGTTAGTTTTTGGGTTTAAGATTTAGGGTTTAGGGTTTAGGATTAATGGTTTAGGATTTTATTTTTTTTAAAATTAACATAATTTATATTTATTTTATTTTTATTTATTTTATTTATTATATTTTATTTTTATTTTAGCTTATTTTTTACTATTTAGTTTAGTTTATTTATTTTAGGTTTTATTTTAGTTTAGGTTTTATTTTAATTTATTTTGAGGTTTAGGTTTAGGTTTAGGTTTATTTTAGTTGAGTTTATTTTATTTTATCTTTAGGTTTAGGTTTATAGGTTTGTAGGGTTTAGGGGGAAGGTTTATGGTTATTTAGTGTGGAGGTAGTTTAGGGTGAGTTGGGGTTTGGTTAGGTTTGGGTTTAGGGTTTAGTGGAGTTTAGGGTTTATGCTTTAGGGTTTTAGGGTTTGTGGTTAGTCAGTGTTTAGGCTTTAGGGTTTGGGTTTGTCCATAATTTATGGTTCAGGATTAGGGTTTAGTTTAAGATTTAGGGTTTATGGTTTATTTTATTTATTTATTTTAGTTTATTTTATTTATTTCATTTAAGTTTATTTTATTTTATTTTACTTTAATTTATTTATTTTAGTTTGTGTTTTTTTTGTTTATTCTTTAGGTTTAAATTTAAGTTTATTTTTTAGTTAAGTTTTGCTTTTATTTTATTTTTAAGGTTTAGGTTTTATTTTTTATTTTAAGGTTTAGTTTAGGTTTTAATTTATTTTTTTTAAGGTTTAGGTTTTAGGTTTTATCTTAGTTTATTTTAGGTTTTATTTAGTTTAGGTTTAGGTTTTTTTAAATTATTTTATTTTATTTAGTCTAGGTTTAGTTTATTTTATGTTTATGTTTAGGTTTAATTTATTTTAGTTTTGTTTATTTTAGTTTAAGTTTAGGTTTATTTTAGTTTGTTTATTTTATTTTTCTTTTAAGTTTAAGCTTTTTTTACTTTACTATATTGGTTTTATTTTTTAATTATTTTTAAGTTTAGGTTTTTATTTAGTTTTTTTTTTGATTTTATGTTTAATTTATTTTTATTTTACCTTTAGTTTTAGTTTTATTTAGGTAATTAATTCTTAGGTTTAATTAATTTTTAAATTTAAATTAGGTTGTTATTTATTTTTATTAGTTTATGTTAGGTTTTTTCCAGGTTTAGGTATAGGTTTTAGTTTAGGTCTTTATTTTATTTTATTTTTTTATTTTAAATAGGTTTAAGCTTTTTTATATATTTTATTTTTAGGTTTTATTTAGTTTAGGCTTAGCTTTTTAGGTTTTTAGGGTTTTGGGTCTAGGGTTTAGAGTTTGAGGGTTTGGGGTTTTTTAAAATTAAGTAAACTGCTAGGTTTATGTTTATGTAGTTTATTTTTTGGGTTTTGGGTTTAGGGTTGTAGGTTTAGCGTTTAGGATTTAGGGTTTAGGGTTTAGGGTTTAGGGTTTAGGGTTAAGGTTTTTTTATTATTTTACTTTCATTTTTATTTGTAGGGTTTAGGTTTATATTTTAGGTTTTTTTGAAGTTTTGGTTTTTTAATAGAGATCAAATTCAGATTCAACATTTCTTCTTCTCGATTTCATCAAACAAGTAATACACAAAGTTTTCTAAGACACAAGCGACAACATAGATAAAAAATGTGCACGCATTGAGCAAATCAAAAACCTTAGATGACTAAAATCATTTATTTTGTAAAGATAGTTCCATAACTAGCAGATCAGATCGGTTGTTCTTCAATTTCTCCAGTTCCCATCTGAACCACCTCGGCCTCTCGAGTAGTGGAATCCACCATCATATCTCTGATCTCTCCCTCTACCATAACCACAGGTGTAAACTTCATCGTTCCTCCTGCCTCCATAAACACCACACCTCTCACCACCACTTCCATATCCACCAGCACCTCCGACTTCCCCTCCACCATCAAATCTAGACTAAGCCTTGTTGACGGTGATGTTCCTATCATCAAGGTTCTGCCCATTCTTAGGGTTTATTAGGTTTTAGAGTTTAGGTTTATTTTTAAAATTATTTAGTTACTTTAGGTTTAGGTTAGGGGCTAGGGTTTAGGGTTTAAGATTTACGGTTTAGGGTTAGGGTTTAGGTTTTAGGGTTTAAAGTTTAGGATTTGAGGTTTATCCTCTTAAGGTTTAGGGTTTAGGGTTTAGGGTTTAGGGTTTAGGCTTTATGCTTTACAATTTAGGGTTTAGGGTTTTTAAGGGTTTAGGGTATAAGGTTGTAACTTTAGTGTCATAGGTTTAGGGTTTAGGGTTTAGGGTTTAGGGTTAGTTTTTGGGTTTAAGATTTAGGGTTTACATTTTAGGATTAATGGTATAGGGTTTTTTTATTTTTTTTAAAAGGTTAAGTGAACTAATATATTTATATTTTTTTAGTTTACTTACTTTTATTTTACTTTATTTTATTTTATTATTTTTATTTTATTTTATTTTATTTTTTATATAATTAGTTTAGTTTATATTTTAGGTTTTATCTTAGTTTAGGTTTTATTTTAGTTTTATTTTAGGTAGTTTAGGTTTAGGTTTTTTAGTTGAGTTTATTTTATTTTTTTATTTTAGTTTAGGTTTATGTTTTAGGGTTAGGGTCAGGCTTTAAGGTGATGGTTGAGGGTCAAGGTTTAGGGTAGGGTGAGTTTAGGGTAGGGTGGGCTCAGGGCCTAGGGTCAGGGTCAGGTTTAGGGTTGGGTAGGGTTTAGGGCTTTAAGATTTAGGGGCTCAGGGTAGGGTGAGTTTAGGGTTTAGGCTTTTGGGTTTGGGTTTAGGGCCTTTAGGGTTTAGGGTAGTTAGGATTAGCTTAGGGTTTAAGATTTAGCTTTAGTTATCTTTTATTTATTTTAGTTTATTTTATTTTATTTATTTTCATTTATGTTTATTTTTTGTTTTTATTTACTTTAATTTATTTATTTTAGTTTGTGTTTTTTTTGTTTATTCTTTAGGTTTAAGTTTAAGTTTATTTTTTAGTTAAGTTTTACTTTTATTTTATTTTTAAGGTTTAGGTTTTATTTTTTATTTTAAGGTTTAGGTTTAGGTTTTTAATTTATTTTTTTAAGGTTTAGGTTTTAGGTTTTTATCTTAGGTTAATTCTTAAGTTTTATTTTTTAGTTTAGGTTTTGGTTTTTTTTAAATTATTTTATTTTATTTAGTCTAGGTTTAGGTTTAGGTTTAGTTTATTTTATGTTTATGTTTAGTTTAATTTTTTATTTTAGTTTTATTTTTTAGTTTAAGTTTAGGTTTATTTTATTTTGTTTATTTATTTTTTTCTTTAAGTTTAAGATTTTTTTATTTTACTATATTGGTTTTATTTTTTAATTATTTTTAAGTTTAGGTTTTTATTTAGTTTTTATTTTTTTTATTTTAAGTTTAATTTATTTTTATTTTATGTTTAGTTTTAGTTTTATTTAGGTAATTAATTCTTAAGTTTAATTAATTTTTAAATTTAAATTAAGTTGTTATTTATTTTATTTATATTTATTTTTATTAGTTTATGTTAGGTTTTTTTCAGGTTTAGGTATAGGTTTTAGTTTAGGTCTTTATTTTATTTTATTTTTTTATTTTAAATATGTTTAAGCTTTTTTATATATTTTATTTTTAGGTTTTATTTAGTTTAGGCTTAGCTTTTTAGGTTTTCAGGGTTTTGGGTTTAGGGTTTAGGGTTAGAGGGTTTAGGGTTTTTTTAAATTAAATAAACCGCTAGGTTTATTTTTATTTAGTTTATTTTTTTACTTATTTTAGTTGATTTTATATTTACTTTTTATTTAGGTTAATTTTTTTATATTTAGTTTAGTTGGTTTATTTTGGGTTTATTTATTTATTTTTTTGATTTTTTATTTTAATTTATTTTTTAGGTTTAGGTTTTGGTTTATTTTTATTTTTTAGATGAGTTTTATTTTTAATATATTTTTATGGTTTAGGTTTAATTTTTTATTTTTAGGTTTAAGTATAGATTTTTATTTTATTTTTTGGTTTAGGTTTTAGGTTTTTATTTTTGGGGTTTTATTTTTTTGTTTATCTTTAGGTTTACTTTTAGTTTATTTTATTTAGTTTAGGTTTAGGTTTAGGTTTAGTTTATTTGATGTTTATGTTTAGGTTTTTACATTTAGTTTTTATTTTATTTAGGTTTTATTTTGAGGTTTATTTTATTTTAAGTTTAGTTTAGGTTTTTTTACTTATTTTGTTTAGTTTTATTAGTTTATTTTATTTTGATTTTAGGTTTGGTAGGTTTTAGTTTAGGTTTTATTTTATGTTATTTTTATTTTATTTATATTTTTTTTCTATATTATTTATTTAGGTTTAGGGTTTTAACATTATGGATATATTTAGTGGTTTGTTTGGGTTTAGGTTTGGGGTTTTTTAGGTTTGGGGTGGTTAGTTTTTAGGGTTTAGGTTTAGGGTTTGGGTTTAGGGTTTAGTAGGGTAGCTTGAGTTTAGTGTTTTTTTTTTTGCAAACCAAGTTTTGTGCCTGGATTATTTTAGTTTATTTAGTTTATTTTATTTTATTTATATAGTTTAGTTTATTTATTTTAGATTTATTTAATTTTGTTTATCTTTTAGGTTTAGGTTTATGTTTTTGTTTATTTTTTAGTTGAGTTTTATTTTTATTTTATTTTAGAGGTTTAGGTTTTATTTTTTATTTTTAGGTTTAGGTTTAGGTTATTATTTTATTTTTTTATGTTTAGGTTTGAGATTTTTAATTTTGGTTTACTTTTAGGTTTTATTTTTTAGTTTTGGTTTAGGTTTATTTTTAGTTTATTTTATTTAATTTAGTTTAGGGTTAGGTTTAGGTTTAGTTTACAGTAGGTCTAGGTTTAGTTTTCATTTATTTTAGTTTTGTTAATTTTTGTTCAGGTTTAGGTTTTTTTTATTTTGATTGATTTATTTTTTACTTTAGGTTTAAGTTTTTTTTAGTTTATGGTTTAGGTTTTTTTATATTAATTTTTAGGATTATTTTTTAGGTATAGGTTTTTTCTAGTTTTTATTTTAGGTTTATTTTATTATTTCACATTTAGTTTTTATTTTATTTAATTTTTTATTCTTAGGTTTATTTTATTTTTTTAGTTCAGTTTAGGTTATTATTATTTTTAGTTTAGTTTATTTTTATTAGTTTTATTTTATTTTTTTAGTTTAGGTTTAGTTTAGGTTATTATTTTATTTATTTTATTTAGGTTTTTTTTATTATTATATGCACATTTAGTTTAGTTTAGTTTAGAGGTTTAGTGTTTAGGGTTTAAGGTAGGTAGGTTTAGGCTCAGTTTAGGGTCAGGGTGTAGGTTTTTAGGTTTAGGTAAGCTTTAGGGTTTAGGGTTTAGGGTAGTAAGTTAGGGTTTAGTCTTTAGGTTTGTATAGGGTTTATGGCTTTTTAGCCCATTGGAGTTAGGGGGTAGGTTTAGGTTTATATTAGGTCAGTTAATTATTTTTTTTAAAGCTTATTAATTTAGTTTTAGGCTCAGTTAGGTCAGTAGTTTTTTAGATTTATCAGTGGTTTATGGTTTAGAGTTTATTTTTATAGGTTTAGGGTTAAGTTTATTTAAGTTTATGGTTAGTAGGTTTTTTAGTTTTTTATTTGGGTTTAGGTTAATTTAGTGTTTAAGGTTTTATTTGGGTTTAGGGCTTAAGTATGGTTTAGGGTTTTGGGTTAGGTTTGAGGTTTAGGGTCCAGGTTATTTAGGTTTTGGTTTTAGTTTAGAGTTTAGGTTTTAGTTATTAGGTTTAGGTTTAATTTTTGGTTTTAATTTTAGGTTTAGGTTTAGTTTATGATTTGGGTTTTTTAGGGTTTAGGGTTTAGGTTTTATGGTTTAGGTTTTTTTTTGGTTTAGGGTTTAGGGTTTACTATTTTTTTAGGTTTAGGTTTTTTAGGGTTGTTATTAAGATTTTTAGTTTTTTTTAACAGAGAATAAATTCAGATTCAACAGTTCTTTTATTTCTCTAGTTCCCTTTGGAACTACCATGGCCTCTTAAGCAGTGGGATCCACTATCATATCCTCGATCTCTCCCTCCGCCACCATCATGGCTGTAACCTCCATCGTTCCTCTTACCTCCATGACCACTGCTCCAACCACCTTGCCCATATCCAGCATCACCTCCAGATCCCCCACCACCACTGTGTTATGTTATGCCTCCGCCTTAGCCACCACCGCCAGATCTAGACGGAGCATGGTTGACGGTAATGTTCTTATCATCAAGATTTTGCCCATTCTTAGGGTTTAGGATTAGGTTTAGGGTTATTTTTTAGTTTATTTAGTTACTTTAGGTTTAGGGTTTAGAGTTTAGGGTTTAGGGTTTAGTGTTTAGGGTTTAGGGTTTAGGTTTAGGATTTAGGGTTTAAGGTTTAGGGTTTAGGGTCTAGAGATTTAGGGTTTAGGGTCACTCATTTTAGGTTTCTGGGTTTAGGGTTTAGGGTTTAGGGTTTAGTATTTTGGGTTTAGGGTTTCTTTTTTAAAATTAAATAAACCGATAAGTTTAGGCTTATTTAGTTTATTTTTTATTTATTTTAGTTTATTTATTTTTGATTTTTATTTAGTTTAGTATATTTAATTTTAGTTTATTTATTTTAGTTTAGGTTTTTTATTTTAGTTTATTTTTAGGAAGTTTAGATTATTTTTAGTTGAGATCCATTTTACATTATTTTAGTTTTGGTTTTATTTTAATTTAAGGTTTAGGTTTATTTTATTTATTTTTTTTAGGTTTAGGTTTTAGGTTTTTTATTTTAAGTTTATTTTAGGTTTTATTTTAGTTAGGTTTAGGTTTATTTTAGTTTATATTTAGTTTAGGTTTAGGTTTAGTTTATTTTAGGCTTAGTTTAGTTTTATTTATTTTAGTTTAGTTTTTTTGTTATTTATTTTATTTTTTTATTTTGGTTTAGGTTTTAGTTTAGGGTTTATGTTTTATTTTAGGTTTTATTTTATTTAGTTTTTTATTTTATTTTTAAGTTCATTTATTTTTATTTTACATTTAGTCTTTATTTTATTTGTTTTTATTCTAAGGTTTATTTTTTTTTAGTTTATTTTAGGTTTTATTTATTTTATTTTATTATATTTAGGTTTAGGCTTTAGGTTTTAGTTTAAGTTTTAATTTTATTTTTTTTTAATTATTTAGATTTAGTTTTTATATTTAATTTTAGGTTTTATTTAATGTAGGTTTATTTAGGTTGAGGGCTCAGGTGCTTCCTTAGGGCTCAGTGGTATGGTCTTAGGGTTTCTGAGTCTAGTGCCTTTGTAGGATTTGTGGTTTACCCATCTAGGGCCCAGGCTCAGAGCCTTGGCTCAGTGGCCCAGGTTTAGGTGTGGATTTTAGGATCAGTTTTTTAAAGTTACAAACCAAGAGTTTAGTTTATTTTAGTTTTAATTTATTTATTTTATTATTATTTTTTATTTATTTAGCATAGTTTTTTTTTAAGTTTAGTTTTAGTTTGAGTTTATTTAGAGTTTTATTTTTATTTCATTCTTTAATTTTTTTAAGTTTATGTTTTAGGTATTTATTTTAGATTTACTTTTAGGTTTTATTTTTCAGTGTAGGTTTAGGTTTATTTTTAGTTTATTTTATTTTATTTACTTTAGGTTTAGGTTTAGGTTTACGTTATATTTATTTTAGTTAAGTTTATTTTAGTTTAGGTTTAGGTTTATTTTATTTTATTCATTTTATTTTTATTTTTGGTTTAGGTTTTTTATTTTAGTTTAGGGTTTAAGTTTTATTTTTATTTATTAGGGTTTAGGTTTTATTTTATTTTTATTTTATGTTTAATTTTTATTTTATTTATGTTTTTTATTCTTAAGTTTATTTAATTTTTTAGTTTAGTTAAGGTTTTTATTTATTTTATTTTGCTTTATTTTTATTAGTTGATTTTATTTTATTTTTAGGTTTTGGTTTAGGTTTTAGTATAGGTTTTTATTATATTTTATTTTTTAATTTTATTTAGGTTAAGGATTTTTTATATATTTAATTTTTAGATTTTATTTATTTTAAGTTTAGGTTTTTAGAGTTTTAGGGTTTAGGGTTTAGGGTTTAGGGCTTAAGGTTTAGGGTTTTACGGTTTAAGGTTCAGGGTCAAGGTTTAAGGTTTAGGGTTTAGCGTTTAGGGTTTAGTTCTTCGGCTTTAGGATTTAGGGTTTACGGTTTAGGGTTTAGGGTTAGCTTAGGGTTGAGGGTTTTTTTTTTAAAATTAATAAACTGTTAGGTTTAGGTTTATATAATTTATTTTTTATTTTTTATTTTTATTTAGGTTTATTTTAGATTTTCATTTAGTTTAGTTGATTTATTTTGGTTTTATTTATTTTTGTTTAGATTTTTTGTTTTAGTTTATTTTTGAGGTTTAGGTTTAGGTTTATGTTTATTTTTTAGTTGACTTTTATTTTTAATTTATTTTATGGTTTAGTTTTAATTTTTTCTTTTTAGGTTTAGGTATAGGTTTTTATTTTATTTTTTGGTTTAGGTTTTAGGTTTTTATTTTTGGTTTACTTTGAGGTCTTATTTTTTAGTTTATATTTAGGTTTACTTTTAGTTTATTTTATTTTGTTTAGGTTTAGGTATAGGTTTAGTTTATTTTAGGTTTATGTTTAGGTTTTTTTAGTTTAGTTTTATTTTAGTTTATGTTTAGGTTTATTTAATTTTTTTATTTTATTTTTACTTTAGGTTTATGTATTTGTTTTAAATTAGGGTTTAGATTTTATTTTTTATTTATTTTTAGGTTTATTTTTTAGGTTTAAGTTTTTATTTAATTTTTATTTTATATTATTTTAGGATTATTTTTTTACGTTTAGTTTTTATTTTATTTAGGTTTTTTATTCTCAAGTTTATTTTATTTTTTAGTTTAGTTTTGGTTTTTACTTATTTTATTTTAATTTAGTTTTATTAGTTTATTTTACTTTAATTTTAGGTTTAGGTTTAGGTTTTTATTTTTTATTATTTTTTTATTTTATTTAGGTTTAGGTTTTTCTATTTGTTTTATTTAGTTTAGGTTTAGGTTTTTAACTTTTAGGGTTTATAGCTTAGGATTTTAGGGTTTAAGGTTTAGGGTAGGTTTTAGGGTTTCAGGTTTGAGTTTAGTGTTTAAGCTTTAAGTTTTAGGGTTATTAAGGTTTAGGGTTTAGGGTTTAGGGTTTAGTGTGTAGGCTTTAGTGTTTAGGGTTTTTAGGGTTTAGGGTTTAGGGTTTAGGGTTAGCTTAGGGTTTAGTGTTTTTTTAAAAAAAATTAAGTAAGCCTTTAAGTTTAAGTTAATTTAGTTTATTTCATTTATTTTATTTTTTTATTTAGTTTAGTTTATTTATTTTAGGTTTATTTATTTTAGTTTATCTTTTAGGTTTAGGTTTAGGTTTATGTATATTTTTTAGTTGAGTTTTATTTTTATTTTATTTTACAGGATTACGTTTTATTTTTTATTTTTAGGTTTAGGTTTACGTTGTTATTTTATTTTTTTAGGTTTAGGTTTTAGATTTTTATATTAGATTTTATTTTTTAGTTTTGGTTTAGGTGTATGTTTAGTCTATTTTATTTAATTTAGTATAGGGATAGGTTTATGTTTAGTTTATTATAGGTTTAGGTTTAGTTTTTATTTATTTTAGTTTAGTTTATTTTTATTTAGGTTTAGATTTTTTTATTTTATTTATTTTATTTTTTACTATAGGTTTAGGTTTTTTTTAGTTTGGTTTAGGTTTTTTTATTATTAATTTTTAGGTTTATTTTTTAGGTATAGGTATTTTTTAGTTTTTATTTGATTTTATTTTATATTTATTTTAGGTTTATTTTTTTATTTCATGTTTAGTTTTTATTTTATTTAGTTTTTTAGTCTTAGGTTTATTTTATTTTTTTAGTTTAGTTTAGGTTATTATTATTTTTTATTTAGTTTATTTTTATTAGTTTATTTTAATTTATTTTTAGGTTTAGGTTTAGGTTTTATTTTATTTTATTTATTTTACTTTATTTAGGTTTAGGTTTTTTTATTTATTTCATTAATATGTATTATTTAGTTTAGGTTTAGGTTTAGGTTTTAGGTTTTAGTGTTTAGGGTTTAAGGTTTAGGGTTTAGGGTTTTAGTGTTTAGGGTTTTGGGTTAGGGTTTAGTGTTAGGGTTTAGTGTTTAGTGTTTATTGTTTAGGCTTTAGGGTTTAAGGCTTTTTAGGTTTTTAGGATTTAGGGTTAAGGGTTTGAGTGTTTAGGGTTTAGGGTTAGGGTTTAGGATTAAGGTTTAGTGTTTAGTGTTCAGTGTTTAGGCATTAGGGTTTATGGCTTTTAGAGTTTTTAGGGTTTAGGGTTTAGGTCAGTTTAAGGTTATTTAAGGTTTATGGTTTGGTTTAGTTTTTTAGGTTTAGTTTTTAGGGTTTAGGGCTTAGGGTTTTAGGGTTTTGGGTGGTAGGTTTAGATTTTTTGGTTTAGTTCTAGGTTTAGGTTTTGGTTTAGGTTTTTGTTTAGGTTTTTATTTTATTTTATTTTATTTTGGTTTAGATTTTCTATATTGATTTAATTTTTAGGTTTTACTTAGTTTAGGTTTTTGGTTTTGGGTTAGGGTTGGGTTGTGGTTTAGGGTTTAGGTTTAGGATTGAGATTTAGGGTATTTTTAGGTTTAGGTTTAGGTTTAGGTTTAGGTTTTTAGGGTTTAGGTTTAGTTTAGGGTTTGTTTAGGTTTAGGGTTTAGGGTTTAAGGTTTATGGCTTAGGGTTTTAGGGTTTTGGGTGGTAGGTTTAGGTTTGTTGGTTTAGGGTGTAGAGTTTAGAGTTTTTGGGTTACTTTTAAGGTTTAAGGATTAGGGTTTGTGGTTTTTTTAAAATTAACTAAACTGGTAGGTTTAAGTTTATTTAGTTTACTTTATTTTATATTTTGATTTAGATTTCTTTTTATTTTTATTTAGTTTAGTTTATTTATTTTAGGTTTTTTATTTTAGTTTAGGTATTTTATTCTAGTTTATTTTTTATTCTTAGGTTTATTTTTTAGTTTAGTTTTAGTTTTATTTTATTTTTTAGCTATAAGTTTTATTTTTTATTTTTATCTTTAGGTTTAGGTTTTTATTTTATTTTCTTAGGTATAGGTTTTTGATTTTAATTTTAGGTTTTATTTTTTAGTTTAGGTTTAGGTTTATTTTTATATTATTAAAGGTTTAAGTTTAGGTTTTATTTATTTAGTTTTTATATATATTTTTAGTTTAGTTTTTGTTTTTAATTACTTTATTTTAGTTTATTTTTATTAGATTATTTTATTTTATTTTAGCTTGGTTTATGGTTTAGTTTGGTTTTATTTTATTTTATTTTTATTTAGGTTTATTTATTTATTTATTTATTTAGGTTTAGGTTTTTTATTTATTTTATTTTAGATTTTATTTAGTTTAGGTTTAGGTTTTAGGTGTAAGGTTTAGTTTAGTTTAGGTTAGTGGGTTTTTGGGTGGAGTTTAGGGAGGTTAGGGTGGGATGGTTTATGGTAGTATTTAGGGTTTAGGGAGGTTTAGGGTTTAGGTTTAAGGTTTGGAGTTTAGGGTTTAGGGAGGGTTTTTAAGTTTTGGGGTTTAGGGTTTAGGTTTAAGAGGTTTAATGTAGTGGTAGGGTTTAGAGTAAAACATTTAGTTAGTTTTAGTGTTTAAGTTTAGGTTTAGTAGTTTAGTTTAGGGTTTAAAGTTTAGGATTTATCATTTATGGTTTAGGGTATAGGATTTTAGGGTTTAGGGTTTCTAGTTTAGGTTTAGGGAGTTTAGGGTTTAGGGTTTAGGGTTAGGGTTTTTTTAATTTTTTTAAAATTAACTAAACTAGTAGGTTTAGGTTTATTTACTTTATTTTTATTTATTTTAGTTTATTTTATTTTCTATTTTGGCTTAGGTTTACTTTTATTTTTTTAAGTATAGTTTATTTATTCTAGGTTTATTTATTTTACTTTAGGTTTTTTATTTTAGTTTGTTTTTTAGGTTTAGGTTTATTTTTTAATTTAGTTTTATTTTTAGTTTATTTTTTTAGGTTTAGGTATTATTTTTTATTTTTGGTTTATTTTTATGTTTTTTTTAGTTTTGGTTAAGGTTTTTTTTTAGTTCATTTTATTTTATTCTGTTTAGGTTTAGGTTTAGTTTAGTTTATTTTAAGTTTGGTTTAGGTTTTATTTATTTTAGTTTAGATTGTTTTAGTGTAGGTTTAAGTTTATTTTATTTATAGTGTAAGTTTTGGTTTATTTTATTTATATTCAAGGTTTAGGTTTATTTTTAGTTTAGGTTTTAGGATTTCTTTTTTATTTATTCTTAGGTTTTATTTTTAGGATTATTATTTAAGTTTAGGTTTTTATTATTTAAGTTTAGGTTTTTATTTTATTTTATTTTTATTTTACATTTAGATTTAATTTTAGATTTTATTTTATTTTATTTTATTTTATTTTATTTTAGGTTTATTTATTTTTTTTATTTTATTTAGGTTTTTTTTTTAGTTTAGGTATTTATTTATTTTATTTTTATTTTATTTTATTTTCTTTTTTAGGTTTAGGTTTAGGTATCCATTTTATGTTTTATTTTATTTTATTTTATTTTACTTGGTTAAAGTTTATTTATTTTATTTATTGGTTTTATTTAGTTTCGTTTAGGTTTTAGCTTTTAGGGTTTAGGGCTTTGAGTTAGTTTAGAGGTTTAGGATATTTTTTTTTTTGGGTTTAGGTTTAGGTTTAGTTTAGGTTTAGGGTTTAGGTTTTTTAGGGTTTAGGTTTAGGGTTTAGGGTTTAGGTTTGGGTTTAAAGTTTAGTTTAGGGTTTTAGGTTTTGGTTTAGGGTTAGGGTTTTTTTTTTTTATTTTAGTCTATTTTTTAGGTTTAGGTTTAGGTTTTTGTTTATTTTTTAGTTTAGTTTAATTTTTATTTTATTTTTTAGGTTTAGGTTTAGGTTTTTATTTTATTTTTGTAGGTTTAGGTTTTAGGTTTTCATTTTAGGTTTATTATTAGGTTTTATTTTTGAGCTTCGGTTTAGATTTATCTTTTGTTTATTTTATTTTATTTAGTTTAGGGTTTAGATTTAGTTTATTTTAGGATTAGGTTTTATTTATTTTTGTTTAGTTTATTTTAGTTTAGCTTTAGGTTTATTTTCTTTAGTTTATTTTAGATTGTTTATTTTATTTTTATTTTAGGATTAGTTTTTGTTTTTAGTTTAGGGTTTAGATTTTATTTTTATTTATTTCTAGGTTTAGGTTTATTTTTAGTTTTAGGTTTTATTTAGTTTTTATTTTATTTTATTGTAGTTTTATTGTATTATATTTTACATTTAGTTTTTATTTTATTTAGGTATTTTTTCTTAAGTTTAATATATTTTTTAGTTTAGTTTAGGTTTTTATTTATTTTATTTTAGTTTATTTTATTTTATTTTTAGGTTTAGGTTCAAGTTTTAGTTTAGGTTTCTATTTTTTTTATTTTTTTATTTTATTTAGGTTTAGGTCTTTTTATTTATTTTATTTCTAGGTTTTATTTAGTTTTATAAGGAAACCTAGAGGGAATTTTATTGCCACAAAGGAAGGAGTATAAGGTCCTTGGGGGGATAATTCTCTTAATTACCACTCAACTACATTCACTAGAGAAAAATCCCTATCTAATACAACAAAAGCAAGGAATCTAAATAAAAGAAGTAAAAGAACAAAAAATAAATTAGAAATAGCTCCAAAAACATGACGATCAGCCAAAGCCCGCTAGTAAGATGTCTTTAAATAGTTGCACAATCCACATCTAGAATCCGAGACCTGCAAGGAACCTTTAAAAGAAACCTAAAAGCAACTAGAAATTGTAATTAGCATAGCTAGAGAAAATGAAGCTTTAGCACATAATAAAGAGCAATATAAGAAAAAATTTCTAATAAGGCTTAGGCTTAGTCACTTGCATGTTTAGGAGCAACCACAAATGCGAGCATCGGACTTCAAAGAGAATCTACGTCACATATCTATTAATAGATAGTGGAAAATCATCCCATCATAGCCCACTTACTGATGAAGGCAATCCAAAGAGTGGCAATCAACGGTTCTACAGTAAAGCTATCCCACAAATCTCTATGACTAAAGGCCACCAAGCAGAAAGGAACTAGCTTCAACAAAATCACCACAGAAATGAAAGAGTAGTTGCCAAGTATTCACTCGAAAGCAAAGCCACGGGGATAGGAAACAAACCCACGAGTCACAACCACAAGTAACATCCCAAAAAAAACAACAACCTATAACTAGCACCAAAAAACTAGCAATTCCAAACTAGATCAGTACGCCAACACTAAGTAGCCACCAGTCCAACCCAACGAATGCCAAGAAATAAAGGCGGTTAAAACCTCCATCGAGACATTATGACAACCATAGGAAAAGCGTAGCAAACCACCAAATAAAAAAACAAAGAAAACCACCAAAAGGCCAACCCTACCATCTAAGAATAGTTTAGAAAGAAAACCAAAAAGAAAACCAACCAAACTAGCCACACAACTAACCAAACTAGCAAACCCACAAGTCCACCCAACCAATTAACAAAGCAGTACATGAGACAACTCCGATAAGAAAACAACTAGTCCAAAAGGGATGCAATCCCAACATAGAGAAAGATAGGCATATGATAACCAACAGGAAGCCACAAAAAACAACCAAGAAATAAATGGTAATCACCCAACCACATAAAAAACTGCAGTCATGGAGGACCACCCAACCACCACAAGCAGGAGAGGGGGAAAATAGACCAAGGCCATAACTAGACACAAAACCACCAAAAGGCCCACAAACTCAGTGAAAATATCAACATCGACCATCAAATAATAACCACCCAAGACATTCAGGGGTGTAGTAACAGAACCCACTAGGCCAAAAAACAACAGCCAAAAAACCTTCCTAAGAAAAGAAATAGCCAGCCTAAACCAGAGACAAAACTTGGACCAACTAAGAAAAGGGAAAAACCAAAAGTATCTAGAGGCATAACCCAAAAGGAGGCCACCACAAGGTCAAGGACATGTTGAAAATGAGATCCTTACATAAAATAGTCAACCAAAGAGAACACCTCTCCAACAAAAGAGGCTGAACAACTAGCCACCACTTCAAAGAGATCTCTCAACTATAATAGCACAAACCAAACAAGAGAGTGAACCAACCAAAGGAATGCAGTAAAATGAAACTACGCACAGAGAAAAGCATGGAAAACATAAAAAATACAAAGTAATATTAATTTATAAGATAAGGTAATCCCGTGTTATCCAGATTAACCAAGCCTTTCAATTGTCTATGTAAATTAAGATGATCATAAAGAGTGAGATCATTTTACTTAGTACTTAGATTAGGATAATAATCACATTTCCTTCATGCAGTGTGAGAAAAACATGCATCTGAGGAGATCTTAAGATGAGTGAATAAATCTGCATTCCCCATCTTAGTGGAAGTAAGCATGTCAATGAGTAAGAGAGCATCAACTTCAATCTAAATTTTGAAACTTTTGTGCAAACTGCAATAAACTTTGTTTGACCATTAATTCATTGCATAGATAATAGAACAAGCTTTAAGAGGATAAGCAAAAGAACAAATAACATTACCTTTAAAACCCTAAAAATACCACACACAACCAAATGTATTCTAAGAGAGCCATCTATATTAATTTTAATAATATTTCTATGAGGTTTTATATATATAATCTTATCTTCTTTCTGAAGGAGATCTCGGTAGGTAAAGTCCCATTTTTTTGCCACAAATATCTACAATCTAAAATGTGTGTTACTAATTAAATTAGCATAAAATAATCAATTTTTCTTTGGTTCTAGCAATAATTTTTTTATGATTCATAAGAATACCATGATATTTCATCATCATCCATATGAACCAAATAAGGGTAATGGCAATTAAAACTTTGATATTAACTTTCACAAGTTTTTGGAAATAGGCTTCAAGAAGTTGATATAATGAAAGAAAGCCATTAAAATGGTTAGTATTAAAAAGAACAACATAAGAAAACCATAATTTGGAGGCAATAACACCATTGACAAAAACATGATTAACATTTTCAATATGAAAACAACAATAACATTTGGAAGGTTAATGAAAGCCTTTATCCCATAGCAAGAATTAATAAGAATGAAGTTTTTTTAGAATTCTCCAAGTAAGGAATAAGAGATAGGGATGATATTATTCTAAAGTTTAATAAATAATATAAAGAAGTATGAGCATTTCTAATATAATTCCAAGCATCTTTAAGAATAAAATCTCAATTATAAGACAGCTTAAAAAGAATTTGATCTGGCTTGTTGGAAAGGATAGGAATATCACTAAATTTATCCAAAGAGAGATAAGAATAAATTTGGTAAGTTTACTATCATTCCACTTATTATTTAGTCAAAATGAGTTAACTTTTATAGCAGTAGTAGAATGGGTAGCTAAAATAGCATCAATAGAACCACCACAAATTCAGTTGTCTTGCCAAAAGAAAAAATATCTCAAATTTATACCCCAAGATATCTATCATTTAATGGAAGCAAAGCCTTTTCTAAACTGGGGAATCACCACTTTATAAGAATAGATAAGAGCGTGCTTACATAAATTAGCCGAAGTTATCTTTTTTCTAAAATTCCACTAGAGTTTAAGTGAGAAGGCAGTAATAGCTTCACGAATAGATTTGCATCCAAGCCCAACTACAACCACGGGAGCATAAAATTTATGCCAAGAAGTTCAATGCATCTTTTAAACCAAATTATTA
This sequence comes from Cymbidium sinense, assembly GCA_021442155.1. NCBI lineage: Eukaryota > Viridiplantae > Streptophyta > Magnoliopsida > Asparagales > Orchidaceae > Cymbidium > Cymbidium sinense. The sequence continues at coordinate 1,392,890 of CM038222.1, forward strand.
GAGCCCCAAAAAATTTATTAAGGAGACAATCAATTCTATTTAAGATAGAATTAGTAGGGACAATGGCTTGAAGTATAAAGGCATCGAATTAAGAGTACTCTTAAGCAAAGTAAGCTTGCCATGAAAAGAAAGTAAGTGAAATTCCCACACTGAAATTTTATTAGAAATTTCTTTGGATAAGCTCATAAAAAAGATGGGATCTTTTTTACTTTTAAAAAGAAGAGCACTTGGATATTTAATAGGGAGTTGTTGGTGTTTAAAGTTAGTGATTCTCAAGATATGATTGATTTTGTTATTAGAAATTTTTGAGGAGGTAATTAAGCAACTCTTGCTTTCATTAATAGAAAACTTTCTCTACCAAAAATATTTAAAATTTCTTAAGTCTTTTGATATGATGAAGGGAAGCATTACAAAAGATAATGAAATCATTAGCAAAGCTAAGATGAGAAATAGGGATACCACCAAGTGTTCTAAAAGTACATGGGATTGTTATTGAATAAATCATTTAAACTACCAGAAGGTATTCCACAACAATAAACAAAGAAGGGGACAAAGGATCTCCTTATCTCAAACCATGAGAAGAAGGAAAAAAGCCTAAAGCTTCATAATTAAGAAGAATAAAAAACTAGGCATTATTAATACAATTTTTAATAAGGTTAATGAAATTATCAGAGAAATCAAATAAATGTAGGATATTTAAAAGGAAATCCCAAGAAATATTATCAAAGGCTTTAAAAATATTTAATTTAAAAGGGATGTTACCACCTCTAGAAGGAACATACAAATCATGGATAAGCTCTTGAGCAAGAAGAATGTTATCAGATATAGATCTCCCCCTAACAAAATGAGTTTGGTTGTGGGAGATAATTTTTTGAAGCAAAAAACTAAGTCAATTAGTAAAAATTTTAGAAATCAATTTATTAAAGAAAGTAGAAAGACAAATAGGTTTGAAATCACTCCAAGAATCTAGATTATCTTTTTTAGATATTAGAACAATGCAAGTGCTTGAAAAATATTTAGGGAGTGGATTACTAATAAAAAAAATCAACAATAACATCAATTAAGTCATGCTTAATAATAGGCTAACAATTTTGAAAAAATTGACTTGTGTAACCCTCCAGACTAGCAACATAATCAATGTTCATGCTATTAAGAACTTTACCATTCTCATCTTCAGTAGACAATCTAGTAAGCCAATGGTTGTAATCATTGGTAATAATAGAGGGGATCAAATGCAAATTAGAAATAGCTTCAAAAGAGTGGCTTTTATTAAGCATATTTATAAAGTGGTTAATAATAGAATCTTTAATAACATTAGTATTAGTGATCCAATCTCCATTATCACTTTTAATTTTTTGTATAGAATTTAAAGCTCTTTTTTTATTACATAAAGCACAAAAATACTTAGTATTCCTATCCCCATTAGCAATATGTTTACTAGATGTTTTTTGTCTCCACTAGGTCTCTTCCGTATTCTGATAATTAATAAGATTAACTTTTGCTTCATTCAAATCCTTGAGCTTAAAAGAATCAGTTAAAATATTATTTTCTAGATCACAAACCAAAAGTTCCATGTTTTTTTTAGTTAGCAAAAGATTTTAAAATAATGTTTGTTCCACCAAACTAGATTTTGTTTGAGCCTTTTAAACTTAACCCATAATCTATGTATACCCTAATCTAATTCGTGGTGTAAAGGGGCAATCCAATTAATGGCCATGACTTTAAGAAAATCTAGATGATGAAGCCACATATTTTGAAATATAAAAGATGATGAGGTATTTAATCTTTTAGGGTTATCTTCAACAAAAATCAAAAGGGGGACATGACCAGATAAAATTCTACTCAAATTTTCAATAGAGGTAAGAGGCCATTGATTAATCTAATGAGATTTGAAAAGAATTCTATCAAGATGTTGCCAGAGCTTAGAGTCTTACCAAGTATAATTAAAGCCTTCAAAGTCAATGTTAATAAGATTGCAATAAAGAATTATATTAGAAAATTCTTCTATAAAATGAATATTAGGAGAGCAACCACCCTTTCTTTCTGAAGAATACATAATAGTGTTGAAATCACCCCCAACTTGCCAAGGTTTGTTAACTGAAAGAGCAAAACTTCTCAAATTCTCCCAAAGAACTTTTCGACTAGCTCTATTGCAAGAAGCATATACAAAAGAGCATAGCACACAAGAAACACCAAAAGAAAAGTGAATATTAACAACTTGTTGTAGATCATCTAAATTACAACACTTAAGAAGCTATTCCAAAAGCACCAAATTTTATTACTGATGTTAGAGAAAAAATTATTGAAACCAAGCATTCTAGCAACATGATTGATTTTATCAGCATGAATAAGAGGTTCAATAATAATAAGTAAAGAGATATTGTTAATTCTGCAAAGATTTCTAATACGATTACAAATAGTGAGGGTACCAATCTCTCTAACATTCTAAATAAGAGAATTAAACATAAAGAAAATTGGAAAAGGAAATTAAAGGATAATAATAAAGAGAGAGAGAAAGAATAACAAATCCTCTCCTAAGCTAAAAATTGAAATTATACATTATTTATGTGAAGAGGATCTCTAGTAGATCCGGCAAGATTAGGAGGTTGCATCTTAGAGTTTTTAGATTTCATTTTAAAGATAGTTTGAAAATTTTTATTTTTATCTAAAGTGTCACCTTCGAATAGAGATTGATTAGGAATATTATTAATAGGATATGGATCAGCAAGAACATCTCTAATCATGACTTCCCCCTATTCAAAATTAGCATTTTATTAAAAAGTGGAATTAAAATGAAGATCAATCTTGGAATTAGGGGAAGGAGAAGAAGTTATACCAATCAAAGCACAATTACCAATGTTAAAATCAGTGTTTTGCTCAAGAATTTTAGCCACATTCAAGTTAGCATTTAAATCCTCATTCTCATCAAGTAATCGAGAAGTAGAAATTGACTCATTAGAGAGTGAATCATTTTTTCCTCTTTGAATTTGGAATTAGCCAAAATAGGCATGTTCTCATGTAAAGAAAGGTTGTTGGGAAAACCATCTTTCTCAACATTATTAGTACCTTTGTTATGATTGGAATGAGAAGCATAATCATCAATATTAGGAACATCAGATGATTCCAAAGAATCTGACCTAATATTAACATTTATGTTATTTTTAGGCATAAAAATAGTTTTAATAACTTTAACATAAGTAACTTTAGAGTTAGGATCATTCCAAAATTTCATTTTAAGATGAGGGTGAAGAACAAAACACTCCAAATTATCATGACCATATATTTTGCAATAAGAATAGAAAACCAAAAAATTTTCATATTTGAACCTTTGTAAATAGCTAAACTTTTCAGATCCAATCCAGACATCCTTGTGATGTTTTTTAGATATGTTCAACCAATATACAAGCAACAGAGGGATACGATCTCACAGCGATCAATTTGATGTTTGCTGTACGAAAAAAGCCCGATAGCAAATAAAACCTGGTGGGTAACATAATAGATTCTCATATTTGGAAGAGCTAACCACTTAGGAACAATAGGTGATTCCTTCTTTATATCAAAAAGTTGAGACCACTTCAACAAACACATTTGACAATTAAAGACAAAATAATATCTACATGAGAAAACTCATGAATAATCCAAATCATTTATAAGTTGAATCAAAATATGTCTTGGATTGATCAAGCCAACAGAGAAAGCACCCAAAAGTTTAAGGTTATGAAAAAAAAGTTCAGATCTTGTGCAAATTCGGCTATCGTAGAGTAAATTTGTCAATCAAAGTAAATTTGAAAGGTTTTGTAAGCTTTCTAACATCAAGATCTGAACACATGATCTCAGACATAACTCAAAAAAAAGTCAAAATCAGATTCACTGAGTCAAAAGAGGTAGAGCTCTTACCAAAAAGTGCTTCCTTAATGAATTTAATAGCAGAAATGACGTTGGGTTCATTAATCCCCATAAAATCGGATGCCCTGGCTGGATCATCCAAACTGAGAGATGTAAGCCATGGGTACGAGATCACCGTAGCCATATTCATAAGAGACACATCACGCAAGTAGCTAGAGATTGAAAGAAAGTACATAAATCAGCCAAGAATGATGAAGGATCCAACAAAAATGTAGGACGGGAATGCGTCGATGAAGGGGAAATGAAATCACCAGAGCACCACAGGGGATAGAGTTTTTATCTAGTTAGGCTAGGTTAGGCTAGCTTAGTTTTTTATCTTGGTTTTAATTAATTTAAGTTTAGGTTTTTAGGGTTTAGGTTTTAGGGTTTAAGGTTTTAGGGTTTAGGGTTTTAAGGATTATAGTTTAAGGTTAGGGTTTAGGGCTTAGGGTTTAGGGTTTAAGGTTTTTTTTTTAATTATTTTTATTATTTTTTTATTTTTTATTTTTTATTTTTATTTTATTAGTTTAGGTTTAGGGTTTAGGTTTAGTATTTAGACTTTAGATTTTAGGTTTAGGTTTAGGTTTAGTTTAGGTTTAGCTTTAGGGTTTAGTTTAAGTTAGGGTTTAGGGCTTTATCATTTTAGGGTTTAGGTTTAGGTTTAGTTAGTTTAGGTTTAGGGTTTAGTGAGGTTTAAGTTTTGGTTTAGGTTTAAGGTTTAGGTTTTATGGTTTTAGGGTTTTAGGTTTAAGTTTAGTTTAGTTTTAGGGTTTAGGGTTTTAGGTTTTAGTTTGGGTTTAGTTTAGATCAGGTTTAAGGTTTTAAGGTTTACGGTATAGGGTTTTAAGTTTTAGGGTTTCAGGTTTAGGGTTTAGGGTTTAGGTTTTAAGGTTTAGGGTTTAAGGTTTAGGGTTTTTAGAGTTTAGGGTTTAAGATTTAGGTATAAGGTTTTCGGTTTAGGGTCCAAGTTTTAATTCAATTTTTAGGATTTTCGGTTTTTTTTCTTAACAAAGAACAAATTCAGATTCAACATTTCTTCTTTTTGGTTTCATCAACCAAGTAACACACCAAGTTTTTTAAGACATATGTGATGACATAGATAAAAATGAGCACACATAGAGCAAATCAAAACCCTAGATAACTATCTCTATTAAAGACACATAGTTCCAAGCATGATCGAATGGGGGTTCTTTAGTTTTCTAGTTTCCATCGAACCACCTCTCGGTAGAGGATCCACCATCATATCCACGATCTCTCGCTCCACCACCACCATGATAGTAACCTCTATCACTCCGCCAAGCTTGACATCCACAATAAAAATAACCACCATCTCCATATCCACCAGCACCTCCATATCACCCACCACCTCTCTGCCTATAGCCTCACGCCTACCACCAAATCTAGACTGAGCCTGCCATCAAGGTTCTGCCATTCTTAGGGTTTAGGTTTAGGTTTATAAGGTTTTAGGGTTTAGGTTCATTTTTAATGTTTTTTAGTTACTTTAGGTTTAGGTTTAGGGTTTAGGTATTAGGGTTAGGGTTTAGGGTTTAGGGTTTAGCATTTAGGGTTCAGGGTTTTAGGGTTTATGCTTTTAAGGTTTAGGGACTAGGGTTAGGGTTTAAGGTTTAGGGTTTAGGATTTAGGGTTCTGGGTTTAAGGTTGTAAGTTTAGGGTTTAGGGTTTAGGATTTAGGGTTTATATTTTTTTATTATTTAAGTAAATTGGTATGTTTATCTTTATTTAGTATATTTGGTTTATTTTTTATTTATTTTAGTTTATTTTATTTTTTATTTTTATTTAGGTTTTTTTCTTATTTCGTTTACTTTATTTATTTTAGATTTATTTATTTTAATTTAGGTTTTTTTATTTTAGTTTATTTTTTAGGTTCAGGTTTAATTTTTAGTTGAGATTTTTTATTTTTATTTTTTAGGTTTAGGTTTTATTTTTTATTTTTAGGTTTAGGTTTAGGTTTTTATTTTATTTTTTTAGGTTTAGGTTTTACGTTTTTATTTTAGGTTTATTTTAAGTTTTATTTTTTAGTTTAGGTTTAGGTTTATTTTTAGTTTATTTTATTTTATTTAGTTTAGGTTTATTTTTAGTTTATTTTATTTTATTTTTTTTATAAGTTTAGGTTTAGGTTTTATTTATTTTAGTTTAGTTTATTTTAGTTTATGTTTAGGTTTATTTTATTTTGTTTATTTTATTTTTATTTTAGGTTTAGGTTTTGTTTTTTATTTATTTTTAAATTTTATTTTAAGGTTTATTTTATTTTTTATTTAGTTCTTATTTTAATTTTATTTTAAATTTATATTATTTTATTTTACATTTAGTTTTATTTTATTTACATCTTTTATTCTTAAGTTTATTTTATTTTTAGTTTAGTTTAGGTTTTTTTTATTTTAGTTTTTATTATTAGTTTATTTTATTTTATTTTTAGGTTTAGGTTTGATTTTAGTTTATGTTTTATTTTTTTATTTTTTTAGGTTTAAGTTTATTTATTTATTTTATTTTAAGGTTTATGTTCGATTTTAGTTTATGTTTTTATTTTTATTTTATTTAGGTTTAAGTTTATTTATTTATTTTATTTTGAGGTTTTATTTAGTTTAGGTTGAGGCTTTTAGGTTTTTAGGGTTTTATTTTTAGGGTTTTGGGTTTAGGTTTTAGGGTTTTAGGGTTTATGGTTTTAGGGTTTAGGGTTTATGGTTAGGGTTTAAGGCTTAGGGTTTAGGGTTTAGTGTTTAGGTTTTACATTTTAGGGTTTAGGGTTTAGGGTTTAGGTTAGCTTACAATCTATGGTTAGTTTAGGGTTTAAGGCTTAGGGTTTAGGGTTTGGTCTTTAGGGTTTAGGATTAGTTTAGGTTTTAGGGTTTAGGGTTTTAAGGTTTAGGGTTTAGGGATTAGGGTTTAGGGTTAGTTTAGAGTTTAGGGTTTAGGGTTAGTTTTTTGGTTTAGTGTTTAGGGTTTAAGGTTTAGGATTTATGGTTTAGGTTTTCTGATTTAAGGTTTTAAAAGAAATTTAAAGCAGTAGTTTAAGTTGTTTAATTAGTTTAGTTTATTTTTTATTTATTTTAGTTTATATTATTTTTTATTTTTTTAGGTTAATTTTATTTTTTTTAATTTAGTTTATTTATTTTAGTTTAGGTTTTTAGGGTTTAGGGTTTTAGGGCTTAGTGTTTTAAGGTTTAGGGTTAGGGTTTACGTTTTAGTGTTTTGGGTTTAGTGTTTAAGCTTTAGTTTAGGGTTAGCTTAGGGTTTATGGTTAGTTTAGGGTTTAGGGCTCAGGGTTTAGGGTTTAGGCTTTAGGCTTTAGGGTTTAAGGTTAGTTTAGGTTTTAGGGTTTAGGGTTTAGGGTTTATGGTTTATGGTTTAGAATTTAATGTTAGTTTAGGGTTTAAGATTTAGGTTTAGTTTAGGGTTTAGTGTTTAGGATTTAGGATTTAGGATTTAAGGTTTAGGGTTTTTTTTTAAATTAAGTAAACTGGTAGGTTTAGGTTTGTTTAGTTTATTTAGTTTATTTTTTCTTTATTTTAGTTTATTTTATTTTTATTTTTATTTAGGTTTATTTTTTATTTTTATTTAGTTTAATTTATTTATTTTAGTTTATTTTTTATGTTTAGGTTTAGGTTTATGTTTATATTTTTAGTTTAGTTTTATTTTTATTTTTTAAAGATTTGATTTAATTTATTTTATTTTTCGGTTTAAGTTAAGGTTTTTATTTTATTTTTTTTAGGTTTATGTTTTAGGTTTTCATTTTAAGTTTAGTTTATTTTTAGTTTAATTTATTTTATTTAGTTTAAGGTTTAGGTTTAGTTTATTTTAGGTTTAGGTTTAGGTTTTATTTATTTTTGTTTAGGTTTATGTTTATTTTATTTTGTTTGTTTTAGGTTTTGGTTTTTTTTATTTAGGGTTTAAATTTTATTTTTTATTTTATTTTTCGGTTTATATTTACTTTATTTTTATTTTATTTTAAATTTTTATTTTATTTACGTTTTTTATTATTAGGTTTATTTTATTTTTAGTTTAGTTTAGGTTCTGATTTATTTTATTTTATTTTAGTTTTTATTTTTTTATTTTATTTTATTTTAGGTTTAGGTTTAGGTTTAAGTTTAGGTTATAATTTAAGTTTTTCTTTTATTTTATTTTTATATCATATTTAGGTTTATGTTATCTTATTTATTTTATTTTTAGGTTTTATTTAGAATAGGTTTAGGTTTTTAGGGTTTACAGTTTAGGGTTTAGCATTTATGGTTTAGTGTTTATGGTTTAGGATTTGGACTTTAGGATTGTAGGTTTTAGGGTTTAGGGTTTAGTGTTTTGGATTTTTAAGGTTTAGGATTTAGGGTTTAGAGTTTACGGTTTAGGTTTTAGTTTTAGGGTTCAGGTTTTAAGGTTTTTGTTTTTTTTAACAAAGAACAAATTGAGATTCAACATTTCTTCTTTTCGATTTCATCAACCAAGTAACAAACCAAGGGAAGCGAGGTAATCAAATGACCTCCTTGAGGATTCTAGCTAAACCCTCGTGTTCCCGGGATGTCTAGACTATATACCCATTACCATTCAATCTTATATAAATCAACACATGAATGATCATTTAGGTCAAATTGGGTTAATTTGGGTCATGTTGAATGACCACTTACATGGGTGATTTTGTAGGTGGGCAGTGTCCTAGGTGCCTAGGTGGACCATTGGGAGAGTACCAAGTGTCCAAGGAAAGGAAATGACCACTTACATGGGTGATTTGTCTCATGTGATGCCCTTGACCCAAGGGTGGAATGATCATTTAGCATTAGATTTGATTTTGGCGGATTTGAAATGGGCCAAAAGTGGGTTAGCCCAAATTTCAAGTCAATTGGAGTTGATTTTATTATGTTTGGCTCAATTTGACTCCTTTAGGTTAAATTGGATTAGTTTGGGTCAAGTTGACTAATTGGTCAAATTGGGTCAAACCAAGTTCATATGATCATTAGGGATGTTTTGGTTCAATTGGTTTGGCTTAGTTTGGCTTAGATTTGATTTTAGCTCATTTGAATTCATTTGGGTCAAATGGGATAAGTTCACCAATTTGACTAAATTGGCCAAATTAGCTAGGGTTGGGTATTGGTTTGGCTTTATTTGACCAATTAAAAATGATTGTAGGCTTTGGTTTCAATTAATTTGAACTTGGTTTTGATTTAGGCCAACTTGAACCTTTATGCCAATTTAGGCTAAGTAGGTCAATTGGGTTCAATTGGGTCCAATCATGGCTTTGGTCAAGTTCAATTCAATTTGGAATGAGCTTGAGCCATTGGTTGTCAATCAATTTGATTTATATTTTGATTTGATCCAATTTGGTCCTTTAGGTCAATTTGGGTCAACTTGGGTCAAGAGGGCCAATTAGGTTTGGTTTGACTCAATTGAAGGTCAAGTCATATTCAAATATTGATTTTGATTTGGTATGAATAAATAGTTTCAAGGGATTTGGCATAGGTTGCATTTGGCTAGTTTGGGTTCATATGGGTTAAGGGGTTGACTTGGTTTGATCCAATTTATGATAATAGATCAACTTAGTGTGATCAACAATCATGATGGGAAGTTTTGATGGCTTGGTTCAATCCAATTGGGGTAGGATTAGAACTTGGTTCAAAAAGGTCAGAATGGTTACTTTGGATCAAGTGGACCAATTGGGTTTAGTCAGCTTGATTTGGGTTGAGTTTGAATTAGTTTAGTTTATATATGGATTTGTGATTGATATATAAATTCAATTGCAATTGGCTTGGGTTCAAATGGATTTTGGTTCATTTGAACATTTCAAGTCAACAATGTTAAGTTTGGTTTGACTTGGGTTGATTTTGGTTTGGCTTGATGATTATAAATTTCATTTATATTTGTGAATATGATTGAAGGTATGATTGATTCATGAGAAAATTAATTGAATTTGGGTTCTGGAATGAAAGAATTTGGCTAAGTCCATGGAGTTGGGTCATGTGGCTTAGGTTTGGATTTTGATTTGGTTTGATTAAGTTTTGATGATTTAAATGTATATTTAATTTAAATTAGTAAAGATGATTGAAAAATATGATTGATTTGTGAGAAAATAAATTGAGTTTGTCTTGATTTGAATTAAGATTTGGCTAAGTCCATGGGATAGGTCATATGGCTTAGGAAGGTTTTTGATTTAATTTGATTTAGTTTTGATCATTTGAATATGGATTTGATTTATATTTAGAAAGATGATTGAAGATTGATTATGAGATAGTCAATTGATTTTGGATTGATTTGGATTAAGATTTGGCTAAGTCCATGGGATAGGTCATATGACTTAGGAAGGGTTTCAAGTTTGGATTTGATCATGGATTTAAATCATTTGGTTTTGGAATTTGGGTTTGAATTGAACTTGAGGTTCGGTTTGAGAAGGTGAACATGGATTGGATTTGGGTTGTAGGGTAGGTGGATTATCCTAATCCCTAAGGCATAAGGTAATCCTATGGTTAACCCTTTTAAGTCTTTAGGCTTAGGTTAAATGTTTACCTAATTGATATAAGTGTCTTATGAGTAGGGAAGTCTTAGTTTCTAGAAGACTCCTAAGTCTAAAATGGAAGATTGAATTTCCACTCAAGTAAGGTCAGCCTTCATAGTGTTGCCCGTAGACATAGATGATTGGAAGGCCGATGCCAAGGTTCACATTATAAACTTAGATACATTTTTCAATGCTTTGTTTAAAAGACCATGGATACATGATAACAACATAGCTCCATCCTCTCTACATCAATATATGATGTTTATGAGATGTGGGGTCATCTACTATGTCAAAGGAGATCTCAAGACATTTACAGTTCATGAGGTTGGCATATATGAGGATGCGGCTTACTACCTCCCTCAAAATCAACAAGTCTATTCTTATGAACTTGGCCAAAGTTTAAAAATAAAAGAAAAAGAAAAAGAAAAAGGAAAAGAAAAAGAAAGAAAAAAGAAAAAGAAAAAGAAAACAAAAGAGAAAATAAAAGATAATGAAAAAGAAAAAGAAAGAAAAAAAGAAGAGAAAAGAGAAAAAAAGAAAATAAAAGGGAGCAAAAATAGACTTGGAGGAGGAAGTGGAACCTAACATTAGATTCCACCCACAGTTCGTTACTCCATTCAAACATATGAGTAGGATGACTTGACCTCCCCCAGGCAGAGGAAAAGTCCAGTTCAGAGGTAGTCTCATAGGTGGAAAACCTCTTTATTACCACCTAATAGAATACATGTCACAACTACCAAGAGTACACTTGCTATCCATATAGATTTAGAATCTAGTTCATAGGATGAGTCTTATATAGTTAGCACAACAGCTAGCACTTCTCAGCAGTAGATTCTCTTGGAGGTGACACTTGAGTTAGATAGCAATGAAGATCGGGCTCCAAAGCAAAGCATAAGTGTATCCAAACCTATATGTGAAATAGTTTGGCATCAGTTGGGAGCCTTAGCTCTAACCCCACTTTCCACTCAAAAAGCTAAGAGTTTGGTAATTAAGGAAACCCTTAAGTCAACCACTGGTATAAATACTCAGAAGTTCCTTTTGGGAGCATTGTCTTCAAGTCAAGAAGTTATTGTAAAACAGGAGGATGATTCATATAAAGATTTAATAAAATTACCTTTTGATTGGTACTTGCCTTATTTTCATAATTTAGCAAAGAAAATGTTAATCTCACATACTTTGTCAAATCATAGGTCAGACTACATTGAAAGAATATGGAAGAACAAATGCAAAAGCTCTCAATCAAGACCAAGACTAGGATTCGGTATAGTGGGCCTAGTCGCTGATGACAATTTCTGCTTAGTCATCACCAATCATTTGAAATCTGATAGGTTCTTTTTAAGTCACATTAAATCATATGGTGAGCTCTGCTTAGAAACTTTAGATGATCCACATGATTTTGAAGTTAAAGATGCACCACTAGAGTTTGAAGAAGAGATCAAGTCAACCATCGATGAGCTCAATGAAGTCAACTTAAGAACTTAAGAAGATCTATACCTAACATACATCAGTTCATTATTGAATGAAATTAAAACCAATGACTTAGTTAGACTATTGACTGAGTTTAAGGACTGCTTTGCATGGAGTTATGAAGAGATGCCTGGATTGGCTACTAACGTAGTGGTCCATAAACTAGCAATAAAGCCTACTTCTAACCCTATCAAGCAAGCTCCTAGATGCATGCAATTAGACATAGAACAACAGGTCATTTCTGAAGTTAAGAAATCGATCGATGTTGGCTTCATCCGGGAAGAAAAATACCCTACCTGGTTAGCCAGCGTCATCCTAGTTAAGAAAAAGAATGGCAAAATTCACGTAAATGTTGATTTTATGGATTTAAATAAGGTATTTCTAAAAGACAAATTTCCATTACCAATCTCAAAGCTAATGGTGAACATTGCCTCATCTCATGCAGTCTTCTCTTTCATGGATGGCTCATCTGGATATAACCAAATAAAGATGGCCCCTGAAGATGAAAGAAACACTACTTTTAGAACCCTGATCAAAATCTATTGCTATAAGGTCACACCATTCAGCCATAAAAATGCCAGTGCTACATAGTAGCAAGCAATGACTCGAATCTTTGACAAACTCTTTCATCTTTGATAAACATTTGGTTCTAGCAGCCCCTATCCTGGGCAAGCCACTCATACTTTACACTACTACATTAGATGACTCCCTTGGTGATTTTTTGACCCAAGCTAATGACGAAGGGAAGGAAAACACACTCTTCTACCTCAACTGTCATCTAATCTGGCTGAGGCTAATTATCCACTCATTGAAAAGCATTTCCTAGCTTTAATCTTTACATCCCAAAAGCTACAACACTACATGCTTCCTCATAAGGTCAACTTAATCTCTAGGATCAATCCTCAGTATCTACATGGCGAGCTATCGGATGGTTGGCACGACAGTCCATGATCCTCTCATAGTTTGACATTACCATCGTACCCCACCGTGCAGTGAAAGGATAAATGCTAGCAGATTTCTCGGCAACACACCCACTTCTTCCTGACTCTCTATTTAGTGATGATCTCCCAGATGAGCAAATCATGAACTTAGGGGATACTAGCATTCACCACTGGGAGATGTACTTTGATGGTGCATCTTCTTCTCAAAGAGTAGAAGAACCACAATCTACTATTCCAGGAAAGGCATGGTAGGAATAGTTCTCTTAACTCCGGACCATGATGTGATGAGATAATCATATCATCTATCCAATCCTTGCCCTAACAATGAAGCTGAATAAGAGGCTTTAATTATCGATCTGGAGTTAGTTGTTACTCTAAGCATCCAGAACATCAACATCTTTAGAGATTCTCAACTAGTTATGAACCAAATCGTTGGGTCCTATTAGGTTATAAAGCCCAAGCTCCATCACTACCATAAGTACACCATGGAGTTATTGGCCCAAATCCCAGAGGTTACCATTTATAAGATTCCTCGATAAGAGAATGTTGTAGCATATGATTTAGCTAATCTTTTTAAGGAGTTGGCATGCTTGGAGGATGAGTCCATATCAATAAAGGTCCAAAATAGACAAGTCTTATCCCTTATTGAGATTGAACTCATAAAAGAGTACTCTCTTGAAGGAGAGGTTGCTATTTCTAAGAAAGACAAAGAGTTAGATTGGAGGCAACCATTCATGAATTACTTAAATAAAGGCAAACTACCTCAAGAGAAGTCCCAAGCCCATCAGATGAAGTAGAAAGCACTTTCCTATGCTCTTGGGGATGGTGTCTTGTACCTGTGATCTTTCGATCATACGTGGTTACATTATTTAGATAAGCATGAGGACCATAAGATCATGGCCAGTACACTCAGATTATGTGGAGCCAACCATTCGGTCCAAGATGAAACCCAAGATCAAGATGACACTACTCATCATGATGATCAAAGATTGCATGGATATGGTTAGGCAATGCCACCAATGTAAAATACATAGTGTCGTCCTACACAAACCACCCAACATTCTTCATCCTACATTGGCTTCATGGCCATTCGAGTGTTGGGGTATCGATATAGTGGGTCCGATTGATCCTCCTTTTTCCAAGGGTCATCGGTTCATCTTAGCTGCTACTGACTACTTTTCCAAATGCATGAAGGCGATTCTACTCAGAGAGGTCATAGCTCAGCATGTGCTATAATTTTTTATGAATCATCTAGTATATAGGTTCAAAGTGTCTCGACAAATTATATCTGATAATGGTACTACTTTAAAGAGCATCGAGATCAACAACTTTTCCTGGATACATAGCATAGATTGGAGATATTCTACCATCAACTACCCGAGGAAAACCACTTAGCAGAATCTTTCAACAGAACTCTCATTCAAATATTGAAGAAGAAACTCGACAATAACATGCGATAGTGGCATGAGCATTTAGTTGAAGCCTTGTGGGCCTATCGCACCACATATAGAACTCCAACTCAATTTACTCTTTTCTCCTTAGTGTATGGGTCTGAAGCCGTTCTACTATTAGAAGTCCAACACCCATCACTAAGGATAGTTGTGGGTAGCAAGATCACAACAGAGCAGAATGCCAAGTTGGGGTTAGAAGAGCTTTAAGGTTTGGAGGAGTGACATTTGCGGGCATGCCAAAACCTCTAATTTTATAAAGCTAAAATGATTCAAACTCACAACAAGTTGGTCTGTCCTAGAGCTTTTCAAGTAGGAGAGCTTATTTTAATTTTATGGAGACCAATTATTGCCCATCGTAAGATGGGAGGCATGTTTGAACCCACATGGGAAGGCTCTTTTGCCATAGAGAAGGCCTACCAAGAAGGATCTTATCATCTCATTAATCATAAGCGAGAGCACCCAATTATTCCAATCAATGGGCTCTACTTAAAGAAATATTATAAATCATGTTTGAAAATAATTATTATCAATGAAAATTCCATTTCAAATTCAATCTCATCCATATTGAAAGTATTCTTATTTGTGAATCCGTAATGTTGTGTTTAGGGTAGGTGTAAGGAACTTGAGTAGCATCTTATACTTCATTGATACAACACAAACACAAACTACACACAAACATATAAAATAAACACATATTTTATCTCAGGCTACTCTGAGTTGAGATAATGCCTCTAGTGGCACTCACTCAGTAGATGCTCTAAGTCGGGCTGACGTGCTATCCTACTAGTGTGTCACCCTAATGGTTTTCAAGCTTTGGAGGATGTTAGTTTGATATGCTTTCCTTCTTTACTTGGACACTGCACACCTCAAAGCACCTTATTAGTTTGGTAGGACTTACTGCATGGTCGGTAAGCTACCTCATGTTGGCTTCGTTTAAGAGGATGTGAGTCTACTACACTTTTTTCTTGGATTAGCCTTTGTGCACTAACTGGATCGAGTATATTTGAGGTTTGGGATAAGTCTTCTAGTTGTTCCTTCTCTCCTGACTGCTTCAAGTTTGGGTCTAGACCTTCCTCTGGGGTCCCTGCTTAGTAGTCACTCTAGGTCATATAGCATCTGCCCACTAATGATAGACTATCCAGATGATTAGTTCTGCTCAAAAAGTTATAAACCTACATGCTTTCTTTCTAGATTGATCATTGTACACTGATGGGCACCTTAGGTTGGTTGGTTAACACTATGCTGATGAATACACCACTCATGCTAACGAATACACCTAAGGTTGGTTGGTTCTCGCACTTTAGGATACACCACTCATGGTAAATGTAAGTCTGCTATGCTTTCTCCTTGAGTTGGCTACCGTACACCTATAGGATTTCTTTTTTAGGGCTTAGGATAATGCCCCTAGCAACACCTCATCTATGGGCACTATATTTGGATCACATCCTTTGCGACCCCATTTAGACACTACACAGGTTACTATCGAATTGGATAGTTCCCCTTTCCGAGAAACCACCTTTTTGGTTGGAGAATCCATTTTGTGGACATGAATATTCTTCCTTGGTCTAGTAAATCTGAGATAGGTTAAAGCTGACATAGCCCCTTCTCAGTGTGGTCCCACACACACCAACATGGTCCACATAAACATATAAACAAAATATATATTCACTTATGGATTAGGAGGACACCCCTAATAGTACCTTTACCCAAGCAAGCATCCTATCTTTAGGGAATTTTCAGCAAAACTACCTATAAGAATCACCTTACTACTCTTGAGTTGATATAAGTCCCCAGCGGCATTCACTCAATAGTCACCTCTAAGTCGGGTTTGATTTGTTGTGCTACCAACAGGTCACCCCAGTGGTTGTTCTATGCTTTAGAAGGTGTAGGTCTATTATGCCTTCTTCCTAGCACAACCATTACACACTGAAAGGCAACCCCTTAGGTTGGCTAGCTCTACCCCATGGCCAGTAGACTATCCCTTTGGATTTAGAAATCTGATGTAGGAAAAGTCTGATATAGCCCCTTCTCAGTGGGTCCATCGCACACTAACATGGTCCTTAAATTAAATCTATCAAATTTGATCGAACTCACATCCCTAACATATATGCCCTCAATTAAAAATCAAACTAAACCAAATAAACCATATCAAATCACATGAAATTAAGATAAAATTAATTCTGACTACTTTTGAGTTGACATAAATCCCAACGACATTCATTCAGTAGTCGCCCTAGGTCAGGTTTGATTTATTATGCATCCAATAGGTCACTCTACTAGTTGTTCTTCACTTTGGAAGATATAATTTTACTACGCCTTCTTTTTAGCATAACCATTGCACACCAAAAGGCAACTCCTTAGGTTGGCTAGCCCTACCCCACAACCGGTAGACTATCCCTTTCAATTTGTAAACCTGGGGTAGGTCAAGGCTAATATAGCCCCTTCTCAGTTAGTCCATCACACAATGATAGGGTCCATACATTAACTTAGATTAAATAAAATCCTATCTAATTTTCCTCAATGGAGTTATATTATATCCTTCTTCCTAGTGGTGCCCCAAATCATATATAAATAATTCAAACAAATAAATCAAATTCAAAATTAGCTCCCTAATGGAGCCAAATTAGATCAACTCCTCCAGTAGTGTCTAAATAAAATAAATCCAACTAAACTCTTATCCCTAGTGGATACATCCCCAAATAAATCTATGAAATCAAACTCAAATCCCAATCCCCAATGGATAGACCGAACCTACTTCCCTAGTGGAAGGTTCACATACCTGATCCCCAACGGACTTGAGCCCATATCTCTAGCAGATATGCCTCCACATCAATTAAAATAAAATAAATTAAAGTCAATTCGAACTTAATCCTAGTGGATTATAGATTTTTATCCCAAACAAATATTTTTTTTGCAAATCATATAATCAAATCAAATTCAAACCTTATCACCAACAGATTTTCTCTTTTATGCCCTCAACATAGAACCCTCACATGTCATGTCCAATGCATGTTTGATCCCCTAACAGATCTCCCTCTATGTCCTTGACATGGAATTCTCAACAAATCTTTTTTTTCTCTTATTCACACCTTTAATGTTGCAACCAGAAACATAACAATGTATTCATTCAAATTACTTCATCTTAACATTGTAATTAACATTTTATGATTTGTGATGGTGCAATCTCAAACTAAATGTACAATATCATGCTAAACATATTATAGAGTGAATTAACACACTATATTATATTATAATATATGATGTTATATTATAATTTTCTATAATATAATATATTGTCTAATATTACACCTCATTAGAATCACTTAAAAGGAACAAATAATAAAATTTTCTGAAAATATGAATAATATTCATTTTGGATGTAAAATTGTTATTTTTTCTATTAGAAATGGTACAAAATAGCATAATTTTGGTGTTGCTTCTTGGTGTGTGCCATGAATTTGGCCAAATTCTTCCATCTCAACCTTCAAATTAACATTTTTGTGAGTTTTTACCCAATGTATTATAACAAAAGTAAAACATACTAAAATGTTCAATAACATTTCGTAACACACGACCACACACACATATATATATATATAATTGTGTGTGTGTGTGTGTGTGTGTGTGTGTGAAGTTTTATTGTTATGTACATTATATTTTAATATGCTTTCATATAATATATTATCTTACATTGCACCTTAAAATCAATCATTTTAAGCAAAACATTTATAAAATTTGGTTGAAAAATGAACATTTATTTTGGATGCAAAATTCCATTCTTTTGATTAAATGACGCACCATAGCACACCCCCAATGATGTTCCCTAAATCTTACCTTAAATTTGTCCAAATCCCAATATCTCAGCTTATAAATCAATATTTTTATGAATTATACCAGTACAAATTCTACTACATCATACTATAACAAACAAAAATATGCTAAACAACAAGTAGTAATACACTAGTATGCTATAATGCATGATGCTACACTATGTTATGGCATCCTATATTATAATACACCATAACATATTATGTTATATTATATTGCATATCACATCACAAGGATTGCATAAGATAAAAAATCATAAAATTAGTCTAAACAAAAAAAAACTATATATTTTATTCGTATCACTTTCATATTTTTAATTAAAATAATATATTATGATACCAAGCTCTACCTATCATGAATTAGGCTAAATTCCACCATTTTGAAGTCTAAATCAACATTTTTATAAATACTTATAGTGTAAGCTCGAGTGCATGATTGTAAAATACTAAAAGAAATTAAAATGTTCAGAATAATATATTATGATATGTGATGCTATACTATGCTACAAAATATAATATTTATTTTGAACATAAAATCTTACTTTTTAGGGAACAAGTGGCATAGCAGACCTTTGGTACTACAACCTAATTCCCACTTCAAATTTAACCAATTTCATCATCTGATTTATTAAATCAGTATTTTATGATTTATATTAATATAAACTATAGGGCACAATACCATAATATACTAAAACATTTCAAAACATCTTATAACATCTAAAAACACATACATGCTCAAATTTATGATGCAACATTATAATATAATATATATGGTATTATAATATGATTTAAGGTTAGGTTTTAGGGTATTCAAATCTCTAATACTCAAGGGAAAGTCTCTTGAAGACACTTTCTTTAGCTACCATAACTATGTTAGGATTACATCATTCTTTAGATCTACTCCTAATGACATCTTTATTCAAGGTTTAGGGTTTAGTGCTTAGGGTTTAGGGTTAGGGTTTAGGTTTAGTTTAGGGTTTAGGGTTTGTTTAGGGTTTAGAGTTTAGGGTTTAGGGTTTTAGGGTTTTAGGGTTTAAGGTTAAGGTATATGGTTTAGGGTTTAGGGTTTTAGGGTTAGGGTTTAGGGTTTAGGGTTATTATTTATGGTTTAGAGTTTTTATTATTTAGGGTTTAGGGTTTAAGGATTAGGGTTTATGGTTTAAGTTTTAGGTTTAGGGTTTAGTATTTAAGGTTTAGAGTTTTCAGTGTTTAGGTTTTAGGATTTAGGGGTTAGGGTTTATGGTTTAGGTTTTAGGTTTAGGGTTTAAGTTTTAGTTTAAGGTTTAGGGTTTAAGGTTTAGGGTTTAGGGTTTAAGATTTTTTTTAATTGAAAATAAATTCAGATTCAACATTTCTTCTTCTCAATTTCATCAACTAAGTAGCACGTCAAGTTTTCTAAGACACAAGCGATGACATAGATAAAATTTGAGCACCCATAGAGAAAATCAAAAGCTCTTGATAAGTAGAACAGTCTCTACAATAAAGACACAGGTTTGTAAGTAGCAAATCAGATTGGTCATTCTTCTATTTCTCAAGTTCCCATCAGAACCACCCCCGCCACTCAAGTAGCGAGATTCACCATCATATCCTCGATCTCTCCTTTCACCACCACCATGGTAACCTCTATCACTCCTCCCACCTCCATAACCACCACTACTCCAACCACCACCTCCTTATCCACCAACACTTATAGATCCCCCACTACCACTGTGATAATCGTCACCTTTGGCTTCCCGTCCACCAATAGATCTAGACTGAGCCTAGTTGACGATGATGTTCCTGACATCAAGGTTCTGCCCATTCTTAGGGTTTAGGGAATAAGGTTAGTTTAGGGTTTAGGATTTAGGGTTTAGAGTTATAGGTTTTAATGTTTATGGTTTATGGTTTAGGGTTTAGGGTTTATTATTTTAGGGTTTAGAGTTCAAGGTTTCAGGGTTTAGGGTTTAGGGTTTTAGGGTTTAGGGTTTAGGGTTTAGAGTTTAGTGTTTAGGGTTTAGGGTTTAGAGTTTAGGATTTATCATTTAGGGTTTAGGGTTGTAGGTTTAAAGTTTAGGTTTTAGGGTTAGTTTTAGGGTTTAGGATTTAGGGTTTAGGGGTTTTATTTAAAAAAATTAAGTAAACTAGTAGGTTTAGGTTTATTTAGTTTATTTTTTATTTATTTAAGTTTAGTTTTTTATTTTTATTTAGTTTAGTTTATTTATTTTAGGTTTTTTATTTTTTATTTTTTAGGTTTAGTTTATTTTTTAGTTTAGTTTTATTTTTATTTTATTTCATTTATTTAAGTTTTATTTCTTATTTTTAAGTTTAGGTTTAGGTTTTTATTTCAATTTTTAGGTTTAATTTTATGTTTAGTTTAAGGTTATATTTTTTAATTTAAGTTTAGGTTTATTTTTAGCTTATTTTATTTTATTTAGTTTAGGTTTAAGTTGAGGTGTTGGTTTATTTTTTAGTTAAGTTTTATTTTTATTTTGTCTGTTATGTCTATGTTTTATTTTTATTTTTCGATCTATATTGTATTTTTTTATGGTATAGGTTTTTGTTTTAGGTTTATTTTTATGATTTATTTTTTAGTATAGGTTTAGGTTTATTTTTAGTTATTTAGTTTAGGTTTAGGTTTAGGTTTTATCGATTTTAGTTTAGTTTATTTTAATTTAGGTTTAAGTTCCTTCTATTTTATTTATTTTATTTTTATTTTAGGTTTAAGTTTTTTTTTACGTTTAGGGTTTATGTTTTATTTTGTATTTATTTTTAATTTTATAATTTTTGTTTAGGTTTTTATTTAGTTTTTATTTTAGGTTTAGTTTATTTTCAATTTTTAGTATATTTAGAATTTTTATTTTTTAATCTAGTTTAGGTTTTTATTTATTTTATTTTAGTTTATTTTGATTTTTTATTTTATTTTATTTTTAGGTTTAGGTTTAGGTTTTAGTTTTAGTTTATTTTATTTTATTTAGGTTTCTTTTACTCTTTATGGTTTTATTTTAGAGTTTAGTTTAGTTTTAGGTGTAGGGATTAGTTTAGGGTTTAGGGTTTAGGGTTTAGGTTTAGTGTTTAGGTTTTTAGGTTTAGGGTTTTGAGTTTAGGTTTAGGTTTTGGGTTTTAGGTTTGGGATTAGGTAGTTTCTTAGGTTTAAACTTTAGGCTTTAGGCTTTAGGCTTTAAGGTTTTTAGGGTTTAGGGGTTAGGGATAGTTTAGGGTTTTCGATTTCAATTTTAGGGTTAATGGTTAGGGTTAGCATTTATGGATTGGAGTTTAGGGTTTAGGGTTTAGGGTTTAGGGTTTTAGCATTTAGGGTTTAGGGTTTCGGGTAGTAGGTTTAGGGTTGTATGTTTAGGGTTTAGGGTTAGTTTTAGGTTTTAGCATTTAGGGTTTAGTGTTTAGGATTTAGGGTTTAGGGTTTTTTTAAAAAACATTAAGTAAAATAGTAAGTTTAGGTTTATTTAGTTTATTTAGTTTATTTTTTATTTATTTGAGTTTATTTATATTTTTTATTTTTATTTAAGTTTATTTTTTATTTTTATTTAGTTTAGTTTATTTATTTTAGGTTTTTTTATTTTAGTTTAGGTTTTTTATTTTTAGTTATTTTTTAGGTGAGTTTTATTTTTATATTATTTTTTTGGTTTAGGTTTTATTTTTTATTTTTAGGTTTAGGTTTAGGTTTTTATTTTAATTTTTCAGGTTTATACTGAGATTTTTATTTTAATTTTATTTTTAGGTTTTATTTTTTAGTTTATGTTTAAGTTTATTTTTTTTATTTTATTTTATATAGTTTAGGTTTAGGTTTAGGTTTAGTTTATTTTAGTTTAGGTTTAGATTTATTTTATTTTTATTTTAAGTTTAGGATTTTTATGTTTTAATTTAGTGTTTAGGTTTTTCTTATTTATTTTTAGGTTTTTTATCTTTAGGTTTGATTTAGTTTTTATTTTATTTTATTTTAGGTTTATCTTAGTTTTTGTTTTTATTTTATTTAGATTTTTTATTTTTAGTTTTGTTTACATTTTTATTTTTATTTTATTTTATTTAGGTTAAGGTTTTTTTATTTATCTTATTTTTGGGTTTTATTTAGTTTAGGTTTAGTTTTTTAGGTTTTTAGGGTGTAGAGTATAATGTTTAGGGTTTATGGTATAGGGTTTAAGGTTATAGGGTTTAGGGTTTTAGGGTTTAGGGTTTAAGGATAGGGTTTAGGGTTTAGGGTTTAGGGTTTAGTGTTTAGGCTTTAAGGTTTAGGGTTTTGCGGGCTTAGGATGTAGGGATTAGCGTTAGCTTTGGGTTTAGGGTTTAGGGTTTTTAAGATTAAGGTTTAGGGTTAGTTTGGAGTTTAGGGTTTAGTTTTTTTTAGTAGTTTAGTTTAGGTTCAGTTTAGGGTTTAATTTTTAGTTTAGGGTTTAGGGTTTAGTTTAAGATTTAGTTTAGGGTTTAGGGTTTAGGATTTAGTTTCTTTTTTGAATTAAATAAACTAGTCTTAGTTTATTTAGTTTATTTATTTATTTTAGTTTATTTTATTTTTTATTTTTATTTTGGTTTATTTTTTTAATTTAGTTTAGTTTATTTATTTTAGGTTTCTTTATTTTAGTTTAATTTTTTCAGTTTAGTTTTAGGTTTAAGTTTATGTTTAATTTCTAGTTTAGTTTTATTTTTATTTTATTTTTTAGGTTTAGGTTTTATTTTTTATTTTTAAGTTTAGGTTTAGGTTTTTATTTTTATTTTTAGGTTTAAGTTTTAGGTTTATTTTGGATTTTATTTTTTTAGTTTAAGTTTAGGTTTATTATTAGTTTATTTTATTATATTTACTTTACTTTAGGTTTAGTTTATTTTAGGTTTAGGTTTAGGTTTTATTTTTTTTTTTTTTTTTTTTTTTTTTTTTTATTTTAGTTTAGTTAGTTTAGGTTTTTAATTTTTTTATTTTAGTTTTAGGTTTTTTTTTTTGGTAGGTTTTTATTTTTTTATTTATTTTAGGTTTTATTTATTTTATTATTTTTTTTATTTATTTTATTTATTTTATATATTTAGTTTTATTTGATTTAAGTTTTTTTAAGTTTATTTTATTTTTTATTTAGTTTAGGTTTTCATTTAATTTATTTTAGTTTAGTTTTTTTTATATTATTTTATTTTTTACATTTAGGTTTAAGTTTAGGTTTATTTATTTATTTTATTTTTAGGTTTTATTTTTTTTAGGTTTAGGTTTTTTAGGTTTTTATGGTTTAGGGTTTGGTATTTATGATTTGGGTTTTAAGTTTTAGGGTTTAAGGTTTTTGGTTTAAAGGATTAAGGTTTAGGGTTTATGGTTTAGGGTCTTAGGGTTTAGGGTTTAAGGTTTAGGGTTCAGTGTTTAGGATTTATGGTTTTGAGGCATAGATTTTAAGGCTTAGGGTTGTAGGTTTAGGGTTCAGGGTTTAGGGTTTAGGGTTTAGGGTTTTTTTTTTACTTTTTTTAAAAATTAAGTAAACTGGTAGGTTTAGGTTAATTTAGTTTATTTAGTTTATTTTTTATTTATTTGATTTATTTTATTTTTATTTTTATTCAGGTTTATTTTTATTTTTATTTAGTTTTGTTTATTTATTTTAGTTTAGGTTTTTTATTTTAGTTTATTTTTTAGGTTTAGGTTTAGCTTTAAGTTTTTTTTTAAGTTTTTTTTTTATTTTATTCTTTAGGTATAGGTTTTATTTTTTATTTTTGGGTTTAGGTTTAGGTTTTTATTTTATTTTTTTAGGTTTAAGTTTTAGGTTTTTATTTTAGTTTTAAATTTAGGTTTTATTTTTTAGTTTACGTTTAAATTTATTTTTAGTTTATTTTATTTTATTTAGGGTTAATGTTTAGGTTTTGGTTTAGTATATTTTAGGTTTAGGATTAAGTTTTATTAATTTTAATTTAGTTTATTTTAGTTTAGGTTTAGGTTTATTTTAATTTTTTGTTAGGTTTATGTATTTTTTTTAGTTTATGGTTTAGGCTTTATTTATTTATTTTCTAGGTATAGATTTTAGGTTTAGGTTTTTATTTAGTTTTGATTTTTATTTATTTTAGGTTTAGTTTTCATTTTATTTAGGTTTTTTATTTTTTAGTTTAGTTTATGTTTTTTATTTATTTTATTTTAGTTTAGTTTTTATGTTTTATTTTATTTTCTTTTTAGATTTAGGTTTAAGATTTAGTTTAGGTTTTTATTTTATTTAATTTTTTATTTTATTTTTATTTAGGCTTATTTATTTTTAGGTTTTATTAATTTATTTAGGTTTTAGATTTTTAGGTTTAGGTTTAGGGTTAGTTGAGGTTTAGGTTTAGGTTTAGTTTTGAGTTTAGGTTTAGTTTAGGTTTGGGGTTTAGGTTTTAGGGTTTATGGTTTAGGGATTGGGGTTTAGTGTTTTGGATTAGGATTTAGGGTTTAAGCTTTTAGGGTTTAGGGTTTAGGGTTTAGGGTTTAGGGTTTAGAGTTTAGGGATTGGGATTTAGGGTTTAAGATTAGGATTTAGGATTTAAACTTTTAAGCTTTAGTATTTAGGGTTTAGGGTTTAGGGTTTTTAGGGTTTAGGGATTAGGGTTTTGGGTTGAGGTTTTGGTCTAGGTTTCAAGTTTTAGTTTAGGGTTTAGGATATTTGATATTTTATTTAATAGTGAACAAATTCATATTCAGCATTTCCTCTTTTGATTTCATCACCCATGTAACACACCAAGTGTTCTAAGACACAAATGACAACATAGATCAAAAGTTAGCATGCATAGAGCTAGTCAAAACCCTAGTTAACTAGAACCATCTCTACGATAAAGACATTATTCCATAAGCAGTTGATCGGATCGGCCGTTCTTCAGTTTCTCTATTTCCCATCAGAAGCACCCCATCCTATCGAGTAGTAGGATCCACCATCATATATCTGATCTCTTCCTCCACCACCACGGCTGTAATCTCCATCGCTCTTCCTACCTCTATAACCACCACTTCTCTGACCATGACCACCATACCCATGAGCAATTCCAGATCCCCCACCACAACTGTGATAACTTCCGCCTCCACCTTTGCCTTCACTGCCAGATCTAGACTGAGCCTGGTTGATGGTGATGTTCCTACCATCAAGGTTCTGCCCATTCTTAGGGTTTAGGTTTAGGTTTAAATTTATTTGGTTTTAGGGTCTAGGTATATTTTTAAATTTATTTAGCAGGCATAGGTTTAGGGTTTGGGGTTTAGAGTTTAGGGTTTAGGGTTAGGGTTTAGGGAGTAGGGTTTAGGGTTTAGGGTGTATGGTTTAGGGTTTAGGGTTTAGGGATTATGCTTTTAGGGTTTAAGGTTTAGATTTGGGTTTAGGGTTTAAGGTTTAGGGTTTTTTTTAAATTAAGTAAACTGGTAGGTTCAGGTTTATATAGTTTATTTAGTTTAAGTTTAATTTATTTAATTTAATTTAATTTTTTATTTTTATTTAGGTTTATTTCTATTTTTAATTAGATCAGTTTATTTATTTTAGTTTATGTTTTTATTTTAGTTTATTTTTTAGTTTTAGGTTTAGGTAGGTTTATTTTTTGTTGAGTTTTTTTTTTCTTTTATTTTCTAGGTTTAGGTTTTATTTTTTATTTTTAGGTTTAGGTTTAGGTTTTTATTTTATTTTTTTAGGCTTAGGTTTTATGTTTTTATTTTATGTTTATTTTTAAGTTTTATTTTTTAATTTAGGTTTAGGTTTTTTTTTAGTTTATTTTATTTTATTTAGTTTAAGTTTAGGTTAAGGTTTAGTTTATTTTAGGTTTAGGTTTAGATTTCATTTATTTTAGTTTAGGTTTAGGTTTATTGTATTTTATTTATTTTATTTTTATTTTAGGTTTAGGTTTTTTTCTTTTTTAGTTTAGAGTTTAGGCTTTTTTTAATTTATTTTTAGGTTTTATTTTTAGGTTCATTTTTCAGCTTTAGGTTTTCATTTAGTTTTTATTTTATTCTATTCTATGTTTATTTTATTTTTATTTTATGTTTATTTTTTATTTTATTTAGGTTTTTTATTCTTAAGTTTACTTTATTTTTTTAATATAGTTTAGTTTTTCTTCATTGTATTTTACTTTAGTTTTATTTTTAATTTTATTTTATTTTTAGGTTTAAGTTTTGGTTTTGGTTTAAGTTTTGATTTTATTTTTATTTTATTTTATTTAGATTTAGGTTTATTTATTTATTTTATTTTTAGGTTTTATTTTGTTTAGGTTTAAGTTTTCAAATTGGGTTTAGGGCTTGGGGTTTAGGGTTTAGCATTTCAGGGTTTAGGGTCTAGGGTTTAGCACTTTAGGGTTTAGGGCTTTAGAGTTTAGGGTTTAGGGTTCAAGTTTAGGTTTATAGTTTATAGTTTAGTGTTTAGGCTTTAGGGTTAAAGTTTTTTGGGTTTAGGGTTAGCTTAGAGTTTAAGGTTAGTTTATGATTTAGGGTTTTTAGGGTTTAGGGTTTAGGGTTAGTTTGGGGTTTAGGATTTAGGGTTTAGGGTTTAGGGTGTAGGGTTTAAGGTTTAGGGTTTAGGGTTTAGTGTTATGTTTTAGGTTTAGGTTTTATGTTTTAGGATTTAGGGTTGTAGGTTTAAGGTTTAGGGTTAGTTTTAGGGTTTAGGGTTTAGGGTTTAGGATTTAGGGTTTACGATTTAAGGTTTTTTTTAAAAGAAATAAATAAATTAGTAAACCGATAAGTTGAGGTTTATTTAGTTTATTTAGTTTCTTTCTTATTTATTTTAGCCTATTTTATTTTTTATTTTTATCTAGTTTGGTTTATTATTTTTGGTTTATTTATTTTAGTTTAGGTTTTTTTATTTTAGTTTATTTTTTAGGTTTAGGTTTCAGTTTTTATTTTTAGGTTTAGGTTTAGGTTTATTTTTAGTATATTTTATTTTATTTAGTTTAGGGTTTATTTTTAGTTTATTTTAGGTTTAAGTTTAGGTTTTATTTATTTTAGTTTAGCTTATTTTAGTTTAGATTTAGGTTTATTTTCTTTTGTTTATTTTAAGTTTAAGTTTTTTTTTAGTTTAGGGTTTAGGTTTTATTTTTTATTTATTTTTATGTTTATTTTTTTGGTTTACATTTTTATTTTATTTTATTTTAGGTTTACTTTATTTTTATTTTGGGTTTAATTTTTATTTTTTTTAGGTTTTTTATTTGTAGGTTTATTTTATTTTTTTGGTTAAGTTTAGGTCTTTCTTTTTTTCTTTTAAGTTAATCTTTATTTTATTTTTATATTTTAGGTTTAGGTTTAGGTTTAGATTTTGGTTTTTGTTTAGGTTTTTATTTTATTTTATTTTTTATTTTGTTTAGTTTTAGGTTTTTTTATTTATTTAATTTTTAGGTTTAATTTAGTTTAGGTTTAGGTGTTTAAGTTTTTAGGGTTTAGGGTTTAGGGTTTAGGGTTTAGGGTTTATGGTTTAGAGTTTAGGTTTAGTTTAATTTAAACTTGAGTTTAGGGTTTTAGGGTTTAGGTTTAGGGTTTAGGTTAGTTTAGGGTTTAGGATTAGTTTAGGGTTTAAGTTTAGGTTTTAGGGGTTTAGGATTAGAGTTAGGGTTTAGAGTTTAAGATTAGGGTTTAGTTTAGGGTTTAGTTTAATTTATAGTTTAGTTTGTTTGTTTAGGGTTGTAGGTTTAGGATTTAGGGTTTAGGGTTAGTTTTATTGTTTGGGGTTTAGGGTTTAGGGCTCTATGGTTTAGGGTTTACGATTTAGGGTTTAGGATTTAGGGTTTAGGGTTTAGGCTTTAGATTTAAGTTTCAAGTTTTACTTTAAGGTTTATGGTTTTTTTTAATAGAGAATAAATTCAGATTCAACATTTCTTCTTTTTAATTTCATCAACCAAATAACACACCAAGTTTTCTAAGACATAGATAAAAGATGAGCATGCATTGCGCAAATCAAAAACCCTAGATAACTAGAACTGTCTCTACTATAATGACACAATTCCATAAGCAGCAGATCGGATGACTAGAGAAGTGAGGTAATCAATTGACCTCCTTGGGGCTAGCTAAAGCCTTGTGCTCCCAGGTTGTCTAGACTATATACCCATTACCATTCAATCTTATATAAATCAATACATGAATAAAGGAAAGAGAACTCAACATTCATACACTTAAGCTATACGCACATGCATTTCTTATGTATTTATAAGTAGCATCATAACACATATTATTATTCATTTATAAGCTTTTGAAAAATACATTTAGATTTAATAGTGACAATAGTTATGAATATATTAAATTAAATCAACACATGCAAGATTAAATAAAGGTAATCTATTTTATTATACTTGGTTTTGAAAAGATGGAGGCATGAATTCAAATGACATACCAAATTTAACAAGATTGGAAAAAGGATAATAAAATATAAGCATGTGATTGATTCAACCAAACTAGTTTTTAAGGATAATTAAATCAAATAAGATTATTTAAAGCAAACTAAAGCTTCTTTATTAATTAAGTTTTGGATTTGACTTAATTTAAAGAGGAGAAGAGAAATCATCACTTGCTATTTTAAACCCATTCCCACATTAGTGATTTGGTTTAATTTAAGGAAATGTAATTAAGTTGATTTAATGGGTTAATTAAGCTGAACCCTTAATTAGATGAATTAATAACCCTTACTAGTGTCCCCTTAAATTAAATAACTAAATAATTATGAGCCAACATGATATGCATAAAAAATAAACTTGCAATGATCCAAGGAAATAAAAGGGGCCTAATGCAATTGGCTCATGATTAATAGTTAATTATATTATGAGACTTAATTAATTACTCTTATGGGTTTCCCACACATGTGGACTAACTATAATATCCTTAAACGCCTTTAGGTTATTAAACACCTAAAGATCTACCCCATGATTTATTTAATTTAGGTTTGATGTGATTATGATTTAAATTTGATTCAGTGATTTAATTAATTACATTTTAACAAAAGGTGAAATGAACTTAGGGAAAGGGGTCCCAACCCTATTCCTTTGTTCACTTACTATTGAACAATGATTAATAAACTTAATTGACCAATTTGTTACTGTTCATGAGATTAATTAATCATTAATTAACTTAAAAGAGTAGTTAAGGTTTAATTAGTCAATTTTCTTAATTTAGTGAGCAATAAATCCCAAGAAAATCATAGGAGTCAGAGGTCATCCTATTAAATTAACCCACAAATTTTGGTATTAACTGCTCAAGTAATTAGAAAGTAATTAAGCTAATTAATTTTTATAATTAAATATTAATTAAACCTTAATTACTATTCAAAATTAGTTAAGAACATTTTAAATTAATTCTCCTCTGAAATATCTTTAAAATGAGTATTTATTTAAATTTTTTTATTTTCGTTTGATTTTCATTATGATTTTTAGAAATTTCAATCATTAAAAATGATTAATTAAGCCTAATTAAAGCCTAATCCTGTTGGTGCCATGTGACGCATTGACGCGGCGTGCTTTCCACATGGCACCATGGGATAACTTAAAACTTAGGCTATGTGGTGATGGATGCACTTTCTCTTCGCCATCGATGATCGATGGCTATGATTAATCTCACAACTTAATAGGATTAAATCATATCAATATAGCAGATCTAATCACTATCGTTCGTTCCAATCACATAGAATGAACGGTACATGATCTAATGTCACACGAGTGAGGGAGAATGGAGTCCGTCTGCCATTGCTCACTTGATATGAGCTTACCTGAGCTCAGATCAACTCCAAAAGGATCCCACACCTTCACGGCATCTATCAGAGGAGATCAAATGGTCAAGATCACACGAGATACAAGCTTTCTTCAAAAAGCTCCAACCCATTTTTTCCTAAGGATCAATTTTTGAAGCATACCTCACCGAAGCTCAAGATCGGCAGCTCGAATGATTCAGGAAGCATCATCTAATGGATATGAAGCCCTGCTGAGCATCAATTAGATCAATTCCTTGATGTTCACTCAGAAGGTGATGAACTAATTATTTGGAGCTCAGGTTTGATCAAAGTCCCACCTCTGGTGCTCGGGAAGCTTGGGAGATGATTCATTCTTGCTCAATGAGGCCTAGGGAAGCAGTGTACAAAGTTAATTTGAGTTTGAGATGTAATTTATGAAAGTAGGTGGAAGAGAATGATTTTTATGTGTGTTTGAGTGGAAATGAGGTGTATTCCCATAATCTTGATAGGCGGGGATCATGTTTGGCTTCTAGTGGTTCGACCATCTCAAGGAGTCTAGGTAGCGAGGAGGAGGTGAGTTGGCTCGGCTTGGTTGGTTGAAGGTGTGGATGTGGCTACCAAGGAGGAATCATGGGTGTCCTATGGGTTTCAAATGCTCCAATGGGGAGGGTGAGCTGATTTCACCATCCATGAGTCATGGCCAACCCAACTGCCCTGTGGGTTAGGTTGGGTAGTGTCCTAGGTGCCTAGGTGGACCATTGGGAGAGTACCAAGTTTCCAAGGAAAGGAAATGACAACTTACATGGGTGATTTGTCTCATGTGATGCCCTTGACCCAAGGGTAGAATGATCATTTGCATTAGATTTGATTTGAGCATATTTGAAATGAGTGGTGGTTAGCCCAAATTTCAAGTCAGTTGGTTGTTGATTTGGTTAAGTTTGGCTCAATTTGACTCATTTTATTAAATTTGGTTAGGTGGGTCAAGTTGACCAATTGGTAATTGGGTCAAACTAAGGGTTGGTCAAGTTCATATGATCATTTGGGATGTTTTGGTTCAATTGGTTTGGTTTAGTTTGGCTTAGATTTGATTTTGGCTCATTTGAATTCATTTGAGTCAAATGGGTTAAGTTGACCAATTTGAACAAATTAATTGGTTGGGTGTTGGTTTGGGTTTAGTTGACCAATTGAAGATGATTGTAGGCTTTGGTTTCAATTAATTTGGATTTGTTTTTGATTTAGGCCAACTTGAACCTTTAGGCCAAATTGGGATAATTAGGTCAATTAGGTTCAATTAGGTCCAATCATGGCTTTGGTCAAGTTCAACAATCAATTTAGAATGAACATGAGCCATTAGTTGTAATCAATTTGGTTTATATTTTAATTTGACCCAATTTGGTCTTTTAAGTAAATTTGGGTCAACTTGGGTCAAGAGGGCCAATTGGGTTTGGTTTGACTCAATTGAAGGTCAAGTCATATTCAAATATAGATTTTGATTTGGTATGAATCATTTATTTTAAGGGATTTGGCTTAGGTTAAAATTTAGATAGTTTAAGTTCATATGGGTTAAGTGGTTGACTTGGTAAAATGATCAAGTTGACTTGGTTTGACCCAATTTATGATAATTGATCAACCTAGGGTGATCAACGATCATAATGGGAGGTTTTGATGGCTTGGTTCAATCTAATTTAGGTAGGATTAGAACTTGGCTCAAATAGGTCAAGTTTGCCACTTTGGGTCAAGTAGACCAATTGGGGTTAGTTGGCTTGATTTTGGGTTGAGTTTGATTTAGTTGAGTTTATATATGGATTTGGGATTGATATATAAATTCAATTGCAATTAGCTTGGGTTCAAATGGGCTTTTGGTTCATTTGAACATTTCAAGTCAAAATAATTAAGTTGGGTTTGACATGGGTTAATTTTGGTTTGGCTTGATGATTATAGATTTTATTTATACTTGTGAATATGATTGAAGGTATGATTGATTCATGAGAAAATAAATTGAATTTGGGTTTTAGAATGAAGAAATTTGGCTAAGTCCATGGAGTTAGGTCATGTGGCTTAGGTTTGGATTTATTTGGTTTGATTTAGTTTGGATCATTTAAATTTGTGAAGATGATTGAAAATATGATTGATTCGGGAGAAAATCAATTAAGTTTAACTTGATTTGGAATAAGATTTGGCTAAGTCCATGGATAGGTCATATGGCTTAGGAAGGGTTTTGATTTAATTGATTTAGTTGATTTAGTTTTGATCATTGGAATGTAGATTTGATTTATATTTAGAAGGATGATTGAAGATATAAATTTATTATGAGAAAATCAGTTGATTTTGTATTGATTTGTATTAAGATTTGGCTAAGTCCATGGGATAGGTCATATGGCTTAAGTAGGGTTTCATATTTGGATTTGATCATGGGCTTCAACCATTTGGTTTTGGAATTTGGATTTGGATTTGGATTTTGATTTGATGTTTGAATTGAATTTGAGGTTTGGTTTGAAAATGATTTCCTTTTTCACTAGAATCATGTTCAGAGGGAAGTTCACCCTCTACCAAATCCAAATTAAGTTGAAAAGTAGGATTAGCATGAATATCAAGAATAAAAATGAGAGATGGTGATGACTTATAACCATTTAAAGCACAAACAGTTAAATCTAGATCAGAAACATTTTCAGCTTGATTCACATCATTTAAATCCTCATTGGAATTGCCATTTTCATTAATCAAAGCAAGCATAAAAGCAAGGATAGAATCAGAGGAAACAGATTCATCATCCAATTACATAGAAAAATTATTATTCTCTGTATTAGAAATATTCAATTTTAAAGAAGAGGTAAGAGGTAGTTCATCCATCTCATTCTGAAAATCAGTTGAATCCCTAGCTACCGTAGGATCAAAAATAGGTTCATTAGGGATAATCCCAATATTCAAGGAATCAACCTCAATAGCATCTTTCGTACCATTCTTAAGATCTGAGGCTGATTTTTAAACATATGTGGGGATGAGCTTATTACTAGGAACAAGATTTTTGTTGGGAGGATTTCAATTTTTCAAATGAGGATGGAGAATAAAGCAATCCAAGTTATTATGACCATGAATTTTATAATGATAACAAAAAATTGAAAGATTCTCCAATTCAACCTTTTATGAATACTCATATTTTTTAGAGCAGATCCAAACTTCTTTAGGGTATTTTTTAGTTATTTCTAATTCGACTAGGATTTGAGCCACAGAAGGGCGAGATAGCTTAGTGGTCGCAGAGTTATAAATTAAAAATCCCCAACAAGAAAAGCACATTATGTGTAAAATGAATGTGCATATTAGGAAGAGATAACCACGGGGATAATAGGAGATTCCTCCTTAATTTCAAAAGGGTGACCACTTGAGTTTTTGATAATTAAAAATGAAGATGCATAAAAACTTGAGAATAATCCAAATCATTAGAAAGTTTGAATGGGGTGAATATGACCAATCGAGAAAACACCCGTAAGCTTAAGATTATGAAAAAAAGGTGTTGATCTTATCCAAATTTGGGTGATACAAAGAAAATTTCCAACGAGAGATAATTCAAATGGTTTTGCCAACATTTCAACATCCATATCAGAGCACATTACAGATGGAAAACCACAAAAAGAAGTTGAGATGAGATAAAATGATGCATTAGATGAAGAAGCCTTACCAGAGAATGCATCCTTAAATGATTTTATCGAGTTTGTAGCATTAGAGCAACCAACCTTTGAAATGTAAAATGCCCTAGCCGAAGCATCCAAAATTTGAGGTGGAGCCATAGGAACGAACTAACCATAACAACTAGGATTAAGAATGTAGCATTACACAATTGGTCAGGTGTTGATCAACCTTTGGAATCAGATGAACCGAAGCCAAAATAGTAGAGATCCCTAGTCAAGGGCATTCCGCCCATAGGAAATGAAAATCTCCAGAGAGAATAGAGCCCTCGGGGCAGGGCCGGGGGGGTTGGGTATGGTTTAGGTTTAAGTTTAAGTTTAGGTTTTATCTAGTTTATTTTTTAGTTTATTTTATTTTTTAGTTTAGTTTAGTTTATTTAGTTTTATTTTTTATTTTAGATTTAGTTTATTTTTTAGGGTTTAGGGTTTAAGGTTAGTTTAGGGTTTAAGGTTTAAGGTTTAAGGTTAGCTTAGGGTTTAGGGTGTTAGCTTTAAGTTTAAGGTTTATTTTAGGGTTTAATGTTTTAAGTGATTAGAGCTTTAGAGTTTAGTTTTAGGGTTTATATTTTTTAGGGTTTAGGGTTTATAGTTTTAGGTTTAGGTTTAGGTTAGTTTAGGGTTTAGGGTTTTAGGGTTTAAGTTTAGGTTTAGGTCAAGGCTTAGGTTAAGTTTAGGGTTTAGAGTTTTTAGTTTAAGTTAGTTTAGGGTTTTAGGATTTAGGATTTAGTTTTTTAGGATTTAGGTTTAGGTTTTATAGTTTTATGGATTAGGATTTAGGGCATAGGGTTTAGGGTTTAGGGTTTTAGGGTTTAGGGTTTAGGGTAGTAGGTTTGGGGTTTAGAGTTTAAAGTTTAGGGTTAAGTATTTTTTTAATTTTTTTTTAATTTTTTTAATTTTATAATTTCTCTTTAATTAAGTGAACTATTAAGTTTGGGTTTATTTAGTTTATTTTTTTATTTATTTTAGTTTATTTTATTTTCTATATTGATTTAAGTTTATTTTTTTTATTTAGTTTAGTTTTTTAATTTTGATTTCTGTTTAGGTTTAGGTTTAGGTTTTAGTTTAGCTTTCTTTTTTTTTATTTTTTTAGGTTTAGGTTTTCTTTTTCATTTTATGTTTTAGGTTTTTATTTTATTTTTTTAGGTTCAGGTTTTTATTTTATTTTTTTAGGTGTAGGTTTTGGGTTTTTATTTTAGTTTACTTTTAGGTTTTATTTTTTAGTTTAGGTTTCAATTTATTTTTTTTGTTTATTTTATTTTATAACGTTTAGGTTTAGGTTTAGGTTTAGGTTTTATTTTAGTTTAGTTTTTATTTTTATTTTATTTTTTTCTTAGAGTTTAAGCTTTAGTTTATGATCTTATTTTATTTTATTTTTATATTTTATTTTGGTTTAGTTTTATTTATTTATTTTATTTTTATTTTTTATTTAGTTTAAGTTTAGGTTTTTAGCTTTTTAGGGTTTAGGGTTTAGGGTATTTTTTATTTTATTATTTTTGGGTTCAGGGTTTAGGTTTTAGGGTTTAAGTTTTTGGGTTTAGGGTTTTAATTATTTAGAGTTTAGGGTTTAGGGTTCATGTTTTAGTTTAGGGTTTTGGGTTTAAGGTTTAGGTGTAAGTTTTTTAATTTAGTTTATTTTCTAGGTTTAGGTTTAGTTTTATGTTTATTTTTTAGTTTAGTTTTAGGTTTAGGTTCTAATTTAATTTTTTAAGGTTTTGGATTAGGTTTTATTTTTGGTTTATTTTTACATTTTATTTTTTAGTGTAGGTTTAGGTTTATTTTTAATTTCTTTTATGTTATTTAGTTTAGGGTTTATATTTAGTTTATTTTAGGTTTAACTTTAGGCTCTATTTATTTTAGTTTAGATTATTTTAGTTTAGCTTTATTTTTATTTTATTTTGTTTATTTTATTTTTATTTTAAGTTTAGGTTTTTTTAGTTTAAGGTTTAGGATTTATTTATTTATTTTTTAGGTTTTATTTTAATGTTTATTTTTTAGGTTTAGGTTTTTATTTAATGTTTTTTTAGGTTTATTTTTTAGGTTTAAGTTTTTATTTAGTGTTTATTTTTTATTTT
Organism: Cymbidium sinense; assembly: GCA_021442155.1. Lineage (NCBI taxonomy): Eukaryota > Viridiplantae > Streptophyta > Magnoliopsida > Asparagales > Orchidaceae > Cymbidium > Cymbidium sinense. Next base: position 1,428,312 of record CM038222.1, read on the forward strand.
AGTTTTATTTTGGGTTTATTTTATTTTTATTTTAAGTATATTTTTTATTTAATTTAGGTTTTTTATTTATTTTATTTTTAGATTTTATTTGGTTTAAGTTTAGGTTTTTAGGTTTTAGGGCTTAAGGGTTCATGATTTAGGGTATAGCGTTTATGATTTTAGGGTTTAGGGTTTAAGATTTTATGGTTTAGGGTTTAAGGTTAGGGTTTAGGGTTTAGGTCTTTAGGTTTAGGGTTTAGGGTTAGCTTAAGGTTTAGGGTTAGTTTAGGGTTTGGGGTTTAAGGTTTAGGGTTTAGACTTTAAGCTTTAGTGGTTTTTAGTTTTAGGTTTAGGTTAGTTTAGGGTTTAGTTTAGGGTGATTTAAGGTTTTAGGTTTAAGGTTTAGGTTTTAGGTTTTAAGGTTTATTTAGATTAGAACAATTTTAAATTAGAGTTTAGGTTTAGGTTTAGGTTAGGTCTGAGCATTTAGTTTAATTATGATTACTTTAGGATTTAAAGTTTAGGTTTAGTTTAAGTTTCAGTTTTAGTGTTAGTTTAGTGCGATTTAGTGTTTAGGTTTTAAGATTTAGGGTTTAGTTTGGTTTAGATAGGTATGAGTTTAGTTTAAGTTTAAAGTTCTGATTATTTAGTATTTAGGTTTAGGGTTTATGATTTAGGTTCTGATTTAGTTTAGTTTAAGTTTAGATTTAGAGTTTAGGTTTAGGTTTAGTTATGGTTTATTTATGTTTAGTGTTTAGGTATGGGATTTAGGTTTAGGGTTTAAGGTTTTGGGTTAGTTTAGGATTTATGGATTATGGTTTAGGGTTTAAGGTTTCAAGTTTAGGGTTTTAGGGTTTAGGGTTTAAGGTTTAGGGGTTTTTTAGGGTTTCGGGATTAAGATTTTGGTTTAGGGTTTAGGGTTGTAGGTTTAGGGTTTAGGTTTTAGGGCTTAGAGTTTACTATTTAATGTTTAAGATTTAAGGTTTAGGGTTTAGGGTTTAAGGTTTAGGGATTTTATTATATTTTATTTTAAGTTTATTTTATTATTATTTTATGTTTAGTTTTTATTTTATTTAGGTTTTTTTATTCTTATGTTTATTTTATTTTTTAGTTTAGTTTAGGGTTTATTTATTTTATTTAGTTTATTTTATTAGTATATTTTATTATTTTAGGTTTAAGTTTAGGTTTTAGTTTAGGATTATTTTTTATTTTATTTTTCTATTTTATTTAAGTTTAGATTTTATATTTATTTTATTTTTTAGGGTTTATTTAGTTTAGGTTAGGTTTTAGGTTTTGGGATTTAGTTTAGGTTTAGGGTTTTAAGGTTTATGGTTTTGGGGTTTAGGGTTTAGGTTAGTCTTTGGTATTTGGGTTTAGGTGAAGTGTTTAGGGTTAGTTTAGGATTTTAAGCTTAGAGTTTAGGGTTAGGGTTTAGGGTTTAGGGTTTTAGGGCTTAAGGTTTAAGGATTAGGGTTTTTTAAGGTTTAAGTTTAGGTTTAGGGCTTAGGGTTTAAGGTTATTGGTTTAAGGTATAGGGTTTAGGGTTTCAGGTTTAGGATTTTAGGTTTATGGTTTAGGGCTTTGAGTTTAGGATTTAGGGTTTAAGATTTAAGGTTTAGCGTTTAAGATTTAGAGTGTAGGGTTTTAATTTTATTTTATTTTAGTGGTAGTGTTGTGACTTTAGGTGATCAAGTCATTAATAAGAGTGAGCGATTCAGATATTTAGGCTCTATTGTTCAAAATGATGGTGAAATAGATGGAGATATTATTAGTAGAATTCAAGTTGGATGGTTGAAGTGGAGGAATGCATCCGCCTATTATGTGATAGAAAAGTTCCACTTAAACTTAAGGAAAAATAAGATGGTGGTAAGACCTGCAATGACTTATAGTAATGTTGGCCAATAAAGAGAAACATAAGAGTAAGTTAAGTGTTACAGATGAGGATGCTCGTGGATGAGTGGCTTTACCCTTAGAGATAGAATGCAAAATGAGTATGTTGGGAAAAAGTTGGAGTAGCTCAGTGATAGATAAGATTAGGAGAGTCGCAGATGGTTTGGCCACATAAAGCGTCGAGTCCGATGACATTAGGAGAGTAGATGCATTAGATTTTCCTTATGTTAAGAAAGGTAGAGGTAGACCTAAAAGACTTGGTTAAGATGTATAAAAATGATCTTAGTATACTCGAATTAAATGAGAATTTGACACATAATAGGACACAATGGAGACGAAGGATTCATGTAGCCGACCCCACCTAGTGGGATTAAGGCTTCTTGTTGTTGTTGTTGTTGTTGTTAGGTTTATTTTATTTTTATTTTACATTTAGTTTTTATTTTATTCAGGGTTTTTATATTTAAGTTTATTTTATTTTATAGTTTAGTTTAGGTTTTTATTTATTTTATTTTAGTTTATTTTTACTAATTTATTTTATTGTATTTTAAGGTTTAGGTTTTTCTTTTATTTTACTTTTTTATTATATTTTGGTTTATGTTTTTTTTATTTTATTTTTAGGATTTATATAGTTTAGGTTTACATTTTTAGGTTTTTAATGATTAGGGTTAAGGTTTTAAGGTTTAGGGTTTTAGGATTTAGGGTTTGGGGTTTAATGTTTAGGGTTAGGGTTTAGGGTATAGGGTTTAGGTTTTATGTTTTAGGGTTTAGGGTTTAGAATTTACAGTTTAGGGTTTATGGTTTAGGGTTGTAGGGTTGTAGGGTTTAGGGTTTACTTTATGATTTACGGTTTAGGGTTTTGGTTTTAAGGTTTAAGGTTTTAGGGTTGAGGTTTAAGGCAGGGCCCAGGCCCAGGGCCCCGTGCCCAGGGCCCAGGCCTTGAAAAGTGATCTGCCCAGGGCCCAAGATCAGCCCAGGGCCTAGGGCCCAGGCCCAGCTGGCCCAGGCTCTGGCCCAGGGTCAGTACAGGTGGCCTTGGGGCTCAGGCCTGGTGATCTCAGGGCTCAGTGGCCCAGGTCTGGGCTCAGGGCCTTAGGCCTGGGGCCTCATGGCCTAGGGCTCAGGTCTGTGGCTAGGCCTAGTCCAAGGTTTAAGCCTAGGTTCAGTTTTAGTTTAGGTTTTGGTTTTTTTAAATGTAAAAACAAATTTGATTTAGCATTTCTTCTTTTGGATTTCATCAACCAGATAACACACTACATTTTCTAAGACACAAGCGATGACATAAATAAAAAATGAGCACGCATAGAGAAAATCCAAAATCATAGATAACTTGAACCATCTCTATCGTAAACATATAGTTCCATATGCAGCAGATAGGATCGATCATTGTTCAATTTCTCTAGTTTCCATTAGAACCACGCCGGCATCTCGAGTAGTAGGATCCACCATCATATCCCCAATCTCTCCCTCCGCCACCACCACGACTGTAACCTCTATTAGTACTACCGCCTCCATAAGCACCACTAATCCAACCACCACCTCCATTTCCAACAGCACCTCCAGATCCCCCACCACCCCTGCGATAACAATCGCCGCTTTAGCTCTCCGCCAGATCAGATCTAACCGGTTATGTGATGTCCCTGCCATCAAGGTTCTGCCCATTCTTAGGGTTTAGGTTTAGGTTTAAGTTTATTTGGTTTTAGGGTTAAGGTTTATTTTTTTTAATTTATTTAGTTAGGTTTAGGTCTAGGGATTGGGGTTTAGGGTTTAGGGTTTAGGGTTAGGGTTAGGCTATAGGGTATAGGGTTTAGGGTTTTATAGTTTATGGTTTTAGGGTTTAGGCTCTAGAGTTTAGGGTTTTTTAAGGTTTAGGGTTTATAGACTTTTTTTAAATAAACTAAACTAGTAGGTTTAGGTTTAATTAGTTTATTTTTTATTATTTTAATTTATTTTATTTTTTATTTTTATTTAGGTTTAGTTTTTATTTTATATTTAGTTTAGTTTATTGCTTTTTTGTTTATTTATATTAGTTAAGGCTTTTTATTTTAGTTTATTTTTTAGGTTTAAGTTTAGGTTTATTTTAGTCAAAATTTATTTTATTTTTTTTATTTAGGTATATTATTATTATGTTTAGGTTTTATTTTATTGTTTTAGGTTTAAGTTTAGGTTTTATTTTAGGTTTATTTTAGGTTTAAATGTTTACTTTTGGTTTAGGTTTACTTTAGTTTATTTTTCTTTTTTTTATTTTAGTTTATTTTTAAGTTTAGGTTTACTTTATTTTATGTTTAGGTTTAGGTTTTATTTATGTTAGTTTAGTTTATTTTAGTTTGGTTTTAGGTTTATTTTATTTTATTTATTCTTTTTATTTTAGGTTTAGGTTTTTTTTTAGTTTAGGGTTTAGGTTTTATTTTATATTTAGTTTTAGGTTTTATTTTAAGGTTTATTTTTTCAGTTTAAGTTTATATTTAGTTTTTATTTTATTTTATTTTAGGTTTATTTTATTTTTATTTTATGTTTAGTTTTTATTTTATTTAAGTATTTTATTCTTAGGTTTATTTTATTTTTTAATTTAGTTTAGGTTTTTATTTTATATTTTATTTTAGTTTATTTTAATTATTTTATTTTATTTTATTTTTAGGTTTAGGTTTAGGTTTTAGTTTATGTTATTATTTTATTTTATTTTATTTTATTACTTTATTTAGTTTAAATAATTTTTTATTAATTTTATTTTTGATTTTATTTATAGGTTTTAGGCCCATTTTAAGTAGTTTAGGGTCATTCAGTTTTGGTTTTGGGTTCAGTGGTTTAAGGTCAGGGTTTAGGGTAGGTTTTAGGTTGTCAGTTTAGGTCAGGCTAGTCTGTGTGGCTCAGCTCAGAGGTTTTAGGGTTAAGGGGTTAGGGTAGGTTTAGGGCCTAGTTTGGGTTTTAGTGGTGGTCTTTTTATTTCATTTTATTTTGAAAATTAAGCAAATGCAGTTAGGTTTATTTAGACATTTAATTTATTTATTTTATTTTAGTTTATTTTATTTTTATTTTTTATTTAGTTTAGTTTATTTATTTTATGCTTATTTATCTTAATTTAGGTTTTATCTTAGTTTATTTTTAGGTTTAAGTTTATTTTAGTTTAGTTTTATTTTAGTTTAATTTTAGGTTAATGTTGTTTTGGTTTTTTTGGTATTTATTTTATTTTCTTAAGTTTACATTTAGGTTTTCATTTTAGGTTTATTTTAGGTTTTATTTTAGGTAGGTTTAGGTTTATTTTTAGTTTTATTTTATTTAGCATAGTTTTTTTAGGTTTACTTTTATTTTAGGTTTAGGTTTAGGTTTTATTTATTTTAGTTTAGTTTCTTTTAGTTTAGGTTTAGGTTTATTATATTTTTATTTTAGGTTTAGGATTTCTTTCTTTTTTTTAGTTCAGCGTTTAGGTTTTATTTTTTATTTATTTTTAGGTTTTATTTTAAGATTTTTTTTAAGGTTTAGGACGTTATTTGGTTTTTATTTTAGATTAAGTTTTTTTTTTTTTTTAGGTTTTGTTTTTTATTTTTAATTTTATTATCTTTTTAGGCTTAGGTTAAGGTTTAGGTTTTAGCTTTTTTTTCATTTTATATTTTTAATTTATTTTCATTTAGGATTTTTTGTTTATTTTATTTTTAGGTTTTATTTAGTTTAAGTTTAGATTTTTATCTTTTTAGGGTTTCGTGTTTAGGGTTTAGGGTTTAGCGTTTTGTTTTTTAGAATTTTACAGTAAAAGAAAAGATACAATGTCCTAAAAAGGGGTAAAGCTTTAAAATTCTACTACTCTTAGAGCAATAAGAAACCTAAAAGAGATAGACACCCATCTAAGTACATTAGGAAAAGAAAATAAAATAAAAGAGGAAATACAATAGCTAAAAAGCACAAGAGAAAAAGACACAGAGTAAGACTAAAACAAATCCTGAAAAAAGGAAAAGGATGAGCGAGTAGCAGTTCATGATTCCTTTGACAAACCAAGATAAGCAAGATCCACAACAACAACACTTGGGTTGACTGAGTAACGACCATTCCCTCTGTAAAGTTCCAACCTGTAAAAGAAATTTGCAAAACACTACAAAGGAAAAAATTCATAGCTAAAAAGGATATGGATAAAGAGAGGAAAAGGAGAGAGCTAAGAAAGAGAAGGCTCAAGCTCAATTAGGATCATCTGAAAGGTCAATAATTTATATTAGCATCAAAGCTTCATAAGGAAGGGTGACAATCATATGTAATGCTACCAACAAATGAGAAGAGGTGAGTAAGATCAAAGCCATCATACCCAGCATACCTGATACATGCAAACATCCAAGGCCAGCAGTCTGTAGAGTTCCAGATATTGCACCATCAAACAAAGAGAAACCAGCCAACAACTAGCTAGCAGCCAAACCAATAAATAAAATTCATAATAGATTAATCACAATAACCTACAGAGAGGCTAGAATAAAGTTAGAACACCAACAATAGCCAATATCCAAATACTGATCCAAGCTCAAAACTAGGGAAAAAAAGAATGAGCCATCAGCATGCAATAGAGAAACAACCAACAAAACCAAGATAGGACCCCTCAAGCCAAAGTCCCAATAAGTAGTAGTCAACAAGCCAAACCATTATGAGCAACCACAAATGACTAAACAACTCAGAAGTGAAACCATCCATTGATGGAAACATAAGCTGCAGCTAGTGCAAGTCCCCAGAAGACAAAATAGCCACACAAAAAGGAGCGAAAGGCAGCCACCAACCACTAGAAACCAAAACGTCCAATCCAATAAGATCAACAAAGGTTTGTCCAGCACAGCAATAGGCTCTAGCAAATTGTCCAAGAATAAGGAACAGACCAACCAAGAAAAAAATCAACCAACCAAGATTCCAAAGACTACTAAAAGTCCTCCAACCAAACTAGCTAAGTAAAATAGCCATAAGGCAATTACCAAAGAATAGCCCATCATAAGCAACCAACAAAGGTAGCATCCCCAACAACTAAGGAAAAGTAGAAAACCAACAAAGCACCACAGAATAGAGGTCTAAAAGAAGCACAACCACCAGATAAAGGCAAGAATTGTAGGACTCCAAAAAACCAAACTTCCCTGGTAATAAAGACTAACTTGACAGGAAGCATAAAAATAACATAAAATGTGATGCGAACAATGCATCCAAGAGAGGCTAATCCCAGAAGAATAAGCAAACACAAACCAAGGCAAAAGAAGGAACTAGCAATGAACATCAAGGAACCAGGAGGCAACCCCTAAAAAGTAGCAATGAAATTCTCAAAAATAAGGCCAAGAAAGGTAACAACCAACAACAGTTCCCACTAGGAAGGCCACCCATCCAAACATAAAAAACTACTAAAAGAAATTCGAGTTCAAGTGGAGAGCCAACAAACCAAGTAGTGCATATAACATAATAAAGCTAGGGCAGAACCAATCTCATCCACCAGCAACTAGAGTAACACGGCAGAGAAGATATCAGCCACCAAGCTAAAAAAATCAAGCTAACCTAGGCTGAAAAGTCAGCAACCATTAGGTAGCAACAACCAAGCCAACCCAAAAGCAAGAGGTCAAAAATATAACCAAGCTCAGGCTAAAAAGTGAAAATAAGTTTAAGGTTTAGAATTTGGAGTTTAGGGTTTATGGTTAGGGTGTAGGGTTTAGGGTTTAGGGTTTAGTGTTTAGGATTTAAGATTTAGGGTTTTGAGGGATTATGATTTATGGTTTAGGGTTGTAGGGTTTAGGGATGTATGGGTATAGAGTCTAGGCTTTAGGTTCAGTTTAGGGTTTAGGGATTTATGTTAGTTTAGGGTTTAGGGTTTATTTTATGTTATTTTTTTTTAAATTAAATAAACTGGTAGGTTTAGGTTTATTTAGTTTAGTTTTTATTTAATTTAGTTTATTATATTTTTTATTTTTATTTAGGTTTATTTTATTTATTTAGTTTAACTTATTTATTTTAGTTTAAGTTTTTTTTAATTTATTTTTTATGTTTAGTTTAGTTTATGTTTATTTTAGCTTAGTTTTATTTTATTTTATTTTAAGGTTTAGGTTTTATTTTTTTAAGTTTAGGTTAGGTTTTAATTTATTTTTTAGGTTTTAGTTTTTGGTTTTATTTTAGGTTTATTTTGGTTTAATTCTAAAGCTTAAGTTTAGGTTTATTTTAATTTATTTTATTTTATTTAGCTTTTAGGTTTAGTTTATTTTAGGTTTAGGTTAATGTTTTATTTATTTTAGTTTAGTTTATTTTAGTTTATGTTTAGGTTTATTTTATTTTGTTTATTTTAGGTTTAGTTTTATTTATGGTTTAGGTTTATTTATTTATTTATTTTAGATTTTATTTTATGTTTATTTTAGGTTTAGGTTCTTATTTAGTTTTATTTTATTTTATTTTAGGTTAATTTTATTTTTATTTTACGTTTAGTTTTTTTATTTAGCTTTCTAGTTTTAGGTTTATTTTATTTTATAGTTTAATTTAGGTTTTAATTATTATATTTTATTTATTTTATTTTTATTTTATTTTATTTTTAGGTTTAGGTTTAGGTTTAGTTTAGGTTTTTTTATTTTATTATTTTATTTTATTTATGTTTATGTTTATTTATTTATTTTATTTCTAGGTTTTATTTAGTTTAGGTTTAAGTTTTTATGTTTTTAGGGTTTAAGGTTTAGTGTTTAGGGTTTAGGATTTGGGGTTTAGGGTTTAGGGTTTAGCGTTCTATGTTAAAGGATTTAAGGTTTAGTGTTTAGGGTTTAAGGTTTAGTTTTTAAGGTTTTAGGGTTTAGGGTTTACGGTTTATGGTTAGTTTTAAGGTTTACGATTTAGGGTTATGGTTTTTTTTACTTATTTATAATTTTTTTATTTTTATATTATTAAGTAAAGTAGTAGATTTTGGTTTATTTAGTTTATTTATTTTATTTATTATTTAGTTTAGTTTATTTTTTATTTTTCCTTTTTATTTAGGTTTATTATTATTTTTATTTAGTTTACATTATTTATTTTAATTTTATTTATTTTAGTTTAGGTTTTCTATTTTGGTTATTTTTTAGGTTTTGGTTTAGGTTTAGGTTTATTTTTTAGGTTTAGTTCTATTTATTTTGTTTTAGTTTACTTTTATTTTTATTTTATTTTCATTTTAGGTTTAGGTTTATGTTTAGGTTTTATTTTAAGATTTTATTTTATTTTATATTTTTTATTTGATATTGGTTTATGTTTTTTATATTTATTTTATTTTTAAGTTTTATTTAGTTTAGGTTTATATTTTTAGCATTTTAGGGTTTTGGATTTAGGGTAGATTTTTAGGGTTTCGTGTAGTTTGTTTTGGGTAGTTTAGGGTTAGGGTTAGGGTTTACTTTTTAGGTTTTAGGGTTTATGATTTAGGGTTTAGGATTTTAAGGTTTAGGGTTTAGGGATTCAGGTTTAGGGTTTAGGGTTTAGGTTTTAGGTTTAGGGTTTAGGTTTTAGTTTAGGGTATAAGGATTAAAATTTTTTTTAACAGAGAATAAATTTAGATTAAACATTTCTTCTTTTTGATTTCATCAACCAAGTAACCACCAAGTTTTCTAAGGCACAACTAACAACATAGATAGAAAATGAGCATGCATAAAGCAAATCAAAAATTAAAGATAACTAGAATCATCTCTACTATAAAGACACAGTTCCATTAATAGCAGATCAGATAGGTCGTTCTTCAGTTTCTCTAGTTCCCATCAGAACAACCCCAGACTTTTGAGTAGCGGGATCCACCATCATATCTCCTATCTCTCCATCCACCTCCACAATGGCTATAACCTTCGTCGCTCTTCCCACCTGCATAACCACCATTGCTCTGACCACCACCTTCATATCCAATAGTATCTCCAGATCCCCCACCACCACTTCGATAACCACCGCCCCCGCCTTCACCTCCACTGCCATATCTAGGCTGAGTCTAGTTGACGGTGATGTTCCTGACGTTAAAGTTATGTCCATTCTTAGGGTTTAGGTTTAGTTTTAGGTATCTTAGGTTATAGGGTTTAGGTTTATGTTTTAAATTATTTAGTTACTTTAGGTTTAGATTTAGGATCTGGTTTAGGTTTAGTTTAGGTTTAGGTTTAGGAGGATTAGGTTTATTTTAAAATTTAGTTACTAGGCCCAGGTCAGGGTTAGGTTTAGGGTTTAAGGCCCAGGTTTAGGGTTTATGATGTAGGTGGGCCCAGGGTTGTGGGAGTGGCCCAGGGTATTTTGAGGGGTTTAGATAGAGAGGGTTTGTGTTTAAGGGCCCAGGATCAGGAGGAGGGAGTCAGAGGGCCTAGGTCAGTGGCTGGCCCTGGGCTCAGGAGGTGGGTGGAGGATTTAGTGGCTCAGTTTATGGTTTAGTTTTGGACTATTAAGGATCAGTGGCAAGGTCAGGTTGGCCTGGGGTTTAGGTTAGGTCAGTTTAGGGCTCAGTGGTCAGTGGTAGAGTTCAGTGGGTCAGGGCCAGTATAGGGTAGGGTTAGGGTCAGGGTCTTTTAATTAAACAATGAAGTTTAGGTTTATGTAGTTTATTTATTTATTTACATTTATTTTATTTACATTTTTGTTTATGTTTATTTTATATATAGTTTATTTATTTATTTTAGTTTATTTATTTTATTGTAGATTTTATTTTTTAAGTTTAGGTTTAGGTATTATTTTAGTTTACTTTATTTTGGTTTTAGGTTTAGGTTTTTATTTTATTTTTTAGGTTTAGGTTTTAGGTTATTATTTTAGGTTTAGGGTTTAAGATTTAGGGTTTAGGGTTTCGGGTTAGGGTTTAGGGTTTATGGTTTTTTTTAATTTTAATTTTAATTTTAGGGTTTAGGGCTTTAGGGTTTTTTTAATTTTAATTTTAATTTTAATTAATTTATTTTATTTTATATTTTAAAAATAAAGTAAACTAGTAGGTTTAGGTTTATTTAGTTTATTTTTTATTTATTTTAGTTTATTTTATATTTTATTTTTATTTAGGTTTATTTTTATTTTTATTTAGTTTAGTTTATTTATGTTAGGTTTATTTATTTTAGTTTATATTTTAGTTTTAAGTTTAAGTTTAGGTTTATTCTTAGAATAGTTTTATTTTTATTTAATTTTTTTGGTTTAGGTTTAGGTTTAGGATTTTATTTCATTTTTTTATGTTTAGGTTTTAGGTTTTTATTTTTGGTTTTTTTTAGGCTTTATTGCTCAATTTAGGTTTAGGTTTATTTTTAATTTATTTTATTTTATTTAGTTTCGGGTTTAGGTTGAGTTTATTTTAGGTTTAGGTTTAGGTTTTATTTATTTTAGTTTAGTTTATTTTAATTTAGGTTTAGGATCATTTTATTTTGTTTATTTTAGGTTTAAGTTTTGTTTTTAGTTTAGGGTTCAAGTTTTATTTTTTATTAGTTTTTAGGTTGTATTTTTTAGATTCATTTTTTAGGTTTAGGTTCTTATTTAGTTCTTAATTTATTTTAGGTTTACTTTATTTTTATTATACATTTAGTTTTTATTTTATTTAGGTTTCTTATTTTTAGGTTTATTTTATTTTTTTAGTTTAGTTTAGGGTTTTATATATTTTATTTCAGTTTAGTTTTTATTTTTAATTAAATTTATTTTTATGTTTAGGTTTAGGTTTAGGTTTTAGTTTAGGTTTTTATTTTATTTTATTCTTTTTATTTTATTAGGCTTTTTTCCTTTATTTTTTTTAGGTTTTATTTAGTGGTTAAGGTTGGTTTTTTAGGGTTTAGGGTTAGGGTTAGGCTTTAGGGTTTAAGGTTTAGGGTTTAGGGTTTTTCGGTTTAGAGATTAGGGTTAGGATTTTTTTTAATTTTAATTTTAATTTTTTTCATTTTTTATTTTTTTAAAATTTAGTAAACAAGTTGGTTTAGGTTTATTAAGCTTATTTTTTATTTATTTTAATTTATCTTATATTTTTATTTTATTTAGATTTATTTTCATTTTTATTTAGTTTAGTGTATTTATGTTAGGTGTATTTATTTTAGTTTATTTTTTTAGTTTTAGAGTTAATTTTCTAGTTTAGTTTATTTTTATTTTATTTTTTGGGTTTCAATTTTATTTTTAATTTTTAGGTTTAGGTTTAGGTTTTTATTTTATTTTTTAGGTTTAGGGTTTAATTTTTTATTTTAGGTTTATTTTTAAGTTTAATATTTTAATTTAGGTTGAGGTTTATTTTTTAATTTATTTTATTTTATTTAGTTTTAGTTTAATTTATTTTAGGTTTTATTTATTTTAGTTTAGTTTATTATTGTTTAGGTTTAGGTTTATTTTATTGTTATTTTAGGTTTAGTTTTTTTTTTTAGTTTAGGGTTTATGTTTTATTTTTATTTATTTTTAGGTTTACTTTTTAAGTTTAGGTTTTTATTTAGTTTTTATTTTAGGTTTATTTTTCAATTTATTTAGGCTTTTTATGTTTTTACTTTAGTTTAGGTGTTTATTTATATTATTTTAGTTTAGTTTTTACTTTTTATTTTATTTTCTTTTTAGGTTTAAGTTTAGGTTCTAGTTTAAGTTTTAATTTTATTTTATTTTTGTTTAGGTTTTTTTATTTATTTTATATTTAGGTTCTATTTAATTTAGGTTTTGGTCTTAGCTTTTTAGGGTTTTGGGTTAGTTTATGGTTTAGGGTTTGGCATTTAAGATTTAAGGTCTAGGGTCTAGGATTTAGGGTTTAAAGTTTAGGGTTTAGGGTTTAGGGTTTAGGTTTTAGGTTTATGGTTCAGATTTTAGTTTAAGGTTTAGGGTTTTTGGATTTTTTTTAAACAGAGAACAAATTCATATTCAATATTTCTTCTTTTTGATTTCATCAACCAAGTAACACACCAAGTTTTCTAAGACACGTTTATAATTTAGATAAAAATGAGCATGCATAGAGCAAATCAAAAACCCTAGGTCACTAGAATCATTTTTACTGTAAAGACACAGTTCCATAAGTAGTAGATCTGATTGACCGTTATTCAATTTCTCTGGTTCCTATCAGAACCACCCCGGCTTCTCAAGTAGTGGGATCCACCATCATATCCCCAATATCTCCCTTAGTCACCACCACAGCTGTAACCTCTATCGCTCCTCCCGCCTCTATAACCATAACTACTCCGATGACCACCTCCACATCCACCAGCACCTCTAGATCCCCCACCACCATTGCAATAATCATCGCCTCCACCGCTAGATCTAGGCTAAGCTTAGTTGATGGTGATGTTTCTATCATCAAGATTCCATCCATTCTTAGGGCTTACATTTAGGTTTAAGTTTATTAGATTTTAGGTTTTAGGTTTATTATTTAATTTATTTAGTTACTTTAGGTTTAGGTTTAAGGTTTGGGGTTTTAGGTTTAGGTGTTTTGTTTTTAAGGGGATGGGTAGAGATTTAGGTCACTGATAGTGTTTAGGTGGTTGGAGAGTGAGTTTAGGAGTGAGGAGGGTCAGGGTTTATGGAGTTAGAGTTTAGGGAGGGAAGGTCCAGTAAGTAGATATGGTAGAGTTTAGTTTAGCAGGTATGGAGAGTTTAGGTGGGTTGTGGAGATAGGAGGTTAATAGGTGAGTTTGGTTAGTGGTATGGTATTGTAGTATGGAGTGCATTTGGTGGAGTGGAGTGGTAGAGTATAGTTTAGGGAGGCCCAGGGTTTATGCAAAGGGTAGAGATGTGAGGGTTTAGTGGTATGGTTTAGTGTTGTAAGTGGTAGGGTTTATAGTTTAAGGTTTATGGTATGATTTAGGGTTTAGGATTTAGGATTTAAGGGTCAGGAGGGGTTTATGGTTTTAAAAAAAAATTAAATAAACCACTATGCTTAGGTTCATTTAGTTTTATTTATTTATTTTTCTTTATCTTATTTTATTTATTTTTATTTAGGTTTATTTTTATTTTTATTTATTTTAGTTTATTTATTTTAGGTTTATTTATTTTAGTTTAGGTTTATTTTTATTTTAGTTTATAATTTAAGTGTAGGTTTAGTTTTAGGTTTATTTTTTAGTATAGTTTTATTTTTATTTTACTTTTAGGGTTAGGTTTTTATTTTATTTTTTTAGGTTTAGGTTTTAAGTTTTTATTTTAGGTTTATTTTTAGGTTTTATTTTTTTAGTTTAGGCTTAGGTTTATTTTTAGTTTATTTTATTTTATTTAGTTTAGGTTTAGGTTTAGGTTTAGGTTTAGTTGATTTTAAGTTTAGGTTTAGGTTTTATTTATTTATAGTTTAGTTTAGATTTAAGTTTATTTTATTTGGTTTATTTTATTTTTTATTTAGGTTTGGTTTTTAAGTTTAGTGTTTAGGTGTAATTTTATTTATTTTTAGGTTTATTTTTTAGGTTTATGTTTTTATTTAGTTCTTATTTTATTTTATTTTACCATTTTATTTTATTTTGGTTTATTTTATTTTAGTTTTATTTATAAGTTTATTTTATTGTTTAGTTTAGTTTAGGTCTTTATTTATTTTATTTTAGTTTAGTTTTATATTTTCTTTTATTTTATTTTAGGTTTAGGTTTAAGTTTTAGGTTTTATTTTATTTTATTTTATATTTTTATGGTTTAGGGTAGGGTTTAGGGTTTAGGTTTAGGTTTAGGTTTAGGGTTTAGGGTTTAGGGTGGGAGAGGTTTGAGTTAGGGGTTTAGGGTTTAATGGGTGGGGTTTAAGGTTTTTTTTTAATCAAGTTTAGGGTTTAGATTTTATGGTTTAGGATTTATGGTTTAGATTTTATAGTTTAGGGTTTAGGGTTTAGGATTTTAGTGTTTAGGATTTAAGGTTTAGGGTTTAGGGTTTACGGTTTATGGTTGTTTAGGGTTTTTTTTTTGGGAAAGTTATAATTTTATTACTATAAAAGGAAAAGATACAATGTCTTTAAAAAGTGTAAAGCTCTAAAATTCTACTGCTCTCAGAGCTACAACAAACCTAAAGAGCAAAACCCCCATCTAAGTACATTAGAAAAAGAAATGAAAATAAAAGAGCGAATACAGTAGCTAAAAAACATAAGAGAAAAAAAACAAGAAGTAAGACTAAAATAAATCCTAAAAATAGTAAAAGGATGAGTGAGCAGTTGTTCATGATTTCTTTGAGAAAGCAAGATAAGCAAGATCCACAGCAACAGGGCTTGTCTTAACTGAGGAATGACCATTCCCTCTGTAAAGTTCCAACCTGTAAAAGAAATCTTCAAAACACTACAAATGCAAAAGTCATAGATAAAAAGGATAAGGACAAAGAGAGGAAAAGGAGAGAGCTAAGAACGAGAAGGCTCAAGCTTAGTTAGAGTCATCTCAAGGGGCAACAATACATATGAGCATCCAAACCTCATAAAAAGGGGTTACAATCAAATGTAATGCTTCTAATCAGAGAGAAGAGGTTTGTAACATCAAAGCCATCATAGCCAGCATTCCTGATACAAGAAAACTTTCAAAGCCAGCAGTTCGTAGAGTTCTAGATCTTGCAACAAAAAACAAAGAGCAACCGACCAACAACCAGCTTGTAGCTAAAGCACCAGGGAAAACCATAACCAGCCATCAGTAAGCACCAGACCAATGCCAATTAATAGAGAAATAGCCAAAAAAACCAAGATAGGAGCCCTCAAGCCAATGTCCCAACAATTAGCAATCACCAAGCCAAACTAGGGTTTACAACCACAAATGACAAAACAACTCAGAAATGAAACCATAACCAGAAGGAAACATAAGATGCAGCCAATGCAAATCACCAGAAGATAAATCCACATAAAAGGGGCCCGAAGATAGCCACCAACCACCAGAAATGAAAAATTTCAATCCAAACGGATCAGCAAAGGTTCGACAGGCTCAACAAAAGGCTCCAGCAACTTTTCAAGAAGAAGGAAAAGACCAACCAAGATTCCAAGGACAAGTAAAGCTCATCCAACCAAACCAGTAAAGTAAAAGAGCCAAAAGGAAACCACTAGAGAATAACCCATCATATGTAACCAACAAATGAAGCATCCCTATCAGTCAAGGAAAAGTAGAAAACCAACAAAGCACCACACAATAGTGGTCCAAAAGAAGCACATCCACCATAGAAGGCAACAATAGCCTAGCAAAACAAAAAAAAAACTTCCCCAGCAACAAAGACTAACCTGATAGGAAGCATAATAACAACACAAAATGTGTTGCAAACAACACACCCAACAAAGGCTAATCCCAGGAGAATAACCAAACACAAAACCAAGGCAAAAGAAGTATCTAATGACAATCCATAAGGAATTAGGAGGCAACCCGTAGGAAATTCTCCAAAAGAAGGCCCAGAAAGGCAACAACCAATAGTAGTTACCACTCAGAAGGCCACCCATCCAACCATGAAAAACTAGCAAAAATTAATTCAAGTTCAAGAAGAAAGCCAACAAACAAACCAGTGTAGAAATTAGATTAAAGCTAGAGCAGAAACTATCTCATCCCCCAGCAACCAGAGTAACAAGGCAGAGAAGACAACAACCACTAGGCCAAAAAAACCAAGCCAACTAGGCTGGAAAGATAAGAACTACTAGGTAGCAACCACCAGGCAAACCCAAAAGAAAGAGGTCAAAAACATAACCCATCTTATGCTAAAAATAGAAAAATAAGTTAAGGGTTTAAGGCTTAGGGTTTAGGGTTTATGATTCGGGTAAGGTTTAGGGTTTAGCATTTAGGCTTTAGGGTTTACAATTTTGAGGGTTTAGGATTTAAAGTTTCAAGTTTAGGGTTTAGGGTATAGGGTTTAGGGTTGTAGGGTTTAGTGTTTTGGGTTTAGGGTTTAGGGTTAGTTTATGGTTTAACGTTTAAGGTTTAGGTTAGTTTAGGGTTTAGGGCTTAGGATTTAAGGTTTAGGGTGTAGGGATTTTTAGGGTTTAGTGTTTTGGGTTTAGGGTTTAGGGTCTAGGTTTTATTTTAGGTTTACAATTTTTTCAAGTTAAATAAACTGATAGGTTTAAATTTATTTAGTTTATTTTATTTTATTTATATTTATTTAGGTTTAATTTTTATTTGTTCAGGGTTAGGTTTTGGGGTTTCGGATTTACAATTTAGGGTTTTAGGGGTGAGGGTTTAGGGTTTACAATTTTGGTTTTAGGTTTAGGGTTGAGGTTTTAGTTTAGGGTTTAGGGTTTTGGTTTTTCTTAACAAAGAACAAATCTAGATTCAACATTTCTTCTTTTTGATTTCATCAACCAAGTATCACACCAAGTTTTCTAAGACGCAAGCGACAACATAGATAAAAAATAAGCACTCATATTGCAAATCAGAAACCATAGATAACTAGAACCGTCTCTACTATAAAGATATAGTTCCACATGCAAAAAATTGGATCGATCATTCATCAATTTCTCTAGGTCCCATCAAAACCATCCCGTCCTCTCGAGTAGCGAGATCCACCATCATATCCCTGATCTCTCACTTTGCCATAACCAAGGTTAAAACCTCCATCGCTCCACCAGCCTCAATAACCACCACTACTCTGACCACCACCTCCATATCCACTAGCACCTTGGATCCCCACCACCCTTTGTGATAAGCTCTCGCCGCTTCCCTTTGCTAGATCTAGACTGAGCCTAGTAGACGGTGATGTTCCTTTCGATAAGGCTCTTCCCATTCTTAGGGTTTACATTTAGGTTTTGGTTTATTAGGTTGTAGGTTTTAGGTACATTTTTTTAGTTTATTTTATTATTTTAGGTTTATATTTAGGGTTTGGGATTAAGGTTTATGGTTTAGGGTTAGGATTTAGGACTGAGGGTTTAGGGTTTATGGTTTAGGAATTCTTTTTTTGAAAGATAGAATTTTATTACCATAAAAGGAAAAGATATAATGTCCTTAAAATGGATCAAACTCTAAAATTCTACTATTCTCATAGCTATAATAAACCCAAGAGATAAACTCCCATTTAAGTACATGAGAATAAGAAAAGAAAATAAAAGAGCAAATAGAATAGCTAAAAAGCATAACAGAAAAATACATAGAGTAAGACTAAAACAAATCCTGAAAATAATAAAAAGATGAGTCAGCAATAGTTCATGATATCTTTGAGAAAGCAAGATAAGCAAGATCCATAGTGACCACCACCATATTTATTGGAAGCAATAGAACCATTAGTATTTACTTTAATCAAAATTTTTTTGGGTTTGATTCAATGGATAATCCTAGCTCTTTGATAATAGTCTGCATAAAGTAGAATGATACCCAATTTTTTAGCCATAAATTTATACCCTGTAAAATGAATGTTACTAATAAGATTAACATTAAATAGAGCTTGAATTTTTTTTCTTTGGTTCTAGCTAGGATCCTTTTATGGCTCATTGGAAAACCACAATATTTAGCATCATTTGTATCCATCTAAATGAACCAGGTAAGGGAAATAGCAACTAGAACTTTGATATGACCTTTCATAGTTTTTTTTGGAAACAGACTTCAAGAAGTTGATATATGGAAAGAGAGCCATGAAAATAGTTGGTATTAAATAAATCATCTTACCATAACCATAATTTAGAAGTAATAGCACCATTGACAA
The DNA here is from genome assembly GCA_021442155.1 of Cymbidium sinense. Classification (NCBI taxonomy): domain Eukaryota; kingdom Viridiplantae; phylum Streptophyta; class Magnoliopsida; order Asparagales; family Orchidaceae; genus Cymbidium; species Cymbidium sinense. The sequence goes on from CM038222.1 coordinate 1,446,634, forward strand.
AAACATGATTAACATTTTCAATATGAAAGCAACAATAGCACTTTGAAGGAAAATAAAACCCTTTATTCCAAAGCAAAAATTCCACAAGAATAAAGTTATTCAAAATCCTCCAAGCTAAAATTGAATAAGAAATGGGAGTGATATTGTTCCAAAGTTTAATGAAAACATTTGAGGAGTTTTGTTTATCTCTAATAAAATTCCAAACCTCTTTAAGAACAAAATCACCATTGTAAGAAAGCTTAAAGAGAATTTGGTTAGGTTTGTTAGAGAAAATAAAGATATTTCTAAAGTTATCTAAAAGAGAAATAGGGATATAATTCTCAAGTTTATTTTTGTTCCTAGTGTTCTTATGCCAGAAAGAGTTAACTTTGATAACTACAGTAGAGTGGGTAGATAAAAGAGAGTCAATAGAGTCATTGCCAATCCAATTGTCTTGCCAAAAGAAAGAAGAATAGAAATGAATACCCCAACATATTAAGGGTTCAACAACCCATTTAATGGAGCAAAGCCTTTTCCAAACCGGAGAGTCACAAAATTTATAAGCACAGAAAAGAGGGTGTTTACCTTGGAAATAGTTTTTCATTATAAAATTAGCCCAAAGGCTATCATTCTTTCTAAAATCCCACCAGAGCTTATGAGAGAAGGCATTAATAGCTTCATGAATCGATTTGCAACTGAGGCCACCTTCACCCAAAGGACCACAACATATATGGCAGGAAGTCCAATGCATTATTTTAGTACAATTATTAGATCCCCAAAAAAATTTATTAAATAAGCGATCAATTCTGATAAGAGTAGCATTAGTGGGGATAATAGTTCGAACCAAATAAAGCGGCATTGAATTGAGAGTGCTTTTAAGAATTGTGAGCCTACCACCATAAAAAGAGGATCACCCAAGTAATTAAGAGGAAGGTGTTGATGTTTAAAGTTAGTGATATGCAGGATTTGATTAATTTTATTATTGGAGATGCTTGAAGAAGTAATAAAATAGCTTTTGTTATCATTGATGGATATACCACTTTCTTTACCAAATTTATTTAAGAAAATCTTGAGATTCTTGATATGATAAATAAAAGCATTGCAGAAAATAATGAAATCATCTGTAAAGCTTAAATGAGAAACAGGAAGACCACCAAGAGTTTTATAATACATAATAGGATTGTTTAAGAATAGATCATTGATGCTCTTAGATAAGTACTCAACAACAATAATAAATAAGGTAGGAGATAGAGGATCCCCTTATCTTAGGCCATAGGAAGAAGGAAAGAAGCCCAAGGCATCCACATTAAGAAAAATAGAAAACAAGGCACTATTAATAAAATTCTTAATAAGAAAAATAAATATATCAGAAAACCTAGGTAAATTCAGAATATCGATAAGGAAATCCCAAGAGATATTGTCAAAAGCTTTGGTAATATCTAATTTGAATATAATATTGCCACCTCTAGTCTTAACATCTAAATCATGAGTTAATTCTCGAGCAAGCAGAATATTATCATAAATAGATCTTCCTCTAACAAAACCAATTTTGTTTAGAGAGATCATCCTATGAAGTAAAGGACTGAGTTTGTTGGTTAGAATTTTGGAAATTATCTTATTGAAGAATGTCAAAAACTAATAGGTCTAAAATCACTCCAATTGTTTGGATTATCTTTCTTTGGTATAAGAACAATAGAAGAACTAGAAAAATACCTAGGAAAAGGATTACCATTAAAAAAATCAACTACAGACTCAACCAAATCATTTTTAATAATAAACCAGCATTTTTGAAAAAATTAGGTAGTGAAACCCTCCAGACTAACAATAGAATCTATGTTCATGCGATTAAGAACTTTAAAAATTTCTTCTTCATTTGGTATAATAGTAAGAAAATCATTGTCATTATTGTTTATAATAGAAGGAATCAAGTGTAATTTAGAAATAGCTTCATAAAAGCAACTCTTATTAAGCATATTTCTAAAGCAATTAATGGTCGAATCCTTAATATCATTATTCTCTATAATCCATTCTTCATTATCAAATTTAATTTTTTGAATATTATTTAAAGCTCTCTTTTGATTAACTAAAGCATGGAAATATCTAGTATTTCTATCATCATCTTCAATATGTTTGCTAGTAGATTTTTGGAACCAATAAGTCTCTTCCATATTTTGAAAATTAACAAGTTTATCTTTCACCTCAGTCATGTCCTTAATCTTAGTAGGATCAGACATAATAGAGACTTCAAGATCACAAACCAATTTTTCTATTTCTTTGATATCAGGAAAAAGGTTTTAAAAATAATGCTTATTCCACAAATCCAGACTTTGTTTAAGTCTTTTATGCTTAAACCAAAATCTATTCATCCCCATAATTGAATTGTCAAGATGTAAGGGAGCTTTCCAATTGTTAGCCACAACATTAAGGAAATCAATATGCTAAATCCACATGTTCTAAAATCTAAAATGAAAGAAATTTTTTAATCTATTAGAGTTATCTTTAATACAAACCAAAAGAGGAGCATGATCTGATAACGTTCTGCTTAAATGATCGATAGAAATAATAGGCCATTGAGTAATCCAATGAGTATTAAAAAGATTCTGGTCCAACCTTTTCCAAAGTCTAGAGTTTTGCTAAGTAAAATTTGAACACTTAAAGCCAATATCAATCAAATTGCAATCAAGGATCATATTGGAAAATTATTCCATGGAATGAATATTAGGAGAGCAACCACCGCTTTATTCAGAATAGAATAAAATAGTGTTGAGATGCCCACCAACAAACCAAGTTTTATTGATCGAGGTTGAAAAATTCCTCAAATTTTTCCTAGGAAGATTTCTACCAGATCTATTACAAGATGCATAGCAAAAGATCCCAAAACACAATAGTCACCATAATATTTTTGAGCATTGACAACTTGTTGAAAATCATGAAGAATAGAAGCCTCCACAAAATTATTCCAAAAACACCAGATTTTATTACTAACATTAGAGAAAAATTTATTGAAACTGATCATTCTAGTAACATGGTTAATTTTGTTTACATGAATAAGAAGCTCCAAAACATTAAGTAAAGAAATATTATGAATATGACAAAGGTTTCCAATACATATATGAATAGAGAGGGTGCTGATCCCTCTAACATTCTAAACAAGAAAATAAAATATAAGTAAAAAAATTGGGGACAAGAAAAGGTTAATTAAGAGAGGAGAGAGAGGTCGTAATAGATCTGGTGTTTTTGGACAATTTGGGAGGGAAGTTTTTAATATGTTTTTTCTCTTTAGCATGATAAATTTTGGAAACCATTTCCTTTTCTCATAGAATCATCACCCGAGAAGGATTTAACAACATTTATCACAGATTTAGTGGAAGTCTCCTGAATAGAAGTGAGTTCTCCTTCTTCCAATCCATTAAAATTTATTAAAGGCAAATGAGCATCGGGTATAGCATGTGAGGGACCCAAAACAGATTTATTAAGAAGGCAACTGTGAACATCAAGCCCTTCTTATTCTATACCCAGATTATTAGACAAAACCAAATCTTATTGAGAATTTAAATCATCTTGAACTAAAGTAAAGTTAGGTTTTTCAAATTGAATATCAAGAGAAACCAAAGCCATATTCTAAATTGAATTCGAATGATGCATAATATTGAAATCCTCATTAATATTTTCAATTAAAGCTTTAATTTCATCAATCAAAATTGCTAAGGATGTGGGGATTGACTTAGAGGAAAAAGAATCATCATCCAAAGGTTTTGATAAATTATTATTTTCCACATTAGAAACCTTCAATTGCGCAAAAGAAATAAGTGGCAAAATAGCCTTATTAGGAACATTCAATGAATCCTTTTTTTAATTAACTTTTTGATATTTAATAGTGGTTGGCCTAGGGTTAGGAACAATAGTTTCCTTAACAAGAATTTTCTTTTGTAGGTGAGGATGCAGAATGAAACATTCATAATTATTGTGCTTGTCGAATTTAAAATGAGAACAAAAGACAGCAAAATATTCAAAATCAACTTTCTACATATAACCATAATTTTCAGATCCCAACCAGATTTCTTTGGGGTGTTTCTTGGTAATGTCTAATTCAATAAAGATTCTAGCCATAGAAAGTCAAGATTTTGTAACCATTAACTGATCAATTTGCAATGGCTGACCAAATAAAGCACCCTCAGTAAAAAAGAATTCATGATTAACGAAATGAATTCGTATATTGGGAAGAGAAATCCAAACTGAAATGATTAGGGATTTTTCCCTAATATCAAATAGTGGACTCCATTTCAGCAACCTCATTTGCCAATTGAAAACAAAATAAGAATGAGTATAAACATGTGAGTAATCCAAATCGTTCGTTAACTAAATCAAAATGTGGCGAGGATCAATTAAACCCATCGTAAAAGCACCCAAAATTTTCAAACTATGAAAGAAAGAGTGAATGTTTTCTAGCCTATAAAGAGTAAACTTTCCAACCAAAGTAAATTCAAACAGCTTAACAAGCTTTTCCACAATCATATCAGAGCACATAACCACAAGCTTGCCACAAAAAGAAGTCAAAATAAGTGCCATGGATTCACCTGAAAAGCTATCCTTACCACTGAGGATGTCTTTCAATGATTTTGAAGCAGCCAAAGCCAACGTAGTTGATGCCCTAGTAGGATCCATTGGATCCATCGATTTCCCCCATGGAATCATTGGGGAAGATTCCAAGCCACGACGTCACTCCATGTAAAACACAAAAGCAGCTAGCGGCCATCGATTATAGAAGGAATACAGTGAGAATCACACCAAACAACCATTAAGCAGTGGCCATAAAGCCAAAAATGAGTGGGGAAAAGGGGAATCACCAGAGCACGAGGTCGAGGGCTCGAGCGGAGGGTGGGTTTAGGTTAAGGTTTTTATTTTTTTTGTTTGGTTTATTTTTTTTATTTTTAGTTTATTTTAGGTTTATTTTATTTTAATTTTAGGGTTTAGGGTTTGGGGTTTAGGGTTTGGAGTTTGGTGTTCAAGGTTTAGGGCTTAAGGTTTAGATTTTAATGTTTAGGTTTTAGGTTTTATGATTTAGGGTTTAGGGTTTAGGATTTTAGGGATTACTGTTTAGGGTTTAGGGTTTAGAGTTTAGAGATTTTAGGGTTTAGGGTTTAGTTTTTAGGTTTAGTGTTCAGGTTTTAGTTTAATGTTTTGGGTTTTTGATTTTTTTTTAACTGAGAATAAATTTAGATTCAACATTTATTCTTTTTGATTTCATTAACCAAGTAACACACTATTGACCTCACTTTTGGAGTAAGTTCTCAACCTCCTCTTCTTAGACCTAGGAACCTTCTAGACACTAAGGTTTTCTTAGTCATAAGACACTTCTAGAGATTATGTGAACACTTGACCTAAGCTTAGAGACTTAGAAGGGTTAATCATAGGATTAGGCCATGCCTTGGGGACTTAGGAAAATCACCTACCCTATAGCCTAAACCAAATCCATGTATAATTTCTTAAATTCAATTCAAATCCAAATTTCCAACCAAACCTCAAACTCAATTTCAAATCCAAATTCAAGTCCAAACTCAATTCCAAATGATTGAAACCCAAGTTCAAATCGAAACTTGAAATCTTTCCTAAGCCCTTTAATAAACCTTCATTAACATAACCAATATTCCATCCATTTTAATCCAAACTCATTTGATTTTCTTATAAATCAATTGTACCTTCAATTATCTTATGAAATATAGATGAAATATAAATTTAAATATCCTATACAAATTAAAAATCAAATCAAAACCTAATTTAAACCTTTTAAGGCATTTCCTTGAACTTGGCCAAAACCCATCTAAATCAAGCCAAAATCAATAGAATTTCTCTTGAATCAATCACTCCTTCAATCATGTATCCAAAAATAATTAAAACATACAATCATTAAGTCAAACCAAAATCAACCCAAGTTAAACCCCACCTAGCGCATTTGACTTGAAATATTCAAATGAACCAAAACTTATTTGAATCCAAACCAATTGTAATTGAATTTATATGTCATTTTCAAATCTATATAAACTCAACTAAATCAAGTCAACTAAATCCAATTGATTCAATTGACCGAAAGTGGCCAATTTGACCTACATGAACCAAAATCCAATTCAATCCAAATCAAAGTGAATTAAGCCATTCCAAACTTCATGTCATGATTGTTGATCACCCTAGGATGATCAAATGATATAAATTGGGTCAAACCAAGTCAACCTAGCCCGTTGACCAAGTAAACCCTTTAGCCTATATGAACCCAAATTAGTCAAATTATAGCCTAAGCCAAATCCATCAAAACTAATGATTCAAATCAACCCAAAATCAACATTTAAACATGACTTGACCTTCAATTGAGCCAAACCTAGCCCAGTTGGCCCTCTTGACCCAAGTTGACCCAAATTGACATAAGGGGTCAAATTAGACTAAACCCATATTAAATCCAAATTAAATCAAACCAAAGCATTCAATCCTCCCCAAATAGTCATATGAACTTAACATAATCCTTGGTTTGACCCAATTTGACCAATTGGTTAGCCTAACCCATTTTGAGCCAATTTGACCCAAATGGGTCAAATTGTGCCAAACCTTACCAAATGAACTCCAAATGACATGAAATTTGGTCCAACTCACTTTTGACTCATTTCAAATCTACCAAAATTGACCACTCTACCCTTGGACTAAGGGTATCACATAAGATAAAATACCTATGTAAATGGTCTTTTCTCTTCCTTGGCCACTTAGCACTCATCAATTATTCCACCTAGGCTCCAAGGACACTGTCCAACCTAACCCAAGAGGTAGTTGGGTCAGCTATGACTAATGGGGAGGTGAAATCACCTCCCCTCCCCCATTGGAACACTTGGCATGAAGGACCTCCACTTCCCATTGCAAGGACACCCATTGTCTTTCATAACAACCACCTCCCATGCCTTGGCCAACCAAATTAAGCCACCTAAGAAGAATCCTAACCACCCGAAGCCAAGGACACCCACTTGGAGCCAAAAATCACCATGAATGAGGTGATTTTTAGCCATTGCAAGGAGATAGAAAATAGAGAGGCAAAAACTCTTCTGCACACACTCATTTCACTCTCTTAGAGCTTCCAAATCAACCAACAACTATTCACACTTGGTTTTTGAGCAAAATCCATCAAAATCAACTGGATTCCAATGTGGAAGCAGTGGCCATTGGTGGATACATTATTCTGAAGTGAAGCAAGAGCCTGAACCCATTCTGAAGCTTCTTCTAGCACTTAGGAGCTTGCTTGGATCATCATCGCCATCGAAAATCATTTTCGGTGAGATAATTTTCAAGAACCGTAGCCAGCCTTTGGTTCTTTTGTTTGTGATAGTTTTTTCTTGCTTTTAGGAATTTCTTTTAGATTACCATTGCATCTTTTTTATTTTACATCATCCCCACACATTTTGAGTGATTTCCAGCAAAGGTCGCTATGAAATCAAGCTTAAAATGAAGTTTTTCGTTCAATTTTTTCACAAGAATTGCAAAAATCTTGCTCAAATAGTATGGTAAACTCCTGGGTCATGCGGTTCAATCACTTGGATGTCGTATTGATTTAGATGGTCTGATCTGCGATCAGGCGGTCATATCCAATTTGTGTATCCTTATCTATATTCCTGCTCATCTACTGATGTGGCACCGCACCAGCCAGTCATGCGATGCCACATGGCACCGCATGGTCCAATCAATGCTGCATAGGCACTTACTGGGTTAAGTAAGATATTAGGGATTTTTTGCTTTTTAAAAATTAATTAAAAATACTTGAAACATCAAAAATTTATAAAAATAAAATTCTTGACTAAAAATAATAAATAATGGCTCATTGAATTATTTTTTTCTGAGATGAATCCAATGAATCCAAAAGCCCTAAATTTTACTAAATATTTTGAGCTTAATTTATGTTTTAGGAAAAATCAAATTTCATTAATTGAACTAGAAAGACACATTAGATTGATTTGAAATTTTTCAGATATTAAAAGTGAGCTTAAAATCTTCCTACCATACAAATTTCAAGTTAAAAATATTTTTGGATTGGGAGATATTACATTCTGAAGTTCAAAAAGTTAAAATACATTAATGGAATTTATAATAATCATGGAAAATCATTTAAATCAGCTGAAACTTTAGAAAATTATAACAAATCATAGAAAAATCATAAAAATGTCTTTCTCTTATCACCAGGGTTAAATAAAAAGGAAGACCATCTTTACGATCTGAGTAGTTGTCTTTGATTGGTTATGACACTACAACTTGAAGTTGAATCACCTAAAATACACAATTAGGATGACATTAGGGGAGTTTCTAAGGCTTGTAGTAAAGCATTATGGGATAACAAGGATTGATCTAAAAGAGATTAAAGTGACATTAGAGAAGCAACCTCCAACATTCTACTTAACAAGAGAAAGATTTCAATTAACGTTGAATATAGATGATTTAAACTCTTTCAAAGTTAGTCTATCTCAAAACATTTTAAATCAAGATTCTAATTTTGATAGTTGAAAGGCCTACCTTGGTGCTTCGAACGATGGAAAGTAGTTTAAACCACTATGATAGGGGAGCGTCCGATGCTTCCAATCAACAGGCTCTATTTAAAGAAATACCATCCTTTAAATAATATTTGAAAGTAATTATCATCAATAAAAATCCTATCTTTCCAGTCATCAAATCCCTTCTTCATTGGAAGCATTATTTGCTTATTTGCAAATCTTCCATGACATGTTTAGGATAGGTGTTAGATAACCCAAGCAGCATCCTATCCTTCATCAACACAAACACAAACTACACACGATTCTCTGGTGCTATGAGGATAGGTGTAAGAGAACCCAAGAGGCATCTTATTTTTGGTATAACTAAGTTAGGTGTAAGAGAACCAGAGCGACATCCTTTCTTAGTGGAGTCACATTTCCCCTCTAGAACCATTTCATCTACTCTTCGATGTGTTTAGGGTAGGTGTAAGGAACCCAAGCGGTATCCTATCCTTCATCAATATAACACAAATGCAAACTACACATAATGACATGAACAAATGCACATCTTTTCTCTCGAGCTACTTTGATGTCGGATAACGCCCCCTGCGGCCCTTACTTATTAGCTACTCTAGGTCAGGTTGACATGTTACTCTGCTAGTGAATCACCCCAGTGGTCCCTTGTTCAAGAGGATGTAAGTTTGCTATGCTTTCCTTCTTGACTTAGCTGCTACACATTAATGAGCGCCTTATTAACATGGTAGGCCTTACAATGCAGTTGCTAAGCTACCCTCATGTTGGCTCCATTTAAGAAGATGTAAGTCTGCTACGCCTTCTTCTTAAATTATCCATCATGAACTTACTTGGTTGAGTATATCTGACAAACACACATACACTTTTTTTATCTCAGGCTACTTTGATGTGGGATAATTCCCCCTGCGGCACTCACTCATTAGATGCTCTAGGTCGGGCTGACGTGCTACCTCGCTAGTGCGTAACCCTAGTGGTCCATTTTTTAGGAGAATGCAAGTCTACTACACTTTCCTCCCTGACTTGGCCATTACACATTGATGAGTGCCTTGTTAGCATGGTAGCCTTACAACACTGTCGGCAAGCTACCTTCATGTTGGCTTCATTCAAGAGGATATAAGTCCACTATACGCTTTCTTCTTGGACTAGCTATCATGAACTAACTTGGTAAAATAGTGGATAGGGAAAGGTCCCCAGCGGCACCTTTCTTCTTGACTACTTCAAGTCTAGGTCCAGTTCTTCTTTGTGACTCTCTACTTAGTAGTCACCCTTAGGTTGGGTTCGACTTGTTGTGCCAATAATGGGTCACCCAACGGTTGTTCCTCGTTTCGAAAGATGTAAGTTTTCTATACTTTCTTCTTAAGTATAATCGTTACACACTGACGGACAGCCCTAGGTTGGATAGCACCTATCGAACTGATGATAAACTATCGCAACAGTTAGTTCCACTTTAGGGAGATATAAGTCTACATGCCTTCTTCCTAGACTGATTGTCACACACCAATGAGAACCTTAGATTGGTTGGTGTTTCTCTATCTTGTGACCCACCCTGGATACACACTCATGGTAGATGTAAGTTTGCTGCTTTCTCCTTGAGTTGGCCACCATACTGCTTTCTTATTTATGTCAGATAATTCCCCTAGTGGCACCTCCCCTGTGGGCACTCTATTTGCATCACATCCTTTGCGACCTCATTTCGACACTATCTAGGTTACTATGGGATTGGGCAATGCCCCTTTCCTAGTAACCACCCCTGTGGTTGGAGATTCTATTTTTCAGATGTGTAGATTCTCCCTTGGTCCAATAAATCTAAGATAGGTCTAAGCTTACATAGTCCCTTCTTAGTGTGGTCCCTTGCACACCAATAGGGTCCATAATAATAAACAAATAAATAATATATATATATATATATATATATTTTGCTTGTGGATTAGGATTTAACACCCCCAACAGCACCTTTCCAAAGCAGGCATCATATCTTTAGGGTAGTGTTAACAAAACTCCCTATAGGAATAGCCTAACTACTCATGAGTTGAGATAAGTTCTCCATGGAACTCTAGCAATAGTCACTCTTAGGTCAGATTCAATCTATTATGCCACCAACAGGTTACCCTGGCAGTTATCCTGGCTTTGGAAGATGTAAGTCTGCTACACATTCTTTCCAGCACGATCATTGCACACCAATGGGCAGCTCTAGGTCGAGTTCAATTTGTTGCACATTCGATGGGTCACCCCAACGGTTGTTCCTTACTTTAAAGATGTAAGTCTGCTATACTTTGTCTAGCAAAGCTGTTGCACATCAAAAGGCACCCCTTAGGTTGGATAGTCCTACCCTTTGGCCAATAAACTACCCCTTTGGATCGATAAATCTGAGATAGGCCAAGGCCGACATAGCCCCTTCTCAGTGCAGTCCATTGCACGCTGATAGGATCCATCAAATGAAATTAAAATAACTGAAAACAAACCAAATCAAATTAAAATAAATAAAAATAAACCAAATCAAATTAAAACAAATTAATGAAATTAATCTTAACTACTTTTGAGTTGACATAAGTCCCTTAACAGCATTCACTCAGTAGTCTCCCCTAGGTCAGGTTTGATTTGTTGTGAATCCAACAGATCACCCTAGTGGTTGATCCCTACTTTGGAAGATGTAAGTCTACTATGCTTTCTTCTGAAGTACAATCGTTGCACACCAATAGGCAACCCTTTATGTTGGATAGTCCTACCTTATGGCTGGTAGACTATCCCTTTGGATTTATAAATTTGAGATAGGTCAAGGCCGACATAGTCCCTTCTAAGTGGGTCCATCACACATTTACATCGTCCATAATAAACTAAATTCAAAACCAACCTTGCTTATAGAGTCAAATTAAAACATTTTGAACAAACCAAACTTCTTCTTAGCGAGGCGCAAATCAAATTAATCTTTCTAATGGAACCATAAGAAATACCATCAAAGTCTTATCCCCAATAGATAGCTCAAACCTTCTTCCCTAATGGAAGGATCACATTCCAAATTTCTAGCAGATTACAAATTCTTATCCCCAGTGGATACACAACCAAATAAATCATATTCATAATCAAACTCAAATCGATATCCCCAGCGGATAGTTTGAACCTGCTTCCCTAGTGGAAGGTTCACATACTCAATCCCCCATAGATTCCATCTAGCTCTCTTATGCCCTTGGCATAAAAAGAGTTGCTTTGCACTAAGATCGTAATTCTATCTACCTTTCAGGTTTAGGTATAGACCATTTTCATTAGTGTTTGCACTCTTTTGGATGTTGTTGATCATCTTGGTCAATGATAATACATGTGGTGTGCCTTGTTAGTTACACCACACCTATTGGGGGTCCTTTTGTTGACCTCACTTTTGGAGTGAGTTCTCAACCTCCCCTTCTTAGACCTAGGAACCGTCTAGACACTAAGATTTTCTTAATCATAACATAGTTCTAGAGAGTAGGTGAACACTTAGCCTAAGCCTAGAGGCTTAGAAGGGTTAATTATAGCATTAGTCCATGCTTTAGGGACTTAAGAAAATCACCTACCCTATAGCCTAAACCCAATCCATGTACACCTTCTTAAATTCAATTCAAATCCAAATTTCCTACCAAACCTCAAACTCAATTTCAAATCCAAATCAAAGTCCAAACTCAATTCCAAATGATTGAAACCTAAGATCAAATCCAAACTTGAAATCCTTCCCAAGCCCTTTAATCAACCTTCATGAACTTAGCCAAATTTCTATCCAATTTAATCCAAACTCAATTGATTTTTTTATAAATCAATTGTACCTTCAATTATCTTCTCAGATATAAATGAAATATAAATTTAATTAGCCAAAACCAAATCGAAAATCAAATCAAAACCCAATTTAAACCCTTTAAGCCATTTCCTTGAACTTGGCAAAAACCCATCTAAATCAAGCCAAAATCAATGGATTTTCTCTTGAATCAATCATTCCTTCAATCATCTATCAAAATATAAATACACTAGTCAAACCAAAATCAACCGAAGTCAAACTCAACCTAGCCAATTTGACTTTAAATATTCAAATGAATCAAAACTCATTTGAATCCAAACCAATTGCAATTGAATTTATATATCAATCTCAAATCTATAAACTCAACTAAGTCAAACTCAACCTAAAGTCAAGCCAACTAAATCTAATTGATTCGCTTGACCCAAAATGGCCAATTTAACCTACATGAATCAAAATCCAATTAAATCTAAATCAAAGTGAATTAAGCTAATACGAACTTAATGTCATGATTGTTGATCATGCTAGGATGATCAAGTCAATTTAAATTGAATTAATGGTCAAATCAATTGACCTTCAATTAAACCACTTAATTGGCCCTATTGACCCTAGTTAACAAATTGACATAAAATCAAATTAGACTAAACCCAAGTTAATTCCAAATTAAATTAAACCAAAGCATACATTCCTCTCCAAATAGTCATATGAACTTGACCTAATCCTTTATTTAACCCAATTTGAAAAATTAGTCAACCTAACCCATTTTGACCCTAGGTCAAATTAAGCCAAAGCTAACCAAATGAACTCAAAATGACATAAAATTTGGTCCAACTCACTTTTGACTCATTTTAAATCTTCCCAAATCAAATTCAATATCAAATGACCACTCTACCTTGGGCTAAGGGTATCACATAAGACAAAACACCCATGTAAATGGTCATTTTTCTTCCTTGGCCACTTGACACTCATCCATTGGTCCACTAGGCTCCAAGGACACTATCCAACGAGATGGTTGGGTCAACCATGACTTATGAGGAAGTGAAATCACCTCACCTCCCCCATTGGAACACTTGGCATTAAGGACCTCCAACTCTGTTTGCTAGGACACCCAGTTGTCCTTCATAGCAGCCACATCCCATGCCTTGGGCAACCAAATTAAGCCACGTAAGGAAAATCCCAACCACCCCAAGCAAAGGACACTCACTTCCAGTCAAAAATCACCATGAATGGGGTTATTTTTGGCCATTGAAAGGAGACAAAAATATAGAGGTAAAAACTCTTTTTTACACACTCATTTCACTCTCTTAGAGTTCTCAAACAAACCAGCAACCATTCCCACTTGGTTTTTGATCAAAAACCATCAAAATCAAGTGGATTCTAGTGAAGAAGTTGTGGCCATTGGTGGTTACATTATTCTAAAGTGAAGCAAGAGCTCAGACCCATTCTAAAGCTTCTTCTTGCACTAAAGAGCTCACTCAGATCATCCTCACAACCAAAAATCATCCTTGGTTAGATAATTTTCAAAAACCATAACGGCCTTATGTTCTTTTGTTTGTGATGGTTTTTCTCAATTTTAAGAATTTCTTTTAGATTACCCTTGCATTTATTTTTATTTTACGTCATCCCCATGCATTTGGAGTGATTTTAGGTGGAGATTGCTGAAAAATTGTGCCTAAAATAAAGTTTTTTGTTTAATTTTTTCACAAGAATCAAAAAAATCCCACCCAAAATAGTGTTTTGTCCTCCTCTTCCACTAGATTGCCCGCTAGCCATCCGATCTCCTGTTCAGGGAGACAAATGGCTTAGATCGTGCAGATCGTGCAACTCTAATCAGTGAATCACATGGATCATGTGTATCGATATGGACAGACCAATCCATAATCAGACGGTCAAATCCAATCCGTGCATCCCTATCCGCATGGTCCAATCAGCACCGCGTAGGCGTTGACTCAGTTAAGTAACAAATTAAGGATTTTTTACTTTTTAAAAATTAATTAAAAACACCTGAAACTTCAAAAATTCATAGAATATAAAATACTTAACTAAAAATTTAAAAATAAAAGCTTGTTGGATTTATTTTTTTCGAGAGGAATCCAATGAATCCAAAAGCCCCAAATTTTACTAAATATTGTGAGCTTAATTTAAGATTTAGGGAAAATCAATTTTCATTAATTAAACTAAAAAGATGCACCAGATTGATTTGAAATTCTCAGAGATAAAAATTGAGCTTAAAATTTTCCTACCATAAAAATTTCAAGTCAAAAGGATTTCTAGATCGAGAGATATAGCATTCTGAATTTCAAATAGTTAAAATAAATTAATGGACTTTATGAAAATCATGGAAAATCATTTAAATGAGTTGAAACTTTAGAAATTTATAACAAATCATAGACAAATCATAAAAATGCAAGTATGTATTTTTTTGAAGGTATTTTAGAGGAGATTTAATTAAAATTGATCCCAATTAATTTTTAGAAATAATCAATGCTTAATTTGGGTTTAATTAAATACTTAATTTGCTTAATTACTCTATAATTACCCAAGTAAATAATCCCAAAAATTTTGAGGTTGATTAATGGGATGATCTCTGCCTCCCATAATTTTCTCGGGATTTATTGCTTGGTTTATTAGAGAAATTGGTTGTCTTAACCTTAATTACTTTTTTAATTAATTAAGCTATTAACTAATATTCTAAACAAAAAGAAAATCATTATTTAAGCTTGATAATCATTGTGAAATAGTCAATGGGCATGGGGAATGAAATTAGGACATCTTTCCCAATCGTTTCCATAAGTCTATTTCACTTGAATGGAAATTAATTAATTTGGGATAAATTGATGGTTTAATTCATTAATTAAATTGCTTAATTAATCAATTTGAAACTTTGTTCACATGGAATCTTACTTAATTAATTCATCGATAGATCTTCAGGTGCTCAATATCGTAAAGACATTTAAGGAAATTATGGTTAACCCACATGTGTAGGAAAACCATGAAAGTACTTAATTAAGTTTCTTAGCTTAATTAATCATTAATTGTGAGCCAATTATGTTAGTCCTCATTCATTTCTTTGGTTCATTGTTGATTTAATTTCCAATGTATGTACATATCATGTTAGATCATAATTACTTGGTTAATTAAATTAAGGTAACATAGGTAAGGGTTAATTAATTAATGGATTTAATGCATGGTATAACCTAATTAACCCATAAAATCAACTTAACTACTTTTCATTAAATTAAATTAAATCACAAAAATAGGAATGGGTTAGGATCAGCAAACTTTCTCTCATTTCTTCAAACCAAATCAAATATGAAATTGAAAGTGATAATTAAAAAGCCTTGGTTTCTTTTAAATGCTTTTATTTGATTTGATCATCTTTAGGAATTAATTTAATTGAATGAAATCACATGTTTATGCTCATTCATTCCTTTCCAATCATGTTAAATATTGTATGCCATTTGAAATCATACATTTATCTTTTCAAAATTAATTAAGTCAAATGGTTTTCCTTTATATTAAGCTTGCATGTGTTGATTTGATTTATAATATGTGTGGCTATTATCACTATTAAATACGAATGTATTTTTCAAAGTTTATAAATGAATGGTTACATATGTTATGAATGCTTGTTATAAATACGTAGGGATGCATTTGATTATAGCTTAAATGTATGAAGTGAAGCTCCTTTCCTTTTATTCATGTATTGATTTATGTAAGTGAGAATGTTAATGGGTATATAGTCCGACATCCCAAAATGTATTGATTTATGTATTGCTTTAGTTAGCCCCAAGAAGGTCATTTGATTACCTCACTTCTTGGTTTAACAATGGCATGTACTCCATTTGATTTCATTCTTATGTATTTCAATACTAGAATTGGATGAGGCTTTAATTCATATACATAAATGATTCAATTAAATTAAATATCATTTTTTGCATGATTTTAATTCTCCAAATTATGAATACATGTATATGTATCTATGAAAAGGGTATAGTATGGACATTTTGAGCTAACTAAGGAGGTCATTTGATTACCTCACTTCCCAAGTTTTACAAAGGAATGTACCTTCTTATGTCTTTTATACATACTTTTGTGTATTTAATTAAAGAATGTAATCCTTCCTTTTTATTAAAAATACATGCATTTGCAATTTTTCAAGTGATTGAATTATTTGATCATCTGATTTGGAGCTCTCTTTCTTATGTTCATGCATGTAAATTTACATATGGTTTGAATGTAATGGTATATAGTATGGACATCCCGAGAATATGAGGCTTTAGCTAAACCCAAGGAGGTCATTTGATTACCTCCCTTCCTTGGTTAACAATGACACGTACCTATTTAATTTCATCCATATGTATTTTTGCATAAGAATTTAGATAGAGCCTTAAATTAATATGATAAAATAATTCAATCATAGGGAAAATATAAAGCTTCAAATGTACATACTCACATCCATCATTCAAGTGTGCTAAAAGATGTTGTATGTGTAGGTAAACTTAAGACTTAATCATATGCATGTTACATGTGATTGAAAGAAATGATTTAGCATGTGTCATGTGATAGTATTTCAATTAGATTAATCTTAAGAAGCCTTTCACATTGAATAGAATTATTTAAAAGAACCTAAACTTAGGATTAATCTAAAGGTGTAATAAGCCATTCACTAAATAGAACTAAATCAAATTAACATGCTTTAGAATGTGGTTTAAGGTAGGGATGAAAAAAACATCTTTTCTTCTCTTTTCAACACTTAGTTTCTAAGTGTAGGTCATATGAAACAAAAGAAACACAAATTAAAACTTGCAAATCAATTAAAGCACTTGAAGTGAAATCACCTTTAAGTTGAATCTTTCTACACTTAGAAAATCTTAACTCTAAAGCCTAGTTAGGACATACCACACAAGCCTTAATACACACATTAGATTAAGTCACCACTTATAGCCTTTTATTAGATGGTGCATGTGTGTATGTTTTTTTGTGATGTATTATTTTACGATGTTGGAGTGTATGTTTCATAGATTGGATGGTAGGTTGTGATTAACCTAATCATATTTTATGTAAGGGATTATGTTTAAGGGACTTAAAATAAATATAAATGCTCTCTTTGCAGTTGTTTAAGCCCTAAGCATAATCCAAGTTAGGACGATGGGCTTGGTTACCCATGTGCAGGGTGTTGAGTCCAAATTATAAATATAACTTCTTGGGTTGTATGTGTGTTTAGTTAACACTTGTATTGTAGGTGTAGTTAGATTTACTTTTCTTATTTTTAATGTAATTTTACATTAGAAATTAGGATTAATGCTATGGGGGGATAAGGATGAGCATTGGCTAGAAGGCTTTATCTTAGGAGGCTATGTGATGCCTTTGAAGTGGAGCAAACCAAATCAAAGAAGGAGGAAGATACATGAAGAGATGAACACTTGAAGAACCCCCATAGCATTTATCATTTGTAAATTGCAAATTATTCTTTTATGTACCAGTTGTATAAGGGTAGAGCTTAGCTACCCATTTTTCTTTTTTAGGTTTGCATACACCCAATCACTGCCGTTATTCTTTTGCATTACCAATAAAATTATTTGATGTTGTGTTTAAAGTGCAAATTAAGATGGCATACTTTTCTTAGTTTCTTTATATGTTTGATGTTTGAATGTGTGGCCTTGAATGCTATTCTTTTAGAAAAAATTAGCCTTTCTACCCAACTACAACTCATAGTAAAAGTTTTAAACAATTAATAACCTTACATAAAGCCTAGGACATAAATCAAGATAATTAAAAGATTTAACAACCCCTTAGTTAAATGTCGAATGTCCAACAACATGCACATCATATTATTTCTCTCTTGAAAATAAGGGATTTCCATCCTTGCACGATAGGAGAATGCTTGACTTGTGAGGGCATCCTTTGTGTTGAAAAACACCCCTTTTTTGTTGATTTATCTAACAACCTTATCTCATCATGCACGTAAGCATCAAAAACCCAAAACCTTTGTTAAAATGAAGTGTCAAAATAAATAAATACCACACACTCATACCACTCATGCTCTACTCTGTTAAGGTGTGGGTTTAAGGACTTTAGTTTCTTTTTAATTGAACAACAGCCTAACTAATCTTGCAAATCATATGATCAGACTTCATGGATTTAAAGCATAGGAGGTGTTAGCTAGCTACCACTCTAGATGATCATAAGTCCAGCAATCAAGCAGTTTATCCTCTCTTATTGAGTTAAACCATATGCCCATTTTTGCTTAGATTTAGGTCGCACTTTGGTTTATGCTAAAGCTCCCTAAATTTAGGATCCAAGGTGGCTGTTTCTTTTGGGCTACAAGAATAAATCCTCACATCTTAGGCATCTCCACAATCTTGTATTATTGGATTACAAGTCCTAGCTTTCTAATGAAATGTCAATTTTTACAAAATTGATCTTCTCTTCAATTTCAAAATTATAAAGCCTAATTATAGGATAGGCTAAAATTCTCTCTAGGTTTCCTAGTATCAAGAGCATTCCCTACTTGTTTCCTTTGGCTTTGATAATAAGTCTTCTCCTTGATTTTTTCACTCGACTTTCCAATATTATTAATCCTCTAATAGTCTAGCCTTGAAATCTTTGGAGACTTTAATTACTACTTTAATCAAGAGTATTCTTAAGGGATTCACATCCCTTGGGATGTAATTGACTATAGAGGCTTGCCTCCATAGAGAACTTAATGAACTCAGCTTAATATAAACGCTACTCTACTTTTTCATCTAAAGTAGTGGAAATATCTCTGGTACATTCAATGACCCATCATGCCTTAGGAGTCCTTATTAGGTGATTAGGTCCATTATAGAGTGATAATTTCTATCTTTCAAGATAGTGTGTCTTTCCTTAATGTCATACCTGATCATTTCAATAAGTACCCCCTAAGATCAATGTGGTGTCCCACATCTCAAAAATAAATACCACACACACCAAGTTTTCTAAGACACAAGCGACGACATAAATAAAAAATGAGCATGCATAGAGAAAATCAAAAATCCTAGATAACTAGAACTATCTCTATTGTAAAGACATAGTTCCATAAGCATCAGATTGGATTGGTTGTTCTTCAATTTCTCTAGTTCCCATCAGAACCACCCCGGCCTCTCGAGTAGAGGGATCCACTATTATATCCCTGATCTCTCCCTCTGCCATCACCACGACTATAACCTCCATCACTCCTCCCACTTTCATACCACCACTGTTCTGAACACCACTTCCATATCCACTAGTACCTCTAGATCCCCCACCACCACTAATAACCACCTCCCGCCTTTGCCTCCACACTAGATCTGAGGCAGTTGATAGTGATGTTCTGCCATTAAAGTTCGCCAATTCTTAGGGTTTAGGTTTGGATTTAGGTTTTAGGTTTTAGGTTTTAGTTTTATTTTTAATTTATAGTTACTTTAGTTTAGGTTTAGGGTTTGGTTTAGGGTTTAGAGTTTAGGGTTTGGGTTTAGTTTAGGTTTATGGTTTAGGGTTTAGGTTTAGGTTTAGGTTTATGCTTTTAGGGTTTAGGGTATAGGGTTTGGGTTTAAGGTTAAGGGATTAGGGTTTAGTGTTTAAGCTTTAAGTTTTAGGATTAGTTTAGGGTTTAGGGTTTAGGGTTTTTGGGTTTATTATTTAAGGTTTAGGGTTTGGGTTTAAGGTTTAAGATTTAAGGTTTAGGGTTTTAGGGTTTAGTTTAGGGGGAGTTAGCATTTTATTACCATTAATGGGAAAGATACAATGCCCTTAAAAGGGTAAAACTCTAAAATTTCTCTCAGATACAAGAAACCTAAAGAGCTAAACCCCATCTAAGTACATTAGAAAAAAAAAGAAAAGAAAATAAAAATACAAATATAACTAAAAAGCATAAGAGAAAAGACACTGAGTAAGACTAAAATAAATCCTGAAAATAGTAAAAGGATGAGTCAGCGATAGTTCATGATTCCTTTGAGAAAGTAAGATAAGCAAGATCCACAACAACAACACATAGGTTGACTGAGTAATGGCCATTCCCTCTATAAAGTTCTAACTTGTAAAAGAAATATGCAAAACACTACAAAGGCAAAAGTCATAGCTGAAAAGAATAAAAGCAAAGAGAGAAAAAGGAGAGAGCTAATAATGAGAAGGCTTAGGCTCAATTAAGATCATCCCCAAAGGAAACAACACATTTGAGCATCCAAACATCATAAAGAAGGGTTATAATCATATGTAATGCTTCCAACCAAAGAGAAGAGGTGAGTAATATCAAAGCCATCATAGCTAGCATAGCTGATACAAGAAAACATCCAAGGCAAGCAGTCCATAAAGTTCTTGATCCTGCACCATTAAATAAAGAGAAATAGAACCAACTAGCGGAAAACCAAAAAAAAATAATATCTAATCATAATAATAACCTAGAGAGTAGAATAAAGTTAGAACACCAACAACAACCATTATCCAAATACCCATCCAAGCTCTAAACCTAGAAAAACTAGATCCAGCCATCAGTAAGCACTAGACCCATGCCAATTAATAGAGAAACAACCAACAAAACCAAGATAGGAGCTCTAAAGCCAAAGTCCCAACAAGTAGCAATCACCAAGCCAAACTAGGGTGAGCAACCATAAATGACAAAATAACTCAGAAATAAAACCATCAACTGAAGGAAACATAAGTTGTAGTGAGTGAAAATTACCAATAAGATAAAATAACCACACAAAAGGGGCCAAAGATAGCCACCGACCACCAAAAGGATCAACAAAGGTTTGGCCAACACAACAAAAGGCTCCAGCAAATTGTCCAAGAAGCAGGAAAAGACCAACAAGGAAAAAATCAACCAACCAAGATTCCAAGGACAACTAAAAGTCCTTTAGCCAAACTAGTTAAGTAAAATAACCATAATGCAACTACTAGAGAACATCCCATCATAAGTAACCAACAAAGGAAGCATCCCCAACAGTCAAGGAAAAGTAGAAAACTAGCAAACCACCACACAATAGAGGTCTAAAAGAAGCACAACAACCATAGGAAGGCAACAACAGTAGCTAGCCAAGACCAGCCAAAAAACCAAACTTCCCCAAAAATAAGTACTAACCAGACAGGAAGCATAATAACAACATAAAATGTGCTACAAAAAATGCACTCAGGAGAGGCTAATCCTAAGAGAATAACCAAACACAAAATCAAGGCAAAAGAAGGATCCAACAATAAATAATAAGGAGCTAGGAGGCAAGCCCCAAAACGTAGCTAGGAAATTCTCTAATAGAAGGCCCAGAATGGTGACAACCAACAACAGTTCCCACTAGAAAGGCCACCCATTCAACCATGAAAAACCAACAAAAAGTAACTCAAGTTCAAGAGGACAGCTAACAAGCCAACCAATGTAGAAAATAGAATAAAGCTAGAGTAAAACCATCTCATCCACTAGAAACCAGAGTAACAATGTAGAGAAGACAAAAACCACCAAGCCAAAAAAAAAAACCAAGCCAACCCAGGCTGGAAAGATAGTATCCACTAGGTAGCAACCACCAAGCCAACCCAAAAGCAAAAGGTCAAAAACATAACCCAGCTCAAGCCAAAAAGTGAAAATAAGTTTAGGGTTTAGGGTTTAAGGTTAGGGTTTAGGATTTAGGGATTAGGGTTTAGTGTTTAGGCTTTAGGGTTTAGAGTTTAGAGATTGGGGTTTATGGTTTATGGTTTGGGGTTTAAGGTTGTAATGGGGTTATAGTTTAGGGTTTAGGGTTTAGGAGTAGTTTAGGGTTTAGGGTTTGGGGTTTAGGTTAGTTTAGGGTTTGAGGCATAGGGTTTAGGTTTTATGGGTTTTTATGGTTTAGGGTTTAGAGTTTAGGGTTTAGGGTTTTAGGGTTTTGGGTTTTTTAGGGTTTAAGGTTTAGGATTTAGTGTTTAAGGTTTATGGTTTAGGATTTATTTTAGGTTAAGGGTTTTTGTTTTTTAAATTAAGTAAACTGGTAGGTTTAGGTTTATTTAGTTTATTTCATTTATTTTTTATTTATTTTAGTTTAGTTTATTTTTTATTTTTATTTAGGTTAATTTTTTATTTAGTTTAGTTTATTTATTTTAGGTTTATTTATTTTAGTTTAGGTTATATATTTTAGTTTATTTTTTAGGTTTAGGTTTAGATTTAGGTTTATTTTTTAGTTTAGTTTTATTTTTATTTTATTTTCTAGGTTAAGGTTATATTTTTTTGTTTAGGTTAAGGTTTAGGTTTTTATTTTTATTTTTTAAGTTTAGGTTTAAGTTTTTATTTTAAGGTTTACTTTTAGCTTTTGTTTTTTTAGTTTGGGTTTAGGTTTATTTCTAGTTTATTTTATTGTATTTAGTTTAGAGTTTAGGTTTAGTTTATTTTATTTTTGTTTAGTTTATTTTAGCTTAGGTTTAGGTTTATTTTACTTTATATATTTTAGGTTTAGGTTTTTTTTTAGTTTAGGATTTAGGTTTTATTTTTAAGTTTAGGTTTTTATTTAGTTTTTATTTTATTTTATTTTAGGTTTTTTTTTTAATTTTCTTTTACGTTTAGTTTTTATTTTATTTAGATATTTATTTTTATGTTTACTTTATTTTATTTAGTTTAGTTTAGGCTTTTATTAAGTTTATTTTAGTTTAGTTTTTATTTTTTATTTTAGGTTTAGGTTTAGGTTTTAGTTTAGGTTTTTATTTTATTTTATTTAGGTTTAGGTTTTTTATTTAGTTTATTTATAAGTTTTATTTAGTTTTGGTTTAGGTTTTTTGGTTTTTAGGGTTTATGGTTTTGGGTTTTGGGTTTTGGGTTTAGTATTTAGGGTTTAGGGTTTAGTGTTTTAGGTTTTAGGGTTTAGAGTTTTGGGTTTAGGGTTTAGGGTTAAGGTTTTAGGTTTAAGGTTCAGGTTTTAGTTTAGGGTTTAGGAATTTTGAATTTTTTTTTAATGGAGAATAAATTCAGATTCAACATTTCTTCTTTTTGATTTCATAAACCAAGTAAGATAACATGTGTTCTAAGACACAAGTGACAACATAGATAAAAAATGAGCACGCATAGAGCAAATCAAAAACCCTAGATATCTAAAATCATCTCTACTATAAAGACATAGTTTCATAAGTAGTTGATCGGATCATTCTTGGTTTCTCTAGTTCTCATCGAACTACCATGGCTTCGGTGGTGGATCCACCATCATATCCCCGATCTCTCCTCGCCACCACCACGGTTGTAACCTCCGCTCCTCCCACCTCCATAACCACCACTTCTGACCACCACCTCCATATCCACACTTACCCCCCACCACCTGATAATCGCCACACCTTCACCACTTTTGATCTAGACTAAGCCTAGCTGACAGTGATGTTTCTACCGTCAAGGTTTTGCCCATTCTTAGGGTTTAGGTTTATTAGGTTTTAGGGTTTATTTTTTAATTTATTTAGTTACTTTAGGCTTAGGTTTATGGTTAGGGTTAGGGTTTATGCTTTGCTTGGGACACCATGGATACATGAGAATAACATAGTTCCATCCTCTCTACATTAATGTATGAAGTTCATGAGAGGTGGGATCGTCTACTGTGTCAAAGGAGATCTCAAGCCATTTACAGTTCATAATGTCTCCATATATGAGGATGCGGATTACTACCTCCCTCAAAATCAACAAGTCTATTCTTGAACTTGGCCAAAGTTTTAAAAAAAAGAAATAGAAAAGAAAGAAAAAGAAAATAAGAAAAAAAGAAAAAAAAGAAATAAAAAGGGAGCGAAAATAGACTTGGAGGAGGAAGTGGAGCCTGACATTTGATTCCATGCACAGTTCATTAATCCATTTGAAAATATGGGTAGGACTACCTAACCATTATGAGGAGGAAGAGGCAGAGGGTTGTCCCAAGTGGAAAACCTCCTTATTGGCCACCCAATAAAAGATATGTCCTAGCTACTAAGAGTACACCTACTATCCATATAGACTTAGAATCTCATTCATAAGATGAGTTTTATATGTTTAGCATGCCAACCAGCTCTTCTTAGTAGTAGATTCCCTTGGAGTTGACACTTAAGCCAGATAGTGATGAAGACCAAGCTCCAAAGCAAAGCATAAGTGTATCCAAGTCTATTTGTGAAATAGTTAGGCATCAGTCTGAAACCTTAGCTCTAACTTCACTTTCCTATCATAAAGCTGAGGGTTTGGTAGTTAAAGAAGCCCTTAAGTCATCCATTAGTGTGAAGACTTAGAGGTTCTTTCTAGGAGCTTCATCCTTAAGTCAATAAGTTGATGTAGAACTTGAGAATTATTCATATAAAGATTTAATAGAATTACCTTTTGATTGTTACTTGCCTTGTGTTCATAATTTAGCAAAGAGATGGTTAATCCCACTTACTTGGTCAAAGGGTCAAACTACGAAGAATATGGAAGAACAAATGCAAAAGCTCTTAATGAAGATCGAGACTAGGATTTGATATAGTGGGTCCAGTCAATGATGACAATGATTGCATAGTCATCACCAATCATTTGAAATCTGATGGGTTATTTTCAAATCATATTAACTCATATAAGGAGTTATGCTTAGAAACATCAGATGATTCAGAAGATTTTGAAGTCAAAGATGCACTGCCAGAGTTTGAAGGAGAAATCAAGTCAACCATCAACGAGCTCAATGAAATCAACTTAGAAAAGAAGATCCACACATACATCAATTCTTTATTGAATGAAATTGAAACCAATGACTTAGTTAGTATTGAGTTTAAGGACTTTACATGGAGTTATGAAGAGATGCCTCGATTGGCTCGACATAGTGTCCATAAACTAGTAATAATGCTATGCTAACACTATCAAGCAAGCTCTTAGATGCATGCGATTAGACATAGAACAAGTCTTTTCTAAAGAAACGATCGATGGCTTCATCCGAGAAGAAAAAATACCGTTAGCTAGTGTCATCCCATTAAGAAAAGATTGGTCAAATTAACATATGCATCAATTTTAGGGATTTAAATAAGGCATGTACAAAGATGAATTTTACTACCAATCCTAGAGTTGATGGTGTACATTTTCCTCATGCATGCCTTCTCTTTCATGGATGGCTCATCTATATAACCAAATAAAGATGGCCAAGATGAAAGAAATCCTTTTAGAACTCGATCAATCGATTATTATAAGGTCATGCCTTTAACCTTAAAAGGTCGGTTACATACCGAGCTATGACTCAATCTTCATCAAACTCATTTATCATCAAGTCAAGTGCTATGTCGATTATCTCATGATCAAAAGTAGAGAAAAGGAAGACCATCTCTTTGACTTGAGAGTAGTTTTTGAACAGCTAAGATAATATTTCCTCAAAATAAAATGAACACCCTAAAGTGTGCATTCGAAGTAGCATCAGGGAAATTCCTTGGGTTTGTTGTCTGATACCATGGAATCAAAATTGATCCTAAGAAGATCAAGGAAATATTAGAAATGCCACCCCTTAAAAGTTTAACTCAACTCAGATCATTCCAAAGGCGATTGGCATATCTAAGATGCTTTATATGCAACCTATCAGGAAGAAGTCAGCCATTCTCAGTACTTGTCAAAAAGGACACCAAGTTCAAGTGGGATGATAAGTGTGAGCATTCCTTTGAATACATCAAGCATTACTTGATGATGTTGATGGTTCTAGCAGCCCTTATCTCGAGCAAGCCACTCATACTTTACACTACCGTGTTAGATGACTCCCTTGCTGCTTTGTTGGCCAAAACCAATGACAAAGGGGAGGAAGATGCACTATACTACTTCAGCCTTCATCTAATCCCTACTGAGGCTAATTATCCACCCACTGAGAAGCATTTCCTAGCTTTAATCTTTACATCCCAAAAGCTATAGCACCACATGATTTCTTATAAGGAAAACTTGATCTCTAGGATAAATCCACTATAATATCTCATGACATGGCCGACTCTATCCAGATGGTTGGCACAATGGTCCATGATCCTCTCATAGTTTGACATTTCCTTCGTACCCTTCCATGTGGTGAAAGGACAAGCGCTAGCGAATTTCCTAACAGCACACCCACTTCCTGCTGACTCTTCGCTTAGTGAAGATCACCCTAATGAACAAATCATGAACTTAAGGGATACTAGAATTCACTACTAGGAGATGTAATTTGATGGTGCAGCTTCCTCTCAAAGAGGAGAAGAACCACAATCTACTATTTCATGAAAGGTAGGGGTAGGAATAATTCTCTTAACTCCAGACTGCGATGTGATGAGATTCGCATATCATTTGTCCAATCCTTGCACCAACAACGAAGCAAAATATGAGTCTCTGACTGTTGGTCTAGAGTTAGCCATTACTTTAAGCATCTAAAAGATCAACATTTTTGGGGATTCTTAGCTTGTTATCAACCAAATCGTTGGGTCCTATAAGGTTATAAAACCCATGCTCCATCACTACCATAAGTACAACATGGAGTTGTTGGCCCCAATCATAGAGGTTATCATTTATAAGATTCCTCAAAGAGAGAATGCCATAGCGTATGCTTTAGCCAAGCTTGCCAAGGAGTTGGCATGTCCAAAGGATGAGTCCATATCAATAAAGGTCCAAAATAGACAAGTCTTATCCCTTATTGATTTTGAACTCAAAAAAAATACTCTCTTGAAGGGGAGGTTGCCATTGCCAAGAAGGATGAGGAGTTAGATTAGAGGAAATAATTCATGGATTACCCAAATAAAGGAAAACTACCTCAAGAGAAGTCCCAAGCCCATTAGATAAAAAGAACACTTTCCTGCTCTTGTGGATGGTGTCTTTGTACCATGGACTTTTCATAATATGTGGTTATGTTGTTTAGACAAGCATGAAGCCCATAAGATTGTGATTGAGGTACACTCAAGATTATGTGGAGCTAACCAATCCGGTTTGAAGATGAAAGCCAAGATCAAGAGACTAGGATACTACTAGCCATCGATGATCAAAGATTGCATGGATACGGCTAGGCGATTCCACCAATGTCAAATACATGGTGTGGTCCTACACCAACCACCCAACATTCTACATCCTACATTGGCCTCATGGCCATTCGAGTGTTGGGGTACCACATAGTGGGTCTGATTGATCCTCCTTCTTCCAAGGGTCATCGGTTCATCTTAGCTGCTACTATCTACTTTTCTTAATGGGAGAAGGTGATTCCACTCAGAGAGGTCATAACTCAACATGTGCTCTAGTTTTTTTGGGATCGTATCATATATAGGTTTGAAGTGCCTCTATGAATTATATCTTATAATGGTATTGAATTCAAGAACACCGAGATCAACAACTTTGCCCAGAGACACAACATATAATGGAGATATTCTACCATCAACTACCATAGGAAAATGACTAAGTAGAAGCCTTCAATAAAACTCTCATCCAAATACTTAAGAATACACTTATAATAAGCGATAGTGGCAGAGCAGTTAGTTGAAGCCTTGTGGGCCTACTACATATAGAACTCCAACTCGACTACTCTTTTCTCTTTAGTGTTTGTCATGGGTAGCAAGATCACAACAAAGTTGAATGCCAAGTTATGATTAGAAGAGCTCAAAGGGTTGGAGAGAGATGCATGGGCATGCCAAAACCTTGAGTTATACAAAAGCTAAAATGATTCAAGCTCACAATAAGTTGGTCCATTCTAAGCTTTTCAAGTAGGAGAGCTTATTTTTTTTAAGGAGATTGATTGTTGCCCATCATGATGGGAGGCAAGTTTGAACCCACTTGGGAAGGCCCTTTTTCCATAGAAGGCCTACCAAGGAGGATCTAATCTTATTAATCATAAGGAGAGAGCCCACTTCCAATCAACAAGCTCTCTACTTAAAGAAATAATATAAATTATGTTTGAAAGTAATTATCATCAATGAAAATTCCATTTCAAATTCAATCTCTTCGTTATTGAAAGTATTTTTGTTTGCGAATCCACCATGATGTCTTTAGGGTAGGCGT
This sequence comes from Cymbidium sinense, assembly GCA_021442155.1. Lineage (NCBI taxonomy): Eukaryota > Viridiplantae > Streptophyta > Magnoliopsida > Asparagales > Orchidaceae > Cymbidium > Cymbidium sinense. The sequence continues at coordinate 1,474,805 of CM038222.1, forward strand.
AAGGAACCCGAGTGACATCCTATCCTTCATCGACACAACACAAATACAAACTACACACAAACATATAAAATAAACACATATATTTTATCTCGGGCTACTCTGAGTTGAGATAACACTCCCAATGGAACTCACTCAATGGTTGCTGATGATGTGCTACCACCTTAGTGTGTCACCCCTGGTCTTCTTACTTTGGATGATGTAAGTCTACTATGCTTTCCTTCCTTACTATGCCTACACAATGATGAGCTTTGTTAGTTTGGTAGGCTTTACTACATGGTAATCTACCTCATGTTGGCTTTATTTAAGTGGATGTGAGTCTACTGCTTTCTCCTTGGATTAGCCTTCGTGCACTGACTAGGTCGAGTATATTTAAGGTTTACGATAAGTCCCCTAGAGACTCCTTCCCTCCTTAGTGCTTCATGTATGGGTCAAGTCCTTCCTCGTGGTTTCCCACTTAATAGTCACTCTAGGTCAGATAGCATCTGTCCCGCCAATGACATACTATCCTAATGATCGCTTACTAAAAATTTGATAGCCTACACGCTTTCTTTCTAGATTAATTATTTCGCACCTTAGGTTGTTTGGTTCTAACTATGTTGGATACACCACTGTCTGATGGATACACCTTAGGTTGGTTGGTTCTCGCACTTCGATACACCACTCATGAAAATGTAAGTTTCTATGCTTTCTCCTTGAGTTGGCCCGTACACTTATAAGCTTTCTTTCTAGGGCTTAGGATAATGCCCTAGCACCTCCCCTTGGGTGTGTATTTGGATCACATCCTTTGGACCCCATTTAGACATTACTGTTACTATTAGATTAGTTCCCCTTTCCTAGTAACCACTGGTTGGAGAATCCATCCTATAGATGCATTCTCCCTTGGTCCAATAAATTTGAGATAGGTCACATAGCCCCTTTAATGTGGTCCCTCACACACCAATGTCCATGCAAACATATAAACAAAATATATATTCACTTATGGATTGGGAGGACACCCCTAGTGGCACCTTCTCCCAAGCAAACAACTTAGTCTTTAGGGTAGTGTTAGCAAAACTCCCTATTGGAATCACTTGACTACTCTTGAGTTGATATAAGTCCCCAACTGCATTCACTAAGTAGTCACCCCTAAGTTGGGTTCGATTTGTTATGGTACCAACAGGTCACCCCAGTGGTTGTGCCTTACTTTAGAAGATGTAAGTTTGCTATGCCTTCTTCCTAGCATAGTCGTTGCACACCGAAAGGCAACCCCTTAAGTTGGCTAGCTCTACCCCATGGCCAGTAGACTATCCCTTTGGATTTATAAATCAGAGGTAGGACAAGTTCGATATAGCCATTTCTCAGTTGGTCCATCGCACACCGACATGGTCTATAAATTAAATTTATCAAATTTGACTAAGCTCACATCCCAAGTGAATATTCCCTCAATTCAAAGTCAAACTAAACCAAGCAAACCATATCAAATCACATGAATTTAAGATAAAATTAATCCTGACTACTTTTGAGTTAACATAAGTCTTCAGCGGCATTCACTCAAATACCCAGTCAGTTGATTTATTGTTGTGCCTAACAGTCACCCTAGTTGTTCCTCACTTTAGAAGATTTAATTGCCCTTCTTCCTAATTGTTGCACAAAGGAAACCCCTTAGGTTGGCTAGCTCTTCTCCATAGACTATCCCTTTGATTTGTAAACTGATGTAAGTCAAGGTGATATAGCCCCTTCTCATTGGGTCCATTGCACAAGGTCCATACATTAACTCAGTTAAATTAAACCCAATCTTATTTTCCCATGGAGTTAAATCTCACCCTTCTCCCAATGGAGCCCCAAATCATATATAAACAAGTTAAGCAAATAAATCAAATTAAAACCAACCTCCCTAGTGGAGCCAAATTAAACTAACTCCCTAGTAATCAAAGAAATCCAACCAAACACTTATCCCCCGGATACATCCCCAAACAAATCTATGAAATCAAACTCAAATCCCAATCCCCAATGGATAGCTCAACTTGCCCTAGTGGAAGGTTCATATACTTGATCCCCGGCCACTCAAGCCCATATCTCAGTAGATATGCCTCCACATCAATTAAAAAAAAAATTAAATTCATCTTAATCCCCTGGATTATGGATTCTTATCCCTAGTAGATCTTCTTTCCATAAATCATATAATCAAATCAAATTCAAACCTTATCCCCAATAGATTTTCTTCTTCTATGCCCTTGCCCCTCACATGTCATGTCCAATGCATGTGTGATCCCCTAGCAGATCTCCCTCCATGTCATTGACATGGAATTATTATCAAATATTAATTCTTATCTTATGCACACCTTTAGTACTTCAAAAAAGCTAACAATTTATTCATTCAAACATCATCTTAACATTGTAATCAACATTTTATGATTTATTTTCAACCTCAAACTAACTATACAATATCATGCTAAACATATTATAGTGTTTTAACACACTATATTATATTATAATATATGATATTATATTATAATTTTCTATAATATAATATATTGTCTAACATTACACCTCATTAGAATCACTTAAAAGGAACAAATAACAAAATTTTCTCAAAAAATGACTAATGTTCATTTTGAATGTAAAATTGTTAGTTTCCTATTACAAATGGTATAAAATAGCATAATTTTTGTGTTGCTTCTTGGTGTGTGATTTTGGCCAAATTCCTCCATCTAAAACTTCAAATTAACATTTTTGCGAGTTTTGACCCAATGTATTATAACAAAAGTAAAACATACTAAAATGTATAATAACATTTAGTAACACACCACCACATTCATATATATGTGAAGTTATATTATTATGTACATTATATTTTAATATGCATTCATATAATATATTATGTTACATTACACCTTAAAATGAATCACTTTAAGAAAAAATTTTATAAAATTTGTTGAAAAATGAACATTTATTTTGAATGCAAAATTCCATTCTTTTATTAAATGACACACCATAGCACAAATGATGTTCTCTAAAGCTTACCTTAAATTTGGCCAAATCCCATCATCTCAGCCTATAAATTTATATTTTTATGAATTATAGAAGAAAACTCTACTACATCATACTAGAACAAACTAAAATAGGCTAAACAACAAGTAGTAATACACAATAGTATGCTATAATGCATGATGCTACATTATGTTATGGCATCTTATATTATCATACACTATAAAATAGTACATTATATTATATTGCATATCACATCACAAGAGATTGCCTAAGATAAAATATCATAAAATTAGTTTGAATAATAAAAAACTATATATTTTAGTCGTATCACTTACATATTTTAAATTAAAACAATATATTATGATACCATGCTCTACCTATTATGAATTTGGCCAAATTCTACCATTTTTAAAGTATAAATCAACATTTTATAAATAATGCTAGTGTAACTTGGCATGATTATAAAATACTAAAAAAATTTAAAATTCGTAGAAAAATATGTTATGATATATGATGTTTATATATGCTACAACATATAATATTTATTTTGAACATAAAATCTTACTTTTAGACTACAAGTGGCGTAGCACACCTTTGGTACTACAACCTAATTCCCACTTCAAATTTAACAAATTTCATCATTTGATTTATTAAATCAATATTTTTAAGATTTATATTAATATAGACTATAAGGCATAATACCATAATATACTAAAAAATTTCAAAACATCTTATAACATCCAAAAACACATCACTACATGCTCAAATATATGATGCTACATTATATTATAATATATGGTATTATAATATGATTTAGGGTATTCAAATCTCTAATAGTCAAGGGAAAGTCTCTTGAAAACATTTTCTTTAACTACCATAAATATGTTAGATTAGGTCATTCTTTAGATCTTCTCCCAATGACATCTTTATTCAAGTAGGGTTTAGGGTTTAGGGTTTAGGGTTTAGGGTTTAGGGCTTAGGGTTTAGGGTTTAGGTTTTAGGGTTTAGGGCTTAAGGTTTTAGGGTTTAGGGTTTAGGGTTTAGGGTTTAGGGTTTAGAGTTTTAGGGTTTAGGGCTTAGGGGTTTAGGGTTTAGGGTTTAGGGTTTAGTGTTAAAATTTTAGGGTCTAGGGTTTATGGTTGAGGGTTTTGGTGTTTAGGGTTTAGGTTTTCAGTTTAGGGTTTAAGTTTTAGTTTACAGTTTAGGGTTTAGGGTTTAAGGTTTTTTTTAGAGAACAAATTCAGATTCAACATTTCTTCTTTTCAATTTCATCAACAAAGTAGCACACCAAGTTTTATAAGACACAAGCGATGACATAGATAAAAAATGAGCACCCATAAAACTGTGAGTCACTATAAGCAGAGGGTGTGGAGATATTAAAATTTTAAAAGTTATATCTTAAATTTTAAGGTTTAGTAGAAAATTAATTTTTTATTTTATAATGACAAGATACAATTCTTAATGCAGCAAAAATAAAAGTATAGTAAAGTAAAGAGAGACAATAGGCACACAATTTTTATGTGGTTCAAACCCAAAACCGCGTCCATGCCCCACCACCCGGCTAGAATCCACTAAATGCAAAAATAGCTTACAAATAGTATTCTCTATAAGAAAGTACAACCCCTTACAAATATGTACTCTCTACAAAGGAGTACAACCCCAATATAAATTTTATTGCACAAAAGAAAAATACAAAATAATAAATTTTGATAAAATAAATCTCTCACAAATATACCAAGTTATCCAATTCAAAAGTGATCTCACAACTTATAAATGATCACTTTACAACTTAAAATTTGGCAAGATAAAATCACTTAATATTGATAAGAAATAATAAAATAAATATCTTAAAGTGATCTTACTAAGATGTTTATGTTATTACAATTTATAGACTAATATAAAAATGATTTCAAAATAAATTCACAATATTCTTTTGCACAATAAAATAAATTTTAGCAAGGAATAATTTGTTTTATTTTAACCAAAAAGATTCTTTAAATTAAAGCTAATGATCATAAAATACTTAAATAAAATGAGTATATGATAGATCTAAGTAGGCTAGTAAGCTTTTAATTAAAAAGAGAGATATAACAAATATGAAAATAATTTCAGCATAATAATTTAATTTAAAATGCTTAAAATATACTTCTAAAATAGATCTAAGAATAAATGATCTTTCAAAATAAGATTAATGAAGAAATATTTCAAGAAACCAAAAGAAATTTGTAGGAAGTTAAAAATTTCAACAAGTTGAAATAGATCCTACAAACTATCACAAGACTTTTTAACAAAAAAATGATTGAGAAACTTTGATGTGAAAAATAATGTCCGAAGACTAATCCACCGAAAAGTATAAATTGGAAAGAATCAATAGATGGTGAAAATAGCATGAACAACTAATAAGGATTAAGATAAAGAAAATAAACTCAAGTAATTTGAGAAAGCTTGCTTAGTTGAAGATGTTGAAGCTTTCAAACCAAGGATTTGATCTTGCAATATTTGAGAACACTTGGAAGGAAAATCTAAGAAATTTTCTCTTAGATTTGATGGAGGGATTTTGAATTTTGAATAAGGAATGCTTTCATGAAGAGAATGAGGGCTATTTATAGGCAAGAAGGTCATTTTGAATTATTTCAAAAAATATATTATTCTAACCTCATGATATCATCTAATAATTTAATATTCAATAAAAATATAATTTATATTAAATAAATATTAAATTTAAGCAGCCAAAATTTGGCTATTCACATGGGCAAGTCAAAAATAATCAAATATGACTCTTAATATATTCAAAGAATGTAGCATGCATTCATTATTAAAATCAGCTAATGTTTGAAAAGTCATAATAAATTCAATTTTAATCAAACGTGTGTCATGTAACCTATCAAATTAAAGGAAAAAATCAAGGAATCATTTGGAGATGAAATCATATAAATTCTTGATTATAAAATGACTTTAGCTAAAATACAAAATTTCACATATTTTTGTTAATTTTGAAATATGATATTTAAATATTATGATATAATTTATATATAATCATACATATGTTAGTTATCATATAACCTTCAAATTAAATTAAAATATTTAATTATATTAAGTAAATAAAATAATTACACTTAATAGTCATAATTTATTATCATTTATTATTTTGACAATTCAAATGTTATGTATGAAACATATAATTGAATGTTAATTAGATAGAGATTTATATAAATTAACCTCATTAAAATAATATGTTAAGTTGTGAGAAAATTGATTCATGCCATTGAATAAATGCATATAACCTAAAATATTGTATTTTGAGCTTCACATTATCCATTTTGATCTATCTTTCATTCTTACTCTTGCAATTTCTCAAACATATTATGAGATGTATTGGATATGTAATTAGCAATTGATATATCTAAACACATAAAACATTCATTAGAACATCCAAGCATTCATTTGTTATCATCAAAATTGATCGAACATGAGGCTCATTAAGCCAACAATCTCCCCCTTTTGATGATGGCAAACTAATGTTGGGTATTGATTTTGATGATGGTGCAAATTGACCTTTCATCATAGTTTTTGAAAAAAAACTCTCTTCTAAAAGAAATTTATGCACAAGAGATGAATAATGTTGCTCCCCCTAAATGTATGCATAAAATAGACTTAATACTATCCAAAATTTTACTCTTCTCTCCCTTTTGACAACATCAAAAAGTGAGAACAAACTACATATAATTTAAATATTAGGATCTAACATTCCAAGCATGCATCTTAAAGTTCAAAAATGTTCTTCTAGTAATGGTTTTGTAAAAATATCTACAATTTGTAAATCAGTATTAATGAAATTAATGTTAACATCACCTTTGGAAACATGATCCCTAATAAAATGATGTTTAATTTCTATATGCTTGGTTCATGAGTGCTGGATAGAATTTTTAGTCAAACTAATAGAACTTGTATTGTCACACTGAACTAGAATATGATCTTGCTTAATACTAAAATCTTCTAATTGTTGCTTTAACCAAAAAACTTGAGAAACACAACTACCGGTAGTTATGTACTCAGCCTCAGCAGTGGATAAAGCTACAAAATTTTATTTTCTAGAAGACCAAGACACAAGCAATGATCCTAAAAAATGACATGTGCCTGATGTGCTTTTTCTATCTACTTTACATCCAACAAAATTAGCATCAGAATAAGCAACCAAATCACATGATAAAGAATTTGTAGGATACCATAAACCTAACCTAGTAGTGTTTATCAAATTCCGAAAGATACGCTTGATTGCTATTAAATGAGATTCTTTCGGGTTGGCCTAAAAATGAGCAAACAAATAAACAGTAATCATAATATCAAGCCTACTAGTAGCAAGGTATAAAAGTGAACCAATCATACTCTTATAAAGTTTTTGATCAATAGATTTTCCTAATTCATCTAAATCCAATTTTGTAGATGGGCTCATAGGAGTTTTACTAGATTTAAATCTTTTCATGTCAAACCTCTCAAGCAATTCATTTGTGTACTTGGTTTGACAAATGAATGTGCCATTTTCTTGTTGCTTCACTTGAAGACCTAAGAAAAAATTAGGTTCTTCCATCATACTCATTTCAAACTCTTTAGACATCAAAGATGAGAACTCATGGCACAAAGATTCATTTGTACTTCCAAATAATATATCATCTACATACACTTGTACCATAATCAAATCATCATCTATGCTCTTGAATAAGGTGGTATCTACTCTACTCTTTCTAAATCCATGATCTATCAAAAAGTTACTTAACATATCATACCAAGCACGAGGAGCCTATTTTAAACCATATAATGCTTTCTTTAATTTATACACATGATTTGGACAATCAAGGCTCTCAAATCCAGGTGGTTGCTCTACAAATACATTTTGGTCAATAAATCCATTCAAAAATGCACTTTTGACATCCATTTGAAAAAGTTTAAAATCCCTAAAATAAGCATAAGCAAGGAGTAACCTGATAGCTTCTAGTCTTGCTTCAGCAAAAGATTCTTCAAAATCTATACCTTCAACTTGTGTGTACCTTGTGCAACTAACCTAGCTTTATTTCTAACAATACAACTTGAATCATCTAGCTTATTCTAAAGACCCATTTTTTGTTCCAATGACATTTTGATCTAGGGGTCTTGGGACTAATTCCAAACATCATTTCTTACAAATTGATTCAACTCTCTTCCATAGCAATAATCCAAAATTATCATTTAATGTTCTTCTAAATTTTTTAGGTTCAACCTCGATAAAAATGAATAATCTACAACCTCTACTATGTCTTCTGGTCATAACTTTTGAAGGATCTCTTATAATTAGTTCCTTTGGATGATTTTTTATTATATTTCCATTCTTTAGGCAATGAATCATCCACATTATCTTTTAAAGATATTTTCTTAAAATTATCAATCTCTTCATCAATCATTTCATTTCTAATGGGATCAATTAAATTTTCATCAAAAATAACATGTATTGATTCTTCTACAATCATTGAAAATCTCTTTTCCATTATTCAAAATAAAGCATTTACATCCAAATACATGAAAGTGTTCAATCTTAGGCTTCTTTCAAAAAACAATTCATAGGGTGTCTTCTTCAAAATTGGTCTAAAATAGATCCTATTCATCACATAACATGCAGTATTTACTGCTTTTGCCCAAAAATATTTTGGCAATTTATACTCATCAAGCATAGATCTACTTAATTCAATTAATATTCTATTTTTTCTCTCTACTACTCCATTTTTGTTGGGGAGTTCTAGGTGAAGGAAAATTATGTCTAATCCCATGTTTATCACAATAATCCTCAAATAATTTATTTTCAAAATCGCCACCATGATCAGTTTGAACCCTATTAATCAAAAGGCTTTGTTCTCTTTGAATATATTTAGAAAACTCTCTAAACTCACCAAAAACATCATTTTTATTAGCTACAAACAAAACTCAAGTATATCTAGAGAAATCATCAACAATCACAAAACCATCATTTTTTCCACCTAAGTAGTGGTGCTAATAGGACCAAATAAATCCATGTGCAATAATTCTAGAGGTCTAGAAGTAGAAACAATATTTTTACTTTTAAATGAGCTTCTAGATCCTTACCATGAATACATGCATCACAAACATAATTTGAATGAAAATTTAATTTAGGAAATCCAACTACTAAATCAAGTTTGGCAATTTTATTAAAGTATGTGCATGTTAATATGACATAGTCTCCTATGCCATAACCATATATCATCATGAGTGCTTTTAAAACAAAGTAAATTCAAATTCACATCATGAAAGCTATCTAAATCAATGACAAATATTTTTATATCTTTGTCCTACTAACAAAACATTTTCATTATTTTTTATAATGCAATATGATGCATGGAATACTACATTCAAACCTTTATCACATAATTGACTAATAGAAATTAAATTATGTTTTAATCCTTCTACTAGAAAAACTTTATCTAAAGTGATAGAATTCTTACAAATAGAACCAATTCCAATGATCTTTCCCTTTGCATTATCTCCATATGTAACAAATCCTCCATCACTTGATTCTAAAGTTGTGAATTTATCTTTATCTCCCATCATATGTCTTGAACATCCATTGTCCAAGTACCACATGCCTTCTTTGATTTTTCTTTGAAGGCATTCCTACAAAAGAAACTCACATGTTAACTTTTGGAACCCAAACATGTTTGGGTCCCCATTCTAAATTTGAAGCAAGATATGTAGCATGCGTGGTTTGTGTAATGCTTATACCTTTTGGTCCCACACCTAAGGTGATTGTTTAGTGTTTTGTAATTTACGTGCATAGCAATCAAATGAAATATGCCCTTTCTATCATAATAGTTGCACCAAACATTAGTGTTTGCATATGACTTAACATGATAATTATAAGGTATATGAGTGGGATGTATGATTCAAATAATTTTATTAAATGTTTTTCTTGATGAAGTATTATAATGAACTTGTGATTTCAAACATAATTCTAATCTTTCTTTTAACAAGATATTCTCTTTCAAGTTTACATACAAGTAAGGAATAATTTAATAAAGAAGTATTTTTACTTTTAAATTATCACATTCATTTTTAAATCACAAAAATGCATATCTAAATTTTATATGTTCTTTTCTAAGGTTTTGTATTTTCTTTTAATTTTTTTATTCAATAACTAAATCATTAAAAGCATCATCTAATTCATCATAAGATATATCATTACATACCTCTTGAGAATCTAAGTCGATTCTCCATTTGCCATAAGACATATGTTGACCTCTTCATGGATGAGCAAGTACTTGATTAATTTGAATCTGATTGGCCCATAAAGCCATCTTCTTCTTCTTATGGTACTTTTCTCCTTCATATTTTTTCTTCTTTCCACATCAATCTCTTTCTTCTTTAATTCAATAAGTTCTATACAATCACCTCTTATGTGTCCAGCCTTTTTACAATGGTAACAAATGATCCCTTCACCTGCAAGAATTTCTTAGTTTGAAATTTATAGTGTTTAGATTTTTAATACCTTTGATTCTTCTTCCTTACTAAGTTCCCAAGCCTTTTGGATAGCATGAACACATCATCACTATCACCATCCGAGCTTGAGGTGTTATGCTCATCACCATCATCAAATTGTAATGCAATGACTTTTTCTTTCTCCTTCTCCCTTTTTGCTGAGTTATCCATCTTATCCCTTTGAGCAATAACCTATTCATGTGCTATCAAAGAACCCAAAAGTTGATCAAGTGGATAAGTAGATAAATCCTTAGCTTCACTAATAGCTGTTACTTTAGCTTCCCATTCTTTTGGAAGACATCTAAGAATCTTATAGACTAAGTCTTGATTCCTATATGTTTTTCCAAGAGAATGCAATGTGTTAATTATTTTCATATCAGAAATAGATTCAGAAGGAGACATATGAAATAACTCATATTCATGAACAAGTCTATTTATGTGAGCATCTTTAACTTCACTAGTTCCTTCATAAGTTATAATGAGTTTATCCCATATTTCTTTTTGTTGTACTTAACATAGAAATTTTCATGTAATCATCAATAAAGCACAATGTAAAGTATTACAAGCCCTAGCATTTAATTCATCAAGTTCTCTTTCATCCATTCCTCAAAAGGTTTTCTACTTTTTAATGCCATTTACTTCTTGGGTGTATGATATTGATGTGTCAACATATACCACATGTGCATCTTGACCTCTTAAAAATGTACTAATTCTATTTTTCCAATAATCAAATGGTACACTATCTAAAAGTGGAGGTCTATGAGTGGATTGTCCCTCCGGTAGTGAACCCTTTGGGAAACCTTGTGCCATAGTGAAAAGATCTACTCTTGGATGTTAAGCCAATAAAAGAGCCTAGGCTCTGATACCAATTGTGAGTCATTATAGCACCGAGAGGGGAATTGGGTGATATTAAAAATTTTAAAAGTTAAATCTTAAATTTTAAGTTTTAGTAGAAAATTAATTTTTTATTTTATAATGACAAGATACAATTCTTAATGCAGCAAAAATAAAAGTACAGTAAAGTAAAGAGAGACAATAGGCACACAATTTTTATGGTTCTACCAAAATCGCTGTCCATGCCACTACACGGCTAGGAATCCACTAAATGCAAAATAGCTTACAAATAGTACTCTCCTATAATGCAGCGAGTACAACCCCTACAATAATATGTACTCTCCTACAAAGGGGCGAGTACAACCCCAATATAAATTTTACAACACAAAAAGAAAATACAAAATAATAAATTTTGATAAAATAAATCTCTCATAAATATACCAAGCTATCCAATTCAAAAAGTGATCTCACAACTTATAAATGATCACTTTACAACTTAAAAATTTGGCAAGATAAAATGCTCACTTAATATTGATAAGAAATAATAAAATAAATATCTTAAAGTGATCTTACTAAGATGTTTATGTTATTTCATTTTATATACTAATATAAAAATGATTTCAAAATAAATTCACAATATTCTTTTGCACAATAAAATAAATTTCAGCAATGAATAATTTGTTTTATTTTAACCAAAAGATTCTTTAAATTGTAATGATCACAAAATACTTAAATAAAATGAGTATATGATAGATCTAAGTAGGCTAGTAAGCTTTTAATTAGAAAGAGAGAAATAGCAAATATGAAAATAATTTCACATAATAATTTAATTTAAAATGCTTAAAATATAGTTATAAAATAGATCTAAGAATAAATGATCTTTAAAATAAGATTAATGAAGAAATATTTCAAGAAACCAAAAGAAATTTGTAGGAAGTTAAAAATTTCAACAAGTTGAAATAGATCCTACAAACTATCACAAGAGTTTTTCACAAAAAAAATGATTGAGAAACTTTGATGTGAAAAACAATGTCCAAAGACTAATCCACCAAAAAGTATAAATTGGAAAGAATAAATAGATGGTGAAAATAGCATGAACAACTAAAAAGGATTAAGATCAAGAAAATAAACTCAAGTAATTTGAGAAAGCTTGCTTAGTTGAAGATGTTGAAGCTTCCAAACCAAGGATTTGATCTTGCAATATTTGGAGAACACTTGGAAGGAAAATCTAAGAAATTTTCTCTTAGATTTGATGGGATTTTGAATTTTGAATAAGGAATGCTTTCATGAAGAGAATGAGGGCTATTTATAGGCAAGAAGGTCATTTTGAATTATTTCAAAAAAATATATTATTCTAACCTCATGATATCATCTAATAATTTAATATTCAATAAAATATAATTTATATTAAATAAATATTAAATTTAAGTAGCCAAAATTTGGCTATTCACATGGGCAAGTCAAAATAATCAAATATGACTCTTAATATATTCAAAGAATGTAGCATGCATTCATTATTAAAATCAACTAATGTTTGAAAAGTCATAATAAATTCAATTTTAATCAAACAAATGTAACCTATCAAATTAAAGGAAAAAAATCCAAAGAATCCATTTGGAGATCATAAAAAATCCCAAAATATAAAATTTCACATATTTTTTGTTAATTTTGAAATATGATTAAATATTATGATATAATTTATATATAATCATACATATGTTAGTTATTATATAACCTTCAAATTAAATTAAAATATGTAATTATATTAAGTAAATAAAATAATTACACTTAATAGTCATAATTTATTATCATTTATTATTTTGACAATTCAAATGCTATGTATGAAACATATAATTGAATGTTAATTAGATAGATTTATATAAATTAACCTCATTAAAATAATATGTTAAGTTGTGAGAAAATTGATTCATGCCAATGAATAAATGCATATAACCTAAAATATTGTATTTTGAGCTTCACAATATCCATTTTGATCTATCTTTCATTCTTCTACTCTTATAATTTCCTCAAACATATTATGAGATGTATTGGATATGTAATTAGCAATTGATATATCTAAAACACATAAAAACATTCATTAGAACATCCAAGCATTCATTTGTTATCATCAAAATTGATCGATTGAACATGAGGCTCATTAAAGCCAAAACAAATCAAAACCCTAGATAAGTAGAACTATCTTTAATATAAAGACACAATTCCATAAGCAGCAGTTTGGATGGACCATTCTTCAGTTTCTCTAGTTCCCATTACCCCTGAGTGGGATTCACCATCATATCCCTAATCTCTTCTCTACCACCACCATAGTACTATGTTGCTCCTCCCACCACCATAACCACCACCTGACCACCACCTCCATATCAACCATCCAGATCCCCCCACCACTACTATGATAACGCCTCCACCTTCTCCTCCACCGCGGATCTAGGCCTACTGGGTGATGTTCTTTGGTCAAGGTTCCCATTCTTAGGGGTTTAGGGTTAGTTTAGGGTTTAGCTTTGGGGTTTGGGATTTAGGGTTTGGGGTTTTTTTAGGGTTTAGGGTTTAGGGTTTATGGTTTAGGGTTTAGGGTTTAGGATGTAGGTTTAGTTGTAGGTTTAGGGTTTAGGGTTAGTTTAGGTTTAGGGTTTAGTTTTTAAAAGTAAGAAAATCAGTGGGTTTAGGTTTATTTAGTGTATTTTATTTATTTGAGTTTATTTTATTTTATTTTATTTAGTTTAATTTATTTTTTAGTTTTTTAGTTTAGTATTTTTTATTTAGTTTTTTGTTTTTTTTTAGTTTAGGTTATTATTTTATTTTTTTAAGTTTAGGTTTTAGGTTATTATTTTAGGTTTATTTTTAGATTTTATATTTAGTTTTTGCTTAGGTTTATTTTTAGTTTAGTTTATTTTATTTAGTTTAGGTTTAGGTTTAGTTTTAGTTTATTTTAGGTTTAGGTTTAGATTTTCTTTATTTAAGTTTAGTTTATTTTAATTTAGGTTTAGGTTTATTTTATTTATTTTATTTTATTTTAGGTTTAGGGTTTTTTTTAGTTTAGAGTTTAGGTTTTATTTTTAGGTTTATTTTTTAGGTTTAGGTTTTGATTTAGTTTTTTATTTATTTATTTAAATTTTATTTATTTACATTTAGTTTTTATTTATGGTTTAGGGTTTTAGGGTTTAGATTTAGGGTTAGGTTTAGGGGTTTATAGTGAGGTTTAGGGGTTTAGGGTTTAGTGTAGGGCTAGGGTTAGTTTAGGGTCAAAGGTTTAGGGTTTAGACTTTAAGTTTAGGTTTTAGGGTTTGGCTTAGTTTAGGGTTTAGAGTTTAGGGGTTTTAGTTTTAGGTTTAGGTGTAAGTTTGGGTTAGTTAGGTTTAGGGGTGGGTTTAGGTTTAAGGTTTATTATTTCTTTGGGTTTAGTTTTAAAGTTTGGTTATGGTTTAGTTTGGTTTAGGTTTAAGTTTAGGGTTTAGGGTTTTAGTGTTTGGGTTTTAGTTTGGTTTTGGTTTAGGTTTAGGTTTAGGGTTTAGGTTTAGGGTTAGTTTAGGGTTTAGGTTTAGGTTTATGTTTTAGGGTTTGATTTAGTGTTTAGGGTTTAGGGTTTAGGTTTTAGGTTTGGGGTTTTAAGGTTTAGGTTTTAGGGTTTAGGTTTAGGGTTTAGGGTTTATTTTTTTAAAAAATTGTTTAGGTTTATTTAGTTTATTTTATTTATTTTAGTTTATTTATTTTTTTATTTTATTTAAGTTTATTTTATTTTTTTATTAGTTTATTTATTTTAGTTTAGGTTATTCATTTTAGTTTATTTTTTAGGTTTAGATTTAGGTTTATGTTTAGTTTTTAGCTTAGTTTTTTATTTTTCATTTAGGTTTAGGTTTTTTTTTAGGTTTTGATTAGGTTTTATTTTATTTTTTAGGTTTAGGTTTTATTTTTTTATTTTAGGTTTATTTTAGGTTTTATTTTTAGTTTAGGTTTATTTTAGTTTATTTTATTTTATTTAGTTTAGGTTTAGGTTTTACTTTAGGTTTTATTTATCTTAGTTTAGTTTATTTTAGTTTAGGTTTAGGTTTATTTTATTTTGTTCATTTTAGGTTTAGGTTTTTTTTAGTTTAGGGTTTAGGTTTTTATTTATTTATTTTTAGGTTTTATTTTTAGGTTTATTTTTTAGGTTTAGGTTTTATTTAGTTTTTATTTAAGGTTTATTTTATTTTATTTTAGGTTTAATTTTTGTTATATTTAGGTTTTTTATTTTTTAGTTTAGTTTAGGTTTTTATTTATTTTATTTTAGCTTAGTTATTATTTTTTATTTTATTTTTTTTAGGTTTAGGTTTTTATTTTATTTTATTTTATTTATTTTATTTTGGTTTAGGTTTTTATTTATTTTATTTTATGTTTTATTTAGTTTAGGTTTAGTCTTTAGCTTTTTAGTTTAGCTTAGTTTAGTTTATGGTTTAGGGTTTAGGGTTTAGGGTTGTTGGTTTAGGGTTTAGGGTTTATGATTTAGGATTTTAAGAAACCCACAAAGGGGAAATTTTATTGCCACAAAGAAAGGAGAGAAGGTCCTTAAGAGGGAATAATTCCATTTACATTTAGCTTGGAGAAAAATACCTATCTAATACAACAAAAGCAAGAAACTAAATAAAAGCAATAAAAGACTAAAAAATAATAAGAAATAGCTCAGAAAGGACGATCACCAAAGCCCACTACTAGAGTCAAGTCTTTTGAGAGTTGCACAATCCACATCAAGGATCCAAAACCTGTAGAGAACATGTAAAAGAATCATGCAAATAACTAGAAATAGTATTATTAAAGAAAATCAAGCTTTAGCACATAATAAAAGACCAATATCAGAGAAAATTTCTAATAAGGCTCACGCATAGTCACAGCATCTTCGGCAACCACAAATGTGAGCATCAACTTCAAAAGAAGGGTTACACATACATAAACCAAAAGATAATGAAAATCATCCCACCATCATAGCCACGTACATCGATGAAGGAAATCCTCCAAAGAGTGAAAGTCAACAATTCTCTAGTACCTGCAGCACAAGCAATAGAAAAAGCTGGCCCACAAAACACCCAGCCGACTAAAGGCCACCAAGCCCAAAGGAAGTAGCATCAACAAAACCACCATAGTAGAAATGAAAGAGCAGCTGCCAAGATATCACCCATAAAACAAACCCACCATGGATAGGAACCAAACCCACTAGAGTCACCAGTTAACCACAAGCAATAACCCAAGACCAAAATAGTAACTACAACTAGCACCAAGAAACCAACAATTCCAAACCAGATTAAAGGACAAGGCCAAAACTAACAAACTACCCAGAGAGGCAAGAAATAAAAAGGCAGTCACAATACCTCCATTAAAATAGAAAGATAGCCACAAAAAACAACAACACCCAGCCACCATAAGGCCAAAACCAGAACAAAGAAAAGCCACTAAAAGGTCAACCCTAGTAGCAACAATAGATTAGAAAACCAAAAAGAAAACCAACCAAACCAACCAGCATAACCAACCAAACCAGCCAACCCACAAGACCAACCATCCAATTAACAAAGAAGCAGATGAGCCAACTCTGATAAGCATAGTGACAACCAACAGGAAGCCACCCAAAATAACCAAGAAACAAATGGTAATCACCCAATCAGACAAAAATCCATAGCCTAGGAGGACCACCCAATCAAAAATAGCCAACTAGAGTGGCAAGGAAAATAGACCAAGGCCTCATCCAGACATAAAAACCACCAAAAGGCCTAGCAAAAACTCAAGAGTGAAAAGATCGACAGTAGCCATCAAATAATAGCCACCCAAGATAGCCATGTAGAGGGTAGTAGAAAACAACAGAACCCACCAGGTGCAAAAATAGCTGTAGAAAAGCATCCCTATGTAAGGAAACAACCACCCAAAACTAGAGGCAAAACCAAGAGCAATTAAGTAAGGGGAAAAGCCAAAAGCATGTAAAGGCATAACCTAAAAAGTGGCCACCATAATATCAAGGCAGCACATGAATAAACTATTGACATTTAGATCCCTAAATAAAATATTCACCAAAAAACCACCT
The DNA here is from genome assembly GCA_021442155.1 of Cymbidium sinense. NCBI lineage: Eukaryota > Viridiplantae > Streptophyta > Magnoliopsida > Asparagales > Orchidaceae > Cymbidium > Cymbidium sinense. The sequence continues at coordinate 1,492,188 of CM038222.1, forward strand.
CTAGAGGCTGAATAGCCATCCACCACCTCAAAGAGATCTCCCAAGTATTAAAACACAAACCAGACAAGAGAGTGAAACAACTAGAAAAATGCAACAAAATGAAAATGCACAGAGAAAATCATAGAACCTAAAAAATACAAAGTAAAATTAATTTCTTAGATAAGGTAATCCTGATACTAGGAAGCCTAGTGAGCATTCCAGTCTATTCTATGGTTGGGCTTTATAATTTTGAAGTTGAAGAGATCTATATGTTTTGAGTTGAAATTTAATTAGATTACTAAAGCTTATAATCCACCAATACAGGGTTGTGGGAATGAGGTTAAGTTTATGCTTTATGCCCAAAAAAAAATAGCTACCTCGAATCCTAAATCTAGGAACCTTTAGTATGAGCTAAAGCATGACCTAAATCTAAGCGACAGGTGGACATAAAGATTTACCTCCATAAGGGAGAATAAATTGTCTGACTTCTGGACTTATAACTGCTTGGATTGGCCACCAACTAACTCCTCCTACCATTTTAAAACCATGTAGTTCAATCTTATGAATTACAAGATATCTAGGGCAGTTATTTAAATAAAAAGAGACTAAAGTCCTAAACACACTCCCTAAGAGACTAGAGCATGAGTGGTATGAGCATATGACTTAATCTAGATGCAAAATCTTTTCAAATTTTATTTCATTTTAGACATTATTTTGATAGGCTTTAGGATTTGTTATTTTATGGGTCAAATCAAGCTAGAAGAAGGTGTTCTCCACCACAAGGGATGGTCAAAGGTCAAGCATTCCTTTATCATGCAAGGATGGAGATCCTTCATGTTCAAGAGAAAGAATATGCATGCATGATGTGAAACATATACATCTAAGGGGTTGCTAAATCATTTAATTATCTTATTTATGTATTAGGCTTTATGATGAGGTTATGAGTTGCTTAATATTTAGTTATGAGTGATTAGTTGGGTAGAAAAGTTATTTTTATCCTAAGAGCCTAATCATATCCAAGCCACACATTAAAGCATCAATCATTTAAGAAACTATGAAAAGTATACCATCCTAATGCACAATGTAAACATAACATCAAACAACTATATAAACTATCATAAAAGAATAAAAGGCTAGTGCGCCATGCTACAAGAGAGAAAAATATGGGTAGTGAAGCTCTACCCTTATACAACTTGGAATATGAAAGAATAATTATAATTGTATTAAATGCTATGGGGTCTTCTTTCTTCATATCTCCATTTTTATTTGGTCCCTTCTTTGATTTGATGGTGCTTGCTTCAAAGGCATCACAGGGCACCCAGACAAAGCCTTTTGACCACCATCTCCCTCATCCTAATCTAACCCTATTGAAACATTTATGTGGAAAAGTAAATCTAACTACACACGCAAAATAGGTTAGCTAAATATACATATAATCTCCCAAGTAATTTATTTTAAGCATCCCTTAAGCACAATCCCCTGTAGAAAATATGGTTAGGCTAATATTGGACTATCATCTTGACTATGAAACATACACCCTAAGATCCAATCTAAAATAATACATCATAAAACAAAACATACATCACATCATACACCATCCTAACTTAGAGCTAGAAGTGGTGACTCAATTCTAATGTGTGTATCAATGCTTGTGTGGTAAGTCTTATTAGCATTAGTGTTGTATTTTCTAAGTGTAGAAGGATTCAATTTAACTTGAAAGGTTGATTTCACTTGTAGTAGTTTAATTGATTTAAGAATTTTAATTTGTGTTTTCTTTTATTTCATTTGATTACACTTAGCAACTAAGTGTTATATAGAGAAAAAAGAGATTGACCTCTTTCATCCTACCTTAAGTCACTTTTAAAGTATATTAATTTGATTTAGTTCCCTTTAGTGAATGAATTATTAAATGATTTAATTAATCCTAAGTTTAGGTTCAGATTAAATAATCTTATTCAAAATTAAAGGCATCTTAAGATTAATTTAATTAAATTACTACCACATGACATATATTAAATCATTCTTTTCCATCACATGTAACATGCATATGATTTAATCCTAAGTGTATCTATACATGCAACATATTTTAGCACACTTAAATGATGAATGTATGTGTATATTTAGAATTTATATTTTATTTGATTTAATTATTTAAAAATATTAATTTAAAACTTTATCCAAATTTTTTGCACAAAAGGACAAAAGAGTGAAATTAAATAGGCATGTGCCATTGTTAAACCAAGGAAATGAGGTAATCAAATGACCTCCTTGGAGCTAGCTAAAGCTTCGTATTCTCAGGATGTCCAGACTATATGCCCATTTCCTTCAAACATATGTAAATTCATATACATAAATATATAAAGTAAGCTCCAAAT